>JAYKAV010001088.1:1117029-1207029 GCA_035582835.1 Phoebastria nigripes
GGGACCGAGCGGCGGCTGGAGCGCGGCGGCTGCGTGTGTGTGCGTGTGTCTGTCTGTGTGTGTGTGTGCGTGCATGTGTGTGCGCGGCGTATCCCCCTCTCCGCCCGCTCCCGGCCCCGCGTGGCCGTGGGGCCGACTTGGTGGAAGTGCCGGGGGGGGGGTATGTGTCCATCCCTGCCGCCCTCCCCGCCCTGCGAGAGGGGCCAGAACCCCCCCTCCGCCCCCGCGGTGCATTCCCCGGGCACCGCGTCCCCGGCCCTCCCCCCGCTCCCCCGCTCTCCCCCTTCCCTCCATCCTTCCCCCGCTCCTTTATTTCCACACCTGCCCCCGCGCCCCGTGCCCGCCCCCCGCCGCTACTCCCTGCGCCCCAGCGGCGGCTCCTTTCTGGCAGGCAGCGCCCCACGGCCACCAGCGATTTAAGGCAGCTGAGGCAGCAGCTTCGCGGCCGCGCTGGCGGCCTCCGCGGGACGGGGATGCCCGGGGTGAGAGCAGGCATCCCCCGGGGTCGCTGCCCGCCCGCCTGCCGCCGCCTGGCAGCCCCGCTGCCCCGTCGGGGCCGGGAGCGGGGCCGGGTCCCGCTGCGCATCACCCCCGGTTCTCTCGCCTGGTGTTTCACCTGGCACCGTGTGCTCCTCAAAAACGCAGTTTGAGAATTCCCTTTATTCGTGTAACTTCTCCTTGGGGAGGGACTTGTTCTCTCTTCTTTTGTTTTTAAGACCTTCTTTCCCATCTTCGCTGATGCAGGATTTGGAAGTGGAGTTCCTGGAGAGTGAACCTGGCAATGAGTGCAGGTTTCCCTGAAAGCTGAGGCTGTTTCTTATTCCCTGGGAGACTGAGAAGAGAGGGGACCGTGGATGTCAGCCCAATCTCCATTTTTTGTTTGTTTTGACTTTGAGGCAGATTTCCTCTTTCAGCTCTGGGAACTGACAGGTACAACTCTTGTAGGCATCTTTGCATTTCTCAGAAACAAGACCAAGAACATGAAGTTGATACATCAGTGCTTTTCCTGGTTAACCAGTGGTACGCCCTTCTATTAATTGCTATTAGAAAGTGCAACATTGTAGCACAGTTATTGAATAATTGTTAATCTGTGGAGGATACACGAGCCCAAAGGTTAATAATAGGAATAACAATTAATAATATTGACCTTGCCAGTGGGGAGACTATTTTTGTCATAGTTATTAAAAGGCACTCCTATTTATACTATGTACAGTGGTGCAAATTTGGACCCAATAAGTTGAGTACCAAACTACTGCAGCAACACCAGAAATTAATTTACCCCATTATCTCCATGTTATCAGGCCTCTGACTTTTTCTCCCTTTAAAACGTATCATCCACTACTCTCTCATTTTAAATAGAAATGCTAAGTCTTTAATCAATTCTGACATTTCCACTAGAAAATAACATCTAGCTCTCTTACACAGATAAAAATTTATTTGCCTGCAGCTGATTTGTTGTAGTGCTTTGGACCTATTCATTTCTCAGAGAGGAGTTAGCTTTTTATGGTCTGGGGTAATAAATAGAAAGTCAGTACAAAGGGGGCATTCTCACTTTTACAAGTCCAACTATCCGCTCCCTAGAGCTGCCTCCTCGCACAGCTACTCTGACTGACTGACTGACTAACCGGCACCCTTCTATTGTCAAAGACCTATCATCTCCTTTATTTGTATCGCACTCTTCTGACTGGCTGGCCAGTGAATCCTAGTAATAATCATGTTTCATGTCTCAGAAATCTAATAATCGAGTTACTCATTCTTATAAATTGCAGCTAAGCTATTTGGGTTAGTCGCGTTATCCCCACTTTAAAGGCAGGGAAACTGAAACAGGAAAATTAACACATTTGCCTGAAGCCACACATGGATTTAAGAGTAGATCCAGGACTGGAACTGAATTTAGACCAAGCTCCCTCTTAAAGATCCTCAAGTGCACTATGGGAAATGCTTCTTTAAAAAAGAAATGTAATATAAACCTTATTTTTCATCAATTTTGTATATTATTCAAAATACACACCCTTTTTTTTAGATCCCATTTCCTTTTCTAAATACAAGATTTATCCGGCTCTTTAGAAAGTGTGGTGATATCTTTCAACTGTATAGGGCAGTTTACTTTGGAAACAAGAAACATTTAATATGAGATTGTGAGCAGTAATGGGAACAGAATTGCTCGTTATTAGGTTACTGTAAACAATATGCGGTGGATGTTACGGTGTAGTTACAGGCCAACAAAATATAATGAGAAGTCCGGCATTAGTATAGATAAGGTGCTATTGCTTACCTGGTGTGCATCGGTTTTCACCATAATGCTCCTTCAGTGCTTTCAGTATCAAAATACTCAGCATGGGTCTAAAAATTGAAAAACATACAGGACAACCACATACTGTGTTTGAGAGTTATGATTTATATCATTAAGCAGTGAGTTTTACCAAGTTGTGTCATTCATGTCAATGGAGCAAGATGTATATTGCCTGCCCTTTAGTCTGTGGCGTGTCATCAAAGCTACATTATGGTATGACTGAGCACAGATGGCATGCCTAAAAAGCAGGTGTACAATATAACTTTCCTATTACTGACACGTAGATATTTCCTCTTCCTCAATGTCCATCCCCAGATGTTTGCTTGCCCAGCCTTCTACAGGAACTATAGAAAGTCCTGCTCATCCTGCTCATCCCTGATGGCTGGAATTGTACAGTCAAATCCCTATACAGAATAAGTGTTAACATATATTTTTATGTATTTATGCTGACASCTCCATTCTGAGCTTTTTTAGAGTCCTGATTTGAGGGAAGTCGGTGCAGATCGCATTCAAATAGTCATTCTCCAGTACCATTAGCATTACTTGCCAAAAATGAAAGTGGCATATGAATCACAATAATCCACTCATGAACTTGTGGATTTAGAGCCTGCCAAGGAACACCAGAAATCCACATGATTTCAAGGCTCCATGAGTTTTAGGGACTTTGAACAATGTGTAAAGGTACATTTATCCAAAGACCATCTTATTGATGACCCATCCTATAAGGACTACAGACATAACCGACTCAAGTGAAGGGCAATATTAACTGAAAATATTTCTGTGCAAATCTTTCTCTTTCAAGTGAGCTAGTGAAAGTGGTGAATCTGCTAATTGAAACTGTCAGAGGCCCTTCCTGAGGTGCCCCTTACTGAAGTGCTACTGTGACATAGCGATGTGGAAATATGCTTTTGTGTGAGAAGAGCTATCGGATCCTCTGGGAAATATCACAGATGCTTTCCAGTTCCTTTCAGACATGTAAATATCTTTATGTTTAGACATGAGCAGAGGGGTGGGAAGTGAAGTAGCGCGAGGAGTGGAGTGGGGTTAAAAGCATCCACATAGATCCAGGAACCAAATAAATACACGTGGGGTTTTTTTTCTGTATCTGATGTTAGCTGGGGCTTGAAATGAAGTGTTCATTATTAAGAAGAAACGCTGCATGAACATGTTATACTTGAGAGTTATGTTGACCCATGGTTGATAGAGAAGGCCATCTTCTGCCTGAAATTACAGATGATCAGCAGAACTCTCAGTAATGCTCAGGCACTTATGTCGTTCCCAAGTAATATGTACCTTATCAAGTATGGTTTATTTCCAGCTTGTAGTATATGGCTAATGCTATAGCAGTGAAAAACACTACACACCACCTAGCACTTCTTATGATTGCTTGCTTGCTTCATGGTTTGCTTTAAGCTAAGCGCATCAGAAACTGAAAATAACGTTTGAGTCTTTTTTCCCTCTTAACATACAAAACCAGCAGCCTAAGTTTTGTAATCTATTTATATGTTAGTACTTGCGAAACATAGCAAAAAAACCTGCTTACTAGCATGGTCTACACATAGCTGTCTCAGCAGCTTGATGAAATGTTAAGACTTGGTTTGAGTAACTATGTTGCAACTGGTATTAGCGTTATCTGTCATAGATGGAAACGGCAGTGAACAAATACAGCCATGCCGGAGTGGCCCTCTGTGCATATTTCAAATGCAAGTGGCCATTATCAGCTGTACCATAACCTTGTCTGATGTTTCAACTTGCTGGTGCCTCAATGGGAGACACTCAGATGACTTTTTCTGAATGTCGCTGCTGCTTTCAGTATATTTCTGCAGTCTTTTGATTATTCTACTCTTTGTTGGTTAGACACCAATCTCCTGAGCTTAGGCCTATGCCACCTCACTACCTGAATGTCTCTTCTGAAAATTTGTTCACTGAAATGGGCATCATGTCAATAATAACAAATTCATCTGTCCGTCTCCAGACCGGCTGAAGTTTCCTCCAATCATTCACTGAAGGTTCATGTTTCCAGGCCCTGATGCTACACAGTACCTCAGTCCATTCAGCGTCTCTCCAAGATGGTATCTACTTTCTGCTCCACATCTCTGTTACAGGAGATCTTTTGATTACCTAAAAAAGTAAACTGCATCCTGTAGATTTCCTCTTAAAACTTCTGCTTTACGGAAGAGAAGATCAACTTCTTGCAGGTGTATCAATGACATCAAACTCACTTCTGTTTTGCCTGACTGCCCTCTCCATCTTCTGTCAGTCTGAAATTATCATTTTTGAAAGGATTGAAGGAGTTGTATTAATATTTGTGTGAACCACTTTTCCTGCACACTGTCTGTTCTCCTTTTCTCCTTCCCCTTGGTGTCTGGTTCGTCTTGGCTGCTTTTAAAAATTCTGTTGCCTCTAGTGAGGGACTGCCAGATTAAACCAGTGAAGAGAAACCAGGTGACTGTCTACTTTTACAAATATAGGTTGTGTATAATAAATTCAGGTTTTACATCTATGCAAATTAAATCATCATATGATTCTGACTACATGCATTTTTTATCAAATATGGCATATATTTCACAAATTATATTTAACTTACAGTCATGTTGCTATTCTGAATACCTAACCAGGAGTTACAAGGTGTGCCACTAGATCTTAGTAAATAGGCTTATGAAAACAGAAGAAATAAGAGAAAATCACCTTTTTTTCTTGTATTTCTGGTAAGTCCAGTGGAAAGGCTTTTCCTGCTATAGGTGATAATATAAACACCTCACCACTGAGCTGTTTAGAGACACAAGTACATCTTGTTATTAGAAATGTGGAGTTTTTGTAAAGGCCTAAACAGAACATGCCCAGAATAAGGAAGTTTTAAAGCAACGTGTCTTTGGTCTGGAGTTTACCACATCTAGTTAGTAAGGCCTTCCGCTAATGTTTCTGTCATGGAGTGGAAGACATCAGTCACAATGTCAAAATAAACATTTTACTTCCGCAAAATTATATTTTCACCTCAGGAATATTGTGAAGCGAAAACAGGATTTAGCACAATTCTTCCTTCGGGGTTTATCTACAGACAGGGCAGTTTTAGTGTAAAGCCCTAAGCCTTGCAGTATGATTCCCAACCATAGGTGCACCATACTTTGAATAATCGATCTGTCAGCTGAGCTATGACAAGGATTATGCTGTGAAGGTTAACAACTCAATGCTTTCAATGTTAACTGTCCTCGGCAACTGCTGCTGTTTTTTTCATAAATAAAAAGATATTTTGGTGAGCACAAAGACGCCTCTGTCAGTACTTGTGTTTCGGTCAATAAGAGGGTCTGGATGGTGTGAAATATGGGACTCAGGTGGAATTTAAGCATGTGAACAAACAGGTGTGATTCAGAAAACCTCTGCTAAGCAGTTGCCTAAACCTCAAAGCACTATGTTTGCCTCTCATGATTCATGCCTTGGAGTTAGTTCCTTTTCCACCTGGGACTCCCGAGCGGCCTTTCAGGAGTGCTTATGCCCAAGTCCTCTGGACCCCAGGACCATGACATTCCTCCACCCAAGTGTCCTGGTTGGCTTGACCTCCTGGCCACTCCTGGAGCATGCCCCAGACTCCCTGACATGACTGGCTTCTTGACAAAATGCAGCAGGGTCACAGTGGTAATGATGGTACTTACTCCCAGGACTTTTTTTTCCTTTTAGAGGGGTGCTGTGTGTATTCCACAACAATTTAACATAGTGATAATCCCAAGAAAACTCAGTGTGTGCCCCAGCCCTGGGAATAACCTAAACATTAGATTATGATCTAAGGAATCTTGAATTTGTTTGTGCTCAAGGGCACTGTTTCAGCAGAAGGGTCGAGACTGCCTTTTTTAAAATAACCATCAGCCTGATGGTCAGAGTCCTCCCTGGGGTGAGAGGAGTTATGAATTGGGGCCTTTCAGGGCAGGAGAGATGAATCCCATGATTGCGTGAGTGCTCTAATCACAGAGTTCGTATATAGAGGGAGATGGGAAGCCAGCTTCTCCTCCAGCTATGTTTTAATAAAACATAAGTTTTGAAGGCAAGATCACAGGAACCTATTTTCATAAAAAGAATCAGGGTGTAGATACTGAGTGGATGGAGGCATCTCTCAGACAGCCCTGGGTAGAGCCCTGTCTTTAGAGGTAACCCTCAGGTAGAGCCCTGGCTTTAGAGGGAGGCAGGATTCTAGATTTGGGGCAAACCTCATTTTTTCCCTAGTTAATTCCAGTCAGCTTATGTTGAGGTCAAGGCACGCTGTGCTGGCTGTTTTCCAGGCCACCCAGGTGTCTCTCCATGTACACCGCAGGAAAGTCACGCTTTTAAAACATGATTCTGGATACCTGGTAGGGGACCATGGGCCGAAAAATTCGATGTTGGAGCACTAAAGTTTTTGGAGCGCCAGAATCCTTTATAGGATTAGGCCATAAGCCGTATAAATCAGTATCTCTTTATTCATGACAGTTGGTTTMATATTAACACCAATACTTAGTATCTGCTGGTAACTGTTCTCTCACTAGAGTTTCTGGTCCATTTTTATTTTGTATCACAAAGGACAGCGCAGGAAACTGTTGGATTGCATATTATTTATAATGAAAATTCTCACTGTAAGTGTTTCCCATTAGAAGCTGTAATGGCTAGCATGGCTAGACACTCATATTGGTTTGAGTCCTGTGGGATACAAGGTTAGAATTATATTTTTATGGAATTTAACTAAATTAAAATGAAAATACAGACTAAAATTTTGACCTTTTTTAGGAAAAGTGTAATGATATTCAAAGATGCTTATTTCTCCTTTAAAAATCATTTCATTTTACCTACTTGCAAACTTCCAAAATCAGGGGACAATCTATTCCTCCAAAACAAGGTAACAACATGACGGCAGTCCAGCGCACAGATTTCCCCTGCCATGGCGCAACTGACTGCTTTTGCCACGTATAGGATGTATGGGCACAGTTCAGACAGTCTGTCCCACGCATGTTTCCTTCCCCAAACCTGCTTGATACAACTGAAGAGGACGTTACAAAGCTGCCTTGGAACCCTTCCACTTGTGATCTGCATCCTACAATATGGAATATTCTAAATATCATGGGCTTTCCCTAGCTAACAAGCTGGTTATTCTGGCTATGCATGAAGATACAGATTTGGGTCTTAATTAACATCTGTAGTTTAATCAAACCATTTATGATCCTGAGAAATCTGAACTGTAGACTTTCTGGTTTTTCTGATGACAGACAAATACCATAAACAAAAAGGAACTAAAATAATGGTTTAGTACATAAAGCGTTTGCACCAGCTATGGCTGCGGTAACTTTTGTGGAAAACTGGGAATTCTGAAGATCATATTTTTCCGTGCCCAACAAAGGTTTTAAAGATAATAAACATGAGAATAACACATTAGGGTCCTCACAAAAGTTTTTGGTGTTTAAGTTTAAACAGCATTCTATTTAATTTTACAGGGGCTAACTCTCCTGCAGTGACAATGCTGTAAATCTCCAGCTAGGCCCAGTTTTATTATAAAAGAAGTTGGCCCAAAAGAGAAAATCTGGAATAAATTGCCGTGAAAGTGGATTGGCCTGTTTAGTCTGGTGACCTCGTGAAACAGTGCAGGACTTTATAATCTTCAGTGCAGACAGGTCTTCATTGTTGAAGGAAGCAGGAAGTGTAAAGAGGGCTGTAATTGCATATTCTTTAATAAGAAATATAATTGTTGCTTTCTCCAAACAGATCTCAGACAGATTTTAATAGTGTGCACACATTGAAAAGCTTCTGAAACACACCCTTCTACCCTAATTTGTTCATATACATTGATATATTCTAATGTATTTACACCTTCTAAAAATGTAGTCCATGTAGAGCATTTCTGATGTGCAGGGTTCCTTACTCTTTTTTTCCTTTTAGATTGACTATGATGTAGAGAAATATAATGGAGCAAGATTCAGTAAGAGAAAAAAAGGTCCAGTAGATAGATGTGTTTCTTTTGATACTTTGAAGTTTCTGTCTTAAAATAAGGGCTTATCATTGCCATGATTACAGTGGTCAGTGTTTACTGCAATGTCAGGGCCATGCCACCTTTCGTATTCATTGAAATAGTTCCAGTTGTGCAGCATGTTTTAGAAAACGCAAAAACCCAGTACTGTATTTTGTTTCGGGAAACTTCAAATTAGGAAAGTACATTTGTGAAGTAGTATAATTTTCTTTGCTGAATTTGAAGGGATCACATCTTGTGTTAAACTAATATCAATATAAATCTTGGTCAATATGAGGAAAAGTGGTGTTGTGCAAAGCCTATCGTAACTACTGAATATGAAGTTCAGCAAAAGCAGACATGAGCTTCTCCTAACACAGCTTTATCTTTGGTGGCTGAAATTCAGTTTTTCTTATTTCTTCATGCTCTATACTCTTGTTCTAGTCATTACAAAACAAATAGTCTTCTTAACTGGCATTAGGTGTATGGCTTCCCATGAACCATGGTAGCTGTGGCTTGAGGTTTATGAACGATTGTTTAGTTTTCATCAAACTTCCTCAATCTGTAGATCTAAGCAAAATCATGCCAGTAGAGTTCAGTAGTGACTGTCCTTCAGCAGCTGTGCTAAATTTGTGTTGTTCTGCAGTGCCATGGACAGCTTTTTTCAGGACAATTGAGATCACAGATATATATTAAATTATTTTTATTTCCATTGAGTATCATATTTTAAAAGCCTTGAATCCTTCTTTCTGTGAAATGTGAAGTTAGGAAAACATTAGCTTTTCATCCCAGGAGACTCATGCCTTCAGTTTATTTGTAGAAAAGATACACCATGGATAGGGGACTTGTAAGATTCTCCATGATGACCTGACTCTATAATAATCGGCTCAAAAATGTTAAAGGTTTCAGGCTTTGTACCCATAAAGGCCATGGGGTTTTTTTGTTTGTTTTACTACACACAAAAAAAGCTACATTCTCTTGTAAATTTGACATCGGCTTTAGAATATAAATAYTCATCTTGATAGTAACTGGTGTGAGTTCATCAACTCCTTTTATATCTTCCACTAATCAGTCACCCCCTGATAAAGGCTTCACTTGCTCAGGTGACCTATGTGTGAAGTATCCCATTGCTAGTCCCTGAGGGGTACTCAGTGTGATCTATCTGATCAAGGAAGAGTAGGGCAGTCTGCAGTATCTACTGCAGATATTTATACAACTGGGATTTGAAAGAGATTTTATAAAAAAGGATATCTGCAGAAAGAAGAAAAGGACTACTCGTGTTTGTCATAGTTCATACGATTTGTCTTTTTTAAAACGTCATGTCGAGGTAAGTTGTATCCGTGCAAGCAGGAAAATGAAATCGTGGTTTGCTACTGCTTGGCAATATTCATGCAGTGAGTCAAGTCAACAATACTGAGGTTGAGAAGAACACAAACCAAGGAGGTTGCCCATACAAATGATACATCCCGGTTGCTTCCTCATGAACTCTTCCATGAAATCTTGCTGCACCCATCTTGATTGCATATGCTAATCCTGGCTTCTTAATTGACTCATAACAGATTTATCTGGATTTCCAACTTCCTCTTCTCTTTAGAATGTTAATTAAAAGAAAAACGATTACACTTAAGATATTCATGACAATAACAGAGTTTTTGCTAGAGGTGTTCAGAGCCAAATTTTGCTTTTATTTATATGGGACTATTTAAAATCAATGAGCTTGAGTCTATTTTGCGCTTTTGATACCCACATAGTAAAAAATGGCCTAAGCAGGAATGGAAGACAGTCCATATAGTATATTTTCCAAATTTTACCTCATACAGTAAAATTGAGGAAAAGCCCCCAGCTTTTAGAATAAAATATATATAACAAGTCAAAAGCCAGTTTGTTTGGATGGAAATGAGCCCAAAAGTGCTCATGCAGGCTTGTATAATCTCCCTCTCTTCCCCTAAATCAGTCACTGTCACTATTAGGCCTGCAGAAGTAGGAAAAGGAGGGCTTTGATATTCTCTGTATGGAATATGGAGATTTTGAGGTATGTCCCTAGCATAAGCAGATAATTGTCCGTTGTTATTTCTTATGCTAGATGCAGAACTTGTTTATTTTTACTCAGGATTTAGGAACTCTTTAAATAATAGTTGTTAATGTTTTTTGTCATATGAACAAAATGAGATTTAATTAAAGAAGAAGTACAATGAAAATGGTCTTTCTTCTTCCTTTTTTTTTTTAAATTTAATACCTGTTGTGGATTTGTACAGGGCTTTTTTCATTTGTTTTTTTGGTTTTGTTTTTGTTTCTCCTTAGCAAGGTACTTCATAGTCATAGTCTCACTTGGTAACCCACCATATTGTTGTTGGTGGTTTGTTTTTTTTATATTCAGTAGATTAAATCATACTATCCTATTTGGGATCTTCCCATCATTACAGCTTTTGCCACCCATAACCTTATTTTATGATCAAAGGGGAAATAAAGGGAAAGCAGTAATGTTAATAGGCTTTCCCATGCAGTCTCTCTGGGAATGGTCTTTTTATAAGTGTCTTGAACTTGACCTCTTCAGAAGGCCCAAAGGTCCAACACACATTTTTAAAGTTGCATTTAAATTTTAATATTTTTATTCTGTGAAGCCATTTAAAACCTGGCCCTCAAAACACAAAGCATAAATCTTTCAGGGCAGTCATACAGTAAAATTGATGTGTGCGGAAGAGAAGTTCCGGAAAACCCCTAAAGCTCTGTTGCTTTGCTTTTCATGTCGTTTTATAGGTACATTCCCTACAACACTACCAAATAATCAAACAAAATCCAATGAATAATATTGTGATTTCATCACTCTGGCATTTGAACTTGCAAATACAATTTAGCAATGAATTAGGAGAGGAAAAGTTTTGCATTGCCCCACCCTCATTATAAAAATGTTCTTCAGAGCCAAATATTTGAGGCATTAGAAAGATTTACAGTAATAATATAAGTAGCTATAATGAACTTGGGAACAAGGGAGTCTTGTAAGAGATTCTCAGAATGAGAGAGAGGTTTTGTAAGCAATTCTATCAACACTAAATAAATATTTAGGAAGATTGTCTTCTCTTAGTGAGTCTGTATAATAATTGTAGTGCTAATAGGAAGTATATGATTTGGATATGAGAAGATACGTATCTCTGAGTCCATACAACTTGTTTGTGTGGGTGAAGCTAGTTCTCATTAAAAGTACTGGTTTGACTGTCCTGATTGCTGCAGTCTTCTTTCCATGAAAATAAGTCAGCTTTGTCACCAGCTATGCAAGGTTTGCAGCCATCCCTCAGTTCATCTGAGGGCAATCTCTTCTGTCTGCAATCTCTTTTTTTTGGATGGTCAGCAAGGCAGCCAGATGTGACAGGTCAATTTGATAATATACTTGGAAAGGAAAAGAGCATGTGTTAAATGATTGAACTTGACATGTAGGTGGGGGTCACGCTGTTGCCCGTCAATGTAATGTCAGTGTGCACTCTCCAAGCTTGGTAACACACATGATTCCTGTTTAATTTTCCTTTGTTTACTTGTGCAACTTTCCTACCTCCAGTTCCTAAATCCAAATCTCTGACCATACCAGAACACAGAGAAAACTGGGGAAGAGGGAAAGGCAAGGCATGAGGGAGGCAGGCGAGAGTGGCTACTGGTCCCCTCTGGCACATCTGCCCTGACACCCCTGTTCAGCATCCTGCTGCAAAGGGAGTGGCAGGGATGGAGCGTGACCTCTTGTTCCTGACACTCACCCTGGCTTCCCGTGTGCAAGGCTGAGCCGAGGATGCGGGCACAGAAACAGGGAATCCCGTTGAAATTGCTGGAAAAAAACTCTCATTAACTTAATGAGATTTGGAACATTACAAGGGAACTCCAGCTGGAACCAGATCTGAACGCGAGTGCAAAACATTCCTGAATATACTACCACAAACTTGTTTCAAGGAGAATATGTGCTCAGACATACAAATGGCTAGATTCTGATCTCGGTAACACCAGCGTGAGTCTCTTGACTCATATAAACTGCACTCAGAGGACTAGCCCTGAAGACTATAAAATGAAGACGCACACATGCCACAGGAGACTGCAAAGGGAGGGTGGAGCTATGAAGATTTAGCCACACACCTTGCTGGAACACCTTAAGACAGGTAGACCTGGCAGCAGTTGGCTGAGACGGGACTTTCATCCTGCATAATCACTACTTTCCATAATTAAGTGCAGACTCTGACTGGGTTCACACTTCATTGTGCTGTAGTCTAGCTACGCTCAGATCCTCAATACCAGACTTCTTGCCCAGCTCTCTAACAAACACACTTCACTTCCATTTCTTTAAGATAAGTAGCTGAGCTGCCATGATTGTTGGGCTTCTCGGGGGGAAGAGGACTGCCCTGTGAATACCAAAAAGATAGATGGAGGAGAGAAGAAACAGATTCTCCCTCCAGCATAATGCGATAAGGCAGCAGGCTGGGCTCAAAATAGGCAGAGGAAGTGCTGAATGACCCAAGTGATGACAGGCTTGGTGGCATTCTCCTGCATGTATAGAAGACACTTGTTTTGTCCATATGTCTCCATACTGTAGCTGAGAAACTACTGTAGTGTTCTCGTGGAGTGATATTCAGACTGCAAGTTCAGTCTGAAAGGGAAAGCCAGTCTGTTTCCATCTAGTTCATAAACTTTTGAAAAATGTCAGTAGAATAAAGATCTCTACGTTAACTAGTCTGTATTCTTTTCCATCTGTGGAAGTACCAAAAGCTCTCACTTCGATCAACGTTAATGTGAGTTTTCCTGGAATAAGAACTGGCCCTTGATAGAGCTTTGACTTGTCACCTATTTAAGAGTGTTTTCATTATTTTCTGATTACTTACCCAGTGTTGCCAAATTTAACTTTTCTTTATTAAGTAATTTAATACTCAGAGCTCACAGAAAACTTAACATGTCATCCATCTCTTTCATTTTAACTGATTCAAAGCAAACTCAATTTCTTAAAGCAGATCCTTTTTTTTTTGCATTGCACATCTGAACTTGCAGTGAGGGAGACTAATACAAAACAAATAAAAACTTTCTTTTTTGAAACTTTTGAACAAGTTAAAACACATCCAAAACTCTATTCGCAGTAATTGATACTAATTAAAATGCTGAAGCTGCATTAACAAGAAATGAAAAGGAGTATTTTGGGTCTTATCTTTTGCAACCTGAATGTTTTTCATGCTCAGCTTTTCATAAATGCGGAAATATTATACCTTGTATTATTTCCGTGGTAAATGCTATTGCTGTTTGGCATTTTATGGGGTGTGGTTTATAATTTTATTAACACCATCTGTTGTTTAAAAGATAATATAGAATGTTTAAAAATTACCAAAAATGCTGGTGTACACAGAATCAGGAGCAACATTTGCAGTTTGCTCTTTGCCTGGCAATTTATCTGCACATAAAGCTGATTCATATTGAAGCCAGTTGAATTTAACTCCTTATGGTTCATGTGATGCTTTAAATATCTCCACTGGACTATGCATTAAATACTATTAGTATCATGAACACATTCTGTAKCTGAAACAGCCTTTGCTGGCAGATATCCTTGAAAATGCTAAAGGTAAGGAGGGAAATGAAAGGCCATATTATGAAAGGACTAAGGACCCTGAAGATCACCAAACAGAATTACATGTCTTTAAAAGGGAAAGGCAGGCCAGCAAGATGAATGAAGAATGGATTTGTCTGCGTGACTTATGTTTCTGCTAGAAACGCTTAGACACGTCTAAAGGCAAAAAAGAGTTTTTAATTACTGAATAAACCTTTTTTCCTGAAGCCGAATGGAAACACAGCATCATGGGCAGGTGGTTTTTACACATTTCACTCCACCCACAGCCTGAGAGCAGAGCCAGTTAAAATACAAAGGCAGGAGAGGTCATAAATACAGGAGGTAAGGGATGCTTGAGTGAACTTGGAGGAAGATCAGTGATAAAAGACCAGGAGAGATGCCTGTGGTTGGCCTGCGTCTTGGCCAGGTGGAGAGCTATTTCAGCTTTGCTTAACAGGCAAACTATCATGGCCTTCTCTGATCTTTACCTATTACCTAACTGCTTAAAATAAATAGCCAGTTGCTTTTAGGGAGAGAGWTAAAACACTATTAGATAAGACTTTACCAGTCACGATTTCTGGATTTATGGGGCAGAGACAATTGCTCTCTTTTGCTAGAGATGTACAAAAAAGAAGATACTTTCCAGCATGATCCCACAAAATAAAATCTGTAACACTTTGGCTTCCAGCTACAGACTTCCTATCTGAAGAATATGCTGGGAAGGACAAGTCCCCTGTTACCAAGGAACGGAAAAACCATGTCAAGGAAAGGCCCATCAGCCTGCTACTGGCTGCCAACACAAATATTTTGGACTGAGAAAAACTGCACTTCAAACTAACAAGAATCCAGGTGACAGACATTTTATTTAATTTGATACCATAACTTTATCTATAGGGAAAAATGGCCTAACATAGCTATTCCAGGGGAAAAAAATGTTCCAGGTATTCTCATACAGTATTCATATTCTGGGGTAAAAAACCCAAAACCCAAACAAACAGACAAAAACTCTGGCATGGGTGTACACACTTTATCTTGGAATTAGGCTGATTTTTATTCTAGAATAATTATTCCACTCACAATGCAGAGTAATTATTCCTGAATAAAGTCTTTTTTTTATTGCAATGAAGTGTCCACAGGGAGCTATCACAGAGTAGTTATCCCAGAATTGCTATGCTGCTTAACTTCCCCCGTGTAGACAAGCCTTAAGAAATCATATCCAAAAGAAGATCGAGGAGAAAAAAAAAAAAAAAAGTGTCTGTGCATGTGTTACAGCATAAAGTGTGAGTGCTAAAAGTTATACAYTGTAATGTAGATGCTGTAAACCACACGTTTATCCCAGGAAGGTACACSGTAATAGCAGCAGAAAAGGCTTTTGTGGAAACGTGTAATAAGAATTCACACCTTTTATTTTCATTTAAAAGTTACTTTCAAAAATTTCAAATTGAGCTTTTGTCTTTATTCATTGCAGATGCACTGTTTACTAAACAATTTTATGGTATTCCCTCTCTAGATCTGCTGGGAAGCTGTGATTAACAGCGATGTTCAGCCTTTTGGAATATGGTAGCCCTGGTATGGTGCTGGGTCATAACTCCTTAAATGAGCTGAAATGCTTGACCTTTGGCATGTGCCTCAACAACAAATTAAATTCAAGGGTGAGAACGAGGAATGTTTTATTAGCTGAGCTGGTACACCTCCTATTATATTAATACTTTACTGAGATGCATAGTGCAGTCCACCCTCCCTCTCGCTTCAGGCTGAGTAATGTATGGTTGTAACTGTATTCATTATGTTTGGGTCGTGTTTTCATGCTCTTGGAACTTGTAAAAAAAACCCACAAAAACTACGTATAAGTCACAAGACTCCTGGAGTTTGTGGTCCTGGGCAAGAGTTTGATTATCCTGCCACTTTATATCACTCTGAAGGCTTCCTTAACTATGGGTGGCCCAGACAGGATCATCTCCTCTGACTCCTCTATGATTCCTGTCATATCCTTGTGACAGAGGTACCCTTACGGTATCCCTGGAGTGTCCCAGTCTCATCCCTGGGGCATACTGTGTGACGTGCTGTTGGACTTGTCCCCACTCCCACAGTTGCTGTGGTATCCCTGGCAAAGCCCTTCTAACGCTTGGTCCCACGCGTGGCCCAGCACCGGGGGCCATGCCCACCAATATGATCTAAGGCACACATGTTGCAGGCAACTCACACAGCTGGGGAAGGCAGGGAGGAGGAACATAATGTTCAAGCATGAGGCAGAAAGCGCTGGTTCTGTTGGGAGCATGAAAACAGGACGACCAGGTGTCATATTTACCGACACYGACGTTAACTGCGTGCCTGGTGCGCAGCGCCTGGCTGGTGAGAGCTGCTGCCTTGAGCCCAGGTCTGACGTTTCTCGGCTGCTCTGGGTATGTATCACAAGCCAAACGATGCTGCGGTGGCCTCCCAGGCAAGGAACGACTGACCCTGCGCCTGTAATTTTGGGATAGCTGGAGGAGCACCACTGTGTTTTGTTTTGCTTTTTCTTTTTTTGCCTGGAGCAGGCAGGTCACCCATCCCAGGGCAAAGGCTGGTGGGCAGTGTCTTCTGGAAGGTCACCAGGTAGCCCTCCCCGGATTGGGGGAGAGCAGCTTGTCGTTTGCAAACCCACCAGCCTTCCAAATCCAAGTGACTGCGGGGGGAGGGGGAGCTCTGTAAGGTCTCTGCCAAGCCTTGCTGTGACCTTAGGTGCTGCCTCAGTGGACACAGCTCCGGCAAGGGGAGAGCCATGTGCAGTGCCATCTGGGCCCACGCTGGCGAGGTGACCCTCCCTCCGGCGCTCCGGCTGTGGACACCTGTGCCCCTGTCTGCCTCCAGAGCCCCAGCCCCTGCTCCTCTCTCAGATCTCACCCCAGGAACCGCTCAGGCATCTCCCTCCATCTCTCTTCTCTGCGGAAAGCGGTGACGAGCCGCTGTCTGTCCGCCCCAGCTAGTCCAGAGCTCAACAGTGGGGATGTGGATCTCCGTGGCCCCTGTACCACGATGGCAGAGGTGTCTGTGCAACCTCCTGGGACCCTCGCTTGCCCCTGCAGCCACACAGCAGGTGTAGGCACCAGCAGGGACTGGCTTGTCTCCTGCCACCGCAGTCTCCTACATCTCTCCACAGCTGCCCCRAGGGGGAAGTTTGCCTTAATGTGCCCTTGATTTCAGTGAGTTTGAGAGGACACCCTCAGCAAGTAGGAATAAATAATATTCTAATAATCAGTATTGAGAAGAAGCTCTCAAATCCTGTAGGGCTAATTTCCTCAATATATGAACACTCTTCCTAATTTCTTGTTTGGGGAAATGCGGAAAAAAATCACCCACCAAAAAACCAGGGTTGGGAGGAGTTGTTTGTTTTTGTGAGTCTTCTAGCTCTTGTTGTGTTTTCATCTTGCTCAGCAGGACTGCCAGACCTTTCCCTTCGCGTTCTGATATGTCTTCTTTGTGATCTGGATGCAAATAGTAATTGCAGAAGCATTTGAATTTTTTAAAAACATGTTATGAACTTTTTCTTTTAGACTTGGCAGTAAAGTTTGGGCTCAAATTTGAGAGCTGGCTGATGAATCCCATGCTAGAGTGATATTATTCCTATTTTTTTGGCACCAGATACTTATTCCTATTGCTTTCAACTATTTTCAGTCAGGAAAAAAAATATTTGTGCTGATTCTGATAATCACCTTGTTCTTGCACACTTTCTTAACTGTGATATAGCTAAGGGTAATCTTGTTACCCTTTCAAACACCACGAGAGGATGTCACAGTTAATGCCTTTGCAATAAATGGGGCAGTCTGTCCACAAACTGTGGAGGTATTCCCATATTGGCTTGCACTTAGTTTATGTTTTTCATAGTTTTTCTTCCCGCAATCCTGATCATTAACGCTAGGAAAATGAGCTATGCTACAATCCAGGCTAATTACCATGCTTTAACACTCATTTTAAGTAAGAGTAGTGCTGTTTAAAACCATGTCAGCAGGTTGCATACTGATGGGAATATAACTCACCTTTTTACTCTGTAACACTTGTATTACTGTCCACTCAAACCTTTCTCTGTTGCATCCTATATACCTCACCTTATTATGAGGAGCCTGCCCTCGGTCCATCAACTGTTGTGACTGTAATAGTAAGAATGTTAATTATTTAGCCATGATTTCCCTTGTCTTGTTTTCCCTTAACTTTAGGGTTCCTCTGCCACATCTTTCCAAATCGAAAACCTGGGGGAAAAAAAAAAAAATTGAATAAATGCTTTTCTTTGTTTTAAAGCTTGTTTCTTTTTGTTGTGCTATAGGTAAGGGAAGTATATCATTCTGACACCTGAAAAGTCCGGGTAGTGCACAGACCTGCAAGAGAATACCTGCTGTGGTTTTACCTTGCATGACTGAGGGAAAGGTTTTTTCCTTCCAGCATATTCCCTGCATTTCTGCAGGGGGCTCATTTTGTGAATGCAACTTCTGTTGGGGACAGCATTCATTTGCAGAGATGTGCAAAGCAATCAGCCTGACATCTCTGGCTCTCCAGTTGCATTGAGGGGATCAGAGTTGGTGTATGATCTTGGCCTCCTGAAGAGCAATATGAGGATTGCAACTGAGACTATATTACTTTTTTTTTTTCTTTCAGAGAACCTTGTTGGTCCTAATCCTGTTTTGATCTTGAGATGAAACAGGCTAAGAAAACTCGGCCTGCATTTTCGAAGTGGGGAATGACTGGAGTGAAATAGGTGGGCAGGAATCATGTGGTGATGGGCCTCATGCTATTCATGGCAGTTCTTAAGTTCTCTTTGTCACTTCATTTAAAAAAAAAGAACAACCAACCTTAATTAAACTCTGATGTTTTTTCCAAAACAGTGTGTTGCCATGTAAATCTACTGGCCCAATGACAGTTACACAGGCCGCCTATGTAACATAGCCGTGTGGAGACACCACAGTCCCTATGGACTGTCAGCCATGGAGCTAAAAATGGGATTAACCCTGGCATGGCATCTCGTATACAATGAAGTATATTTGTTTTGGTGGAATGTCCATGACCCCCTTTATTCCTTATTATTCTTGATGTTTTACCTCCTGATACCAAGGTGTATCAGAGTATAAAAATAAGTCTCTTTTGTGCACTGGACATCAACAGAATCGATTTAAATGTGCCATTTCGCTCTCACAGACCCAACAAAAAGTCCCTTAAGGTTTAGGTTTATCAAGTGTGTGAACTTTACCCAAGACCCATGCTGCTGACATCTCTGTATGATTCATAAAGAAACGTTCTGTTTACACATCAGCATGAGCCTCAAGAAGCAGAGTTTAGATGTGGCTTGAAATATAGGACAGAAATTGAATGTAATAATGAAAAGCATTTGATTTTCCCATAAAAGCAGCAGATACAAGGTCAGCAAGTGAAACATGAATATGTCTATTACTATCAGTGCTTCAGTCAGGCTGCCAATCCAAAGCTTTTGTTCAGAGGCTTGTGACTCATCTATAAATATTTACCAAGGTGGCAAAATTGGCACCACCAAGCTTGTACTAAAAAGAGAAGGTTTTTCTAAACAAACATCAGAAGAATAGGTGTTCCATCTTGAAGTTTTGTGAAATGATATATGAAATGTCTACTCTGATGTGGAATATCCCCATGCAGAACATCCATAGGACTGCAAACAACAAATGCAGAAATGGACAGTTTTGCATTTAATTTTTTAATTTTTTTTTAAACCAAGCTTGGGTCAAAACAGATTTCAAAGAAGAAAATAACCAGCTTTCAAATACTTAAGAATAATTAAAGCATAATTCTACTATATTTTCAGGAAAAAATATATGTGTTATAATAAATTTCAGAAGCGTTATTTCACTTGGAAACACATTTGAAAGAACTGCATGTTCTCAGAAGTGTAGTCACATTAGAAGTAGTTCATTAAAATGGTTCTAACTTTTTGAAGCGTGTTAAGTCTGCAGTATCTATTCATGGGAGGCAAAATTGCAGACTGAAAAGCTTGTAGATGACTGATAGTACAGAAGTTACTGTTGTTATAAATCAGTCTTTTCTGTGGTTAAATGATAGGGTGGAGAAGGGCGAGGGTGAAGCCAGTAACTATCTTTCCTCTCCATCTAATTTGAGGGAACATTAAAAGATGAATGAGAAAAGGATTTTCTTAATTTTACAGCGGCTCCACAGCTCTCTGAGTTTAGCTGCTTTTTTTTTTTTTTCCTTAACTTTCTGGTAAAATGGACCTCCATTGAGATAAAGCAATGTGTAAGATATTGCCTTTTCAGAGGCAGCATGCTCCTAGACTGAAGAAGCAGGATTTCCAAGCTGCATCAGATGCTGTTTGGGAACAGAATCCTGCCTCTCTCTGCCCTGCCGCTCGTATGTCGGCTGCTCATGTTGTAGGACACTAATGAACACTAATGGACCTTAATGATAAGGAAGTTCTGCTCAAACCAAAGGTATACATGGGGCAGCATCACTTCTCTCCACAGCAGGACAACAATCAGAATTGATGTGCAAATGGCCACTGGCAGATGCTTGTTAAAGACCGATGACTTTTCCTTTATTTTTTTTTACCTTTTCTCATGTTTTTTACTCCTTGAAATTTTTTTGTGGCAGTCTTTGGTGGCTTTCTAATTTAGATGACAAAATGTAAATAGGAGATGTATCTTTTAATTGTAGGGCTGCACGTCCATGATCCTCACTTTTAAAGAACAGCACATGGCCAACGTCTCTGAATATCAAAACAATTTTATTTAGGTGTCTCTTTTTGGGAAGCTGTGAGAGCGTTATCTGATTTACCATGATCTGTGAAATCRCATCCAGGAACTGCCTAAACTTTTAATTTCTTTTTTTCTCTACCACTATATATTTATTATTTAACTGCTGTGGAGCATTTGGTCAAATAGTAAGATTAAGTTTACATTCCAGSAGTGATATGTGGCCTCGGTCAAGGATCGGGGCTGGATGATGTTTTTTTTGCAAGCTGTTTTGTTTTTGTTAAATTAATAGGAAAAAGATTATTCTGACCCAGCAAGTTTATAATCAAAGTCTACAACAGGATACAAGGGGCTGAGGCAGATGAATAGGCAGTAAAAATGTCAAGAGGAAGAGGAGGAGGAGGAGAAGAAAAGCATATTTTTTCCATAAGAAATAGTAATTTCCACTCTTTACCTGTTTGGTCACTGTTTCTTCTGGTATATAGATTCCAGGAAAGATTATTTGCAAGTGAATGAGTCCTCCATCCTGCAAACACCTGTACAGGTGACTAAATCCACACATTTGCTTTAGAGGATCGAGGCTCCASGGTTTTACACTTTTGTAACTTCAGCCTCATGTTTGATTCTGTTTTTTGATTACCTTCTTGTCTAGTGTCATTGTGACAAAATGGCAATCAGGCACTTCTGCTTTTATATTTACAGTAACTTTGAGTGATCATATGGGGACTCACACAGGAAAGCATAACTTACTTTGAACCTCCTACCCTTTCCTCATGTATGGCTTAAAATAAGTAGGCATAGTTATCAAACTCTTGTCAGGACTTGTAACTTGTCTGCAATAACAAGGTTAACCAGCAATAGCAGTCTATGCTCTGTGGTTGCATGCCAGTAAAACACTGACAAATTGAAAACTGTAATGAGAATAAACACATTATGAATATACCAAGCACATTGACACTTTTACATTAGGAACTGTGGTCATGGTAAGCTGCCTTGTCCTAACCAGCCCGGGCCCTTTGAAATAGGGCCCCATTTTAAACTTACTGTGTGCTCTAAAACAGTGGTAATAAATGTGTCCTGTGTGCCATAACCCTAGGTTTCCAAGACATGGTCTAAAATGATTTGCCTGCTTGGTGTATTCCTACTTCCCCCAGTAAACAAGATTGAAAGTTAATAACAAGAATGGTTTCATAAATGAAAACATAAATTGTCATGGAGCTGAATAGAGTTATAATTTATAGGCAATCAGAATCTTCAAGCAATAATTGTTCTATTATTTTTGTTTGGGTTTCTTTTAGTATTTTTATTTTTTTCTCCTGCAGATATGATTTGGCATGTGTTGATTAATAAAACATTCACTGAAAAGCATTTTCCAGCAATGAATTCTCCTAAAATGAGCTCAGTGATGTTCTGCAAATCACGTAGAGGATTCTACAGACAGAATAGTGTGACTTCCTGGTTTGGTATATAGCACGTATACATGTGGTAAGGATGTAAAAGGGTGGGTTACTACACCAAGGCTGAGAGCTATAGGTCTAAATTTGGCTCTTTGCATGTAAAAGTGGAGTGAACGGGGTTATTTGATTCCCCTTCGCTGCACGTATTGTTTCGGAGCGCGGAGCAGCGCAGTCGCAGGCAGTCAGTGCAGTGGGCAGCCCTGGCACGGGGAAGCACAGCTCTCAGCAAGCAGGTGTGTCGCAGTCAGGAGCGAGCTACATTGGCAGTGCTGTGCGGGGAAGTTTGCGCAGCGATTGCCAGCACTGGCTGGAGCAGTCATTATCTTTCCGCTTTGCGTGAGCCTTCTCAATGTCTGTTTAATTTCCCCCTCCTTCCCACCCCTCCAACAGGTCAGGTTTGGCTGGTACCCATAGGGGACATGTCGCGCAGGAGAGGAATGGCAGGGGAGGAAGGAAACTTTGGACCCCAGAGTAATTCAGGACGATGCTGCCAGCGGCTGGAAACAAAAGCTAGTGCTTCTGAGTCTCCAAAGCTGTTTGTGTTGTGGAGGATCTGCTCCCAGCCGAGCCCTGGCATCTGTGCAGGACCTGACAGGCTGCCTTGTGGGTGTCCTACGCAGCCCAAGAACTACGGCACTAGCCTTTGTTGTCACTCAGATTTGGGGAGCAGGATGTCAAAAAGGCAAAGGAAGAAGGTGGGGCCATAGACCTATTATCCCTCCTTATCAGCCCGTGGAGCGGGGCCAGTACCTGAGGGAACAGCGTGGAGCGTGATTGCTCACCTCCCATGGAGAGAGGGTGCATGCCTTGAGACTGTAGCTGGGTGGTTTTACTATCCTGCCAAAAATTCAGAAATTTCCCTCTTTGTATCAGGATGAAACAAGTGTTCTAAGGTGACTCTGGAGACGCCAGTAACCTAGAGGTTATTAGGACACTCACATGGAAGATAGCCACCCATGCTGCAAGCCCCGAATTTGCTTCATTCAAATCATTTGAACCTGCCAGAGGCCATGTACAACAGATGTCCCCTTTTCACCATCCTAGCATTTTTTCAAGGGTGGGATTTTCCCCACCTCTCTGCACAAATCTCTCCTCCTCCCTGTGTGAATTGTTTAGCCATCAGAAGAGAGGACAAGCAGAAGAGGTGAGAAACGCCAGCCTGGATTAAGACAGTCTGAAGCTGTGGGCTCAGCATCAGGCAAAGTTTTGTCATTACCTCACTTCAATAAAGTTCCCTCCTGGGGAAGGACAGGTGATAGCAGAGGGAAAAGGACCACACCATTCCCCAAAAGTAGACTCATTCCCATCTTAGTCTTGATGGCAGGGATGATGGGACGCTAACACTGAGGAGAGGATGTGTATTTGCAAGGGTGAATGGGCAAGGCTGCCTGCCTCTGTAAATGCTTTCTGAGGGCTGTAATCATGGTGTCTAACTTCAGTGCCCTGAACTAACTGATGCAGGTGCCTACATCTTCCTGTGGGCTATACAGAGAAATGAGGCTCTCAGATCAGTTGCCTGAACGTAGGAGTCTAGCGCCATTTGAGATACCCTCATGTCACCTGCCTGGCCTGCAGCTGCTGCAGCAGAAGAGCACAGCTCTCCTGTAGTGCCTGTGTTATACCTGTCAGCCACGGGCTGATATCTCGGCTACCCTAAATTATTCCAAGCACTTGATGCTTAATTCTGAACAAAGTAATTGAATCCTGGGCTCCTACTTTTAATTACCTTGAATTGCAACTGGTCTGGATGCCTCGAGTAAAGCATGCCTGTATAGGTGGTATGACAATCTCCTCTCTCCCCGGGGTCTGAGCAGATCAGCTGGGAGCCCTAATCTTGCAGTCCTGGCACCCTTGGGAAGAGCACAAAGTTGGTTTGGAAAGCTCACGCAGGAGCTCCCACCAACGCTGGGCTCTGCCAGCGGAGGTCAGATGTTTCCATCCAATCTCTTCTCACTCTCCTGTTTTATTTTCTCCATCTCTCCCTGGTGATTGATGACTAGCCTCATCTGTGATTCTGGGCTGAAGCTTACATTAATGCAATTTCTTGGATCACCTTCAGATTTGGCTTCTTCAATAGAAATACGGTATTTGCTCCTTTTCCAGTCAACAGACTTAAATGCTTTCCATTTCAGTAATTTACCGATTCGGATGGCATTGAACTGGCTCTTGGAAAATACTGAATAAAACAGAAAAAAGTGTTGAAGTAACAGTATTAATTTACTCATTTTGCCTTCCCAAGGTGTAAAAGACAGAAACAATGCTCCAGAATAATTTTCTTTTGAGTGAGCTGAGGTTTGAGCTTTTACCCAGGAACACCTTTCCTAAGAAGACTGAATTGTTTTAACTACTGGTTCTGTCAGGTCATCTGCCATATTGATGTGTTTGGCACACATGTAATCTTTGTTGCAGCTAAAGAAAACTTTTTCAGTGATTCTCTGCTTTTCTACAGCACCGCCTTTGGCTACTCTTAGTAGCCAAGCTAAGAGTAAACCTGTGCTGCAGATAGCAGCATCGCATGGAGCTGTGCAACAATGCAGAGCTTCATGAAGGTTAATATACTCTGACAAACAGACTTTGGCTGAACTAGCCAATAGCCACCGTCTCCTATTCAATTTTATGTGATTTAGTCCAAAACCAACTGTCAGTCACCGTAGAGGCTGTGTTACTAAACTATCAGTGCACTGTCAAGCAAAAAATGCTTCAGGTGCATGGCAAAGTGGTACCCACTCAGCGCTTTGCTATAATTACATGGATGTAACTAACAAGGGAAAAAGTGTTGTAAATCTTCTTTTCCATCCAGTCTTTCACTGTCCTCTTGCCTTTCTCCAAACCATAATAATAGCCACAAAAGGCCTGGAACCCAGATTAAAATAACAGGTATTAAAATTAAACATTTTAAAAAAATAAAGTCCAACAGTAAACTGAAATGAAAATTAAGCCTGTGTAAATTGTCCTTTCATTTGATGTTTCCTTCCTAAAATTTCAGATTATATTAGCATTTTGTAAAGATTTTTGATAAGTGTGGATGTGGGAAAGAAATACTGCCRAAGTATATGCCACATAGAGCTTAGTAAAACCATGTGCGTATTCACGTCAGAAGGAGAAATATACTACCTGGCACTGAGGCAAAGAGTTTGCAGAAGATACAAGTGCTCTAATCTCAGTTCAAAAATTTTTTTGATTTAAATATTTTTTTGTTCGTGTTAGATTAGGTCTTAGAAGTTAAGGCTGAGAACAAGACCCTAATGAATATGCAAAGAGTAAAATGACACTCTAAAGAAAAAGTTWTTATTAGAGCTCAGCAATAAATGATTTTCAAATGGCACTAACATTTTCAAAAGTTGTATTTCTGTTCCAGAGAAGGATGAACAGTCATAATCTTAAACAGTGAAGCATCTTAGTTACTATATTACATCGTAGATAAGCTCTTCTCCGCTCCTCTTTTACTCTAAGCTCTGGAAGGTTTATAAAATTTCCTGCAATCTAGAAGGGTTCAGTAAGTCTGGGCTTATTTTCTATCTTGAAAGATATAGAGCATCTTTCACTCTTCTTCTAAAATCTCTCTAGAAAATGGTGGAGCTTCTCCCACCACTAATTTTCTGCAGCCAAAGAAGTCCCAGCTACCTACCGTGTGGGAGGAGAGGCTCTAAAACATAAACAGGCTAGTACTACACCATGCCATCTGATAGCCATGAAGCCGAAAGAAAGAGATGGTTGGAACTGTGCTGGTGAAAGGTTGCTTCATCTCGAGCAGAGGAGAGAAAGTTGTCCAAGYAAGTAAGTGAAATGGAGAAGCAGACGAGAAAATGATGCTGAAGCTTCCTCGGCTGCAGGAATCAAAATGAAATTTCCTTGAATAAGTGTTTTGTAACTGTGCTCTTTAATCCAGGAAACTATGCTAGACTGAAAGCAGAAAGTTGCAACATTCAGGTTAAGGGCCAAAGCCCCCTCTGAGACTACACTTTCTATCAGGGCACTGATAAGGGCAAAGTCTTAATGATTTTTTCTGCTAACATCTGATTGCCTTGTCTTTCACAGACAACTCTTTAAGAAAGTATTTTAGCATAAATAGCATCATATGCATTTTGTGAAAGTAGCAGAATTACAATACAGCGCATGTTATACAAATAATTTAGCAACCAAATTGCCACTGCCATTTTACTGAAGGAGCTGTCCCATGACATTCCATCTCTTCTCTTTTGCATGACATTTAGCACTGGCTTTTAAAGTTATCCCTGCAAAGCATTTAGACAGACATTGATTATTAGGTAATCTGCTTATTCTCTTGTTCCCTGCTTCACTTGTATGAAATGCACACTTTTTCATTTCTATTATTT
Organism: Phoebastria nigripes; assembly: GCA_035582835.1. Taxonomy (NCBI): domain Eukaryota; kingdom Metazoa; phylum Chordata; class Aves; order Procellariiformes; family Diomedeidae; genus Phoebastria; species Phoebastria nigripes. The sequence continues at coordinate 1,143,346 of JAYKAV010001088.1, forward strand.
AGCAGGCTTTTTCAACAATCTATTTAAACTAGGTAGAGACAGCTTTAGCAAGCAGCAGTAATATGTAAGTGGGATAAATTTATCTTTCAAAAACTTACACTTGGTCTTGCATGTTTTCTCGTTATTAAGGTTAGCTCTCACTTTCTTTCTCTTTTTAAAATAAGCAGTCTTGCATTTTTAGGTATCCTGCCAATATAGTTGTAAGTTTAGGGTGTCAATTTTTACTTCTCACTCAAAATTCGATTCATTTATTCTCCATGAACTTGAAATCATCTTCATAATGATTAGTCCCTTCTGGCTGTAAAAAATCTATGAATTGAAAAAGGCATGATGCGTCGCTTTATAATGCTTAACAGTAGTGCTTTTCTGATAAGACAATGAATCATTTTTGTCTTATTTATTTTAAATAAAATAAGCATTAAAATTGGTCTCTAAGAGCTCTGCAAGAGAAATACTTCAGTCGTAACAGTCAGAAGGGTTATTTTTACTTGGATCATTTCAGGGATCTGGTTTATCTCACAGCCCAACATCTAGTTGTGTCGGCACAACCAGGGGGAGGCAAACTGTGAAGTGGGGAGTGGGAAGGAGGAAATAGAAAGTTTCTTCACTGCCAACTCCTCTGTATCATTTAATGACAACTTGCATCCCTCCCTAATATTTTTGCACCAAAACCCTTCTACTCCAAAACAAGGGTCCTTCTTCATAAAATGACCAGCTGGATTAATCAGGGAGGGCAGGTCAGAGCCTGGGCTCCACTTTCATTAACCTTTTTGCAGTCAGGATGCCATCTCTACAACAAGTGATGTGTGCCTTTTCCACAGCTCTCCCCACACATCCACAAGGTCAGATAAAGTTTTTCTCTGGTTACTGGGAATGAATCACAAGGTAGCCAGCTCATCACACTGTAACTCATTTTTTCTCTATAACTTTTAGCCATAAGAACAAGGAGGGAAGAAAAGCCTTTGCTTTTGTGTTGCTTTGCAAGGTGGTTCTCAGAAAAGCATAGTTTAATCTGAGTCGTCAGGTATTGGTCACCAAGACTAATTTTGATGTGGCCTCAGGGTTTCCACCTCTCAAGGTACTGATTTAATCACTATTTGCCCTTCACAGACATTTGGAGGAGAAATTTTACAGTAAAACTCATAAGAACGGCTTAACCAACAACATGTATGGCAACAGTGATGAGCATCACGGAACAAGCCACCTGTGAAACAGCAGAAAATATCTGCTTATGGATCCCATTTTTTGCACATAGTGGGCACAAACAGCTGGCTGTTATACTGCCTTTTTTTCCTGGTAGGCTGTTTCTTTTAAATTGCATACATGACTTTGGGTACCTAAAGTACTTTTACTACCGCTGCTTATGGGAAGCACAGGAGAGAAAGAACTTTTCAGAAAGGAACAGCACAAAATTTATTCCCTRTGGAAGAAATAACAAACTTGATGGCATTTAAAGATCCTGCAGGATGGCTTTAAATGAAGCTGCAAAACATTGGAGAAACTTCCATTTTATCAATTGCTGATGACACTTGAAACTTCTTGCAGCAAATAGGGATTCACAGGAAGATGATGCTGTCTGTGTTTCTTCATGAAAAGAACATGTAAATATGCACATAGTTCATTACTTTTAAAACACAGACTATCAGTTAATTTTGACAACTAAGTAGCTTCTCACAAATATGCAAACATTCAGGCATTTGCTTAACTTTCTGCAAGTATTTCCGAGTTTACAGTTTTTCAGCTTCTTTAAATCAATGGAGAGCCTAACAAATATTTTTTTGGAAAAAACAAGAACTTCCTTGTGTTGTACCACTACCACACTTTTCATTTAAAACTAAATAACAGTTAGACTCAACTGTGAATATTTCTTTACYGTTTGTATTACCCCCATTTTGTTTGATTCCTTTCTTATGTAAGTGGAAATGAATGTTGGTAATTAAAGGTTGCAACGGTATTACTGGCCACTGCAATGCTGAGAAATGCTCGTCTACATCACCTAATCATTTTCCAAACCTAGTGGTTGTGATTCACCGTGAAAATTATTCAAAGAGAGTTTTCCCATAGTAACTTTCACAAGCTAGCAACATTATCACAATAGCAACAAAACCAGCTAGATCTGTTCTGGTTCCTGTTGCTATAGTATACACATATGATATATATATAGATACATTGTCTGATATTTCCAGCATAGCACGATATAAGTGGCTCAACCGGATTCATGTTCTCCTGTGGCAGGTGAAGTACATTGCACTGAATGATCTGCATTTACTACCAGCTGACAACACAGGAATGTGAGCATGTGCCATATCATGGAAAGAATATTATTCGCTTTCTACATTCCCAAAAGACAGTGGAAAAGACATGTAAGGTACCTTGGTTCCTCAGTGCATAGAACAGGGGAATGTGAGTTTAACACCAATAAAAATGTGTACAGCCCAAGTAATACAGGAGACAGGTAGAGATGAGGATATAGAAGCAGTCTGGTCAAGGAAAAACCTGACTGTGACTGAGCCATTACTGAGAGTGCATCACTTCTCTTCCTCATAAAACTAACAAGGTCTTCTCTGACACATGCTGTGGCAAGCAGCTTTTTGATTCCTTGCAGACTAAGGTTATGCCATGTGTCTTTTCTAGTGGTTATAGTTCTTCAGAGACCATGACTGAAATTTGATCCTGAACACATATGTGTTTTTAATCATTTTACACCATGCGTCTAAAAAAGTTTAATATGCTATATTAAGGTTACGGTGCTAATGACCATTCCTGTTTTTCATTGCCCTCTTTTATTCTGGCATGTCTGAAACTACAGCTTGATCCACAGTCTATTGAGGTCAGTAAGGGTCTTCCCTTGGCAACAGAGGGCTTTGGATCAGTTGTGTCAGTTCCTCAAGACAAAGACCCTATCCTTTGAATTTATCAGTGCATGGTTTACATTGGTAGCGCTCAGTAAACTAGACGAGTTTGCTGGGTCAGGGACAGCCTGTTGCGAGTTCATAACTGTTCTTAACTGCACAGTGGAGACCTTGCTCAGATCGTGGTTCTACGAATACAACGAATAAGTGAAATTCAAACTCTGAAACTATACAATTAATTTCCATTCCAGAGAACTAAGAGAATCCAGCAAGAATGGATTCTCAAGTACTGAGGTGACCAACATTTCTAAAATACAAGAGCATGCAAGCTTTTGCTGAGTAAACTATAAACTTCCACGCTATTGCAGAATGACTGTCAGTTCCTGCCTCATAAAATCTAAATGTAACTTTTTWCAAAGAGTTAATCAAGGTACACCACCAAGAATAAGTCATTTCAAGAATTACCATCAACGAACTCATTTGAACTCAGCCCAGCTGCTCCCTGCAGCTTCAAACAGATGCACCACTTATTCCAGGCACTCTCCCGTTCCTTCTTGTCCATCACACCTCTCTGGAAAATGGGGAGAGCAACTGTTACAGCTACAGAGAAGTCTGCAGGAAGGTTGACACCAAAGATGTGTTTTTTCCTTTCTCAGTGTGCTAATTTTCTTTTCACTTTTACAAACAGTGGCTGGTATATGTTTTGGCAGGCTTGTGCTTCTGGCTTGATCTACATTGTTCATGCCAGTTAAAGAAAGTTTCCCCCAAATTTTAGATCATCTGTGGTTAAGGGCCATGGATATTACAATGAAATAGTGTTCTTGTTTTGTTTATTTACAACATCTYTTTTTCTTTTGGACTTTTTTTATTAAATGAAAATCTCTCTCCCCACAGAAGAGCTGTAGTAACTTTCTGCCAGTAGTTTTTTGTATGTCTTCACTTTAAAAGAAATATGTTATGCAAAGAGCTGCAAAACCCACCGCTACTTGCGAAGAAAAGAAATTATAATTGATTCCTACAACAGAGTAACAATTCTTTAATATTTGAACTATTCCCTAGGAGTTCATTAGTGTTACAACAGCACATCCCATGAATCACACCATAACGCTGTCAAAGCTTTTTATAGTAAAATAGACTAAGGGCAGAGGATTCATGTAAAGGGACAAGAATGTAACTCACACATTAGTCAATGATTGTGAATCAAAATGATTCTGGGTAATTAAGTAAGTCTGAAGGTGTTTAAGTACACTAAAAGAGAGCAAAGATAGTGTAAAATACTTTTGGGCTAAAGAAAGCATAAATCACACCAACTTACCCTAGATTTTGACCCAACCACTGTTTAAAGTACAGTACTGTGTAAATCCATAAAGCTAGCTACCACAGGCTCTCAGTTTGTTGAATGTTTTAATTAAGGGGATTCTGTCAAGGTATTTCTCACTATTAGGAGAATATTGTATGGAAAACAACTAGAGATGGGTGAACTCTATTACCTCATTACAAGCCCATTCAAAGACCATTTCTAATCATGAAAATTATTAGCTTCTTGTTCTTTTCAGAAGATGACCACATAGAATAATATCTAAAGATAAAATAAGGGAAGTAGAAGAGAAGAAAGCAGCATGGGAAAACAAATATGAACATAGTGTGAAGAATGGATTAGATAGTATGGACAGAGGATCTGAAAGGAATACTAGTAATACCTTCTACCCACAGTCCAAAGGAATATCTGGCACATTAGGTAGCTGTGTGTTTTTTCCTACCTGCTAAGTTACGGTACAATCCTAATTCTTACTCAGGAAAAAAAAAAAAAAAGAGGCTTAAATTACATCAAAGAAAAGTCTGCAAAGTCAAGCTAGTTCTGCAAAACCTGTGGACCATAAGAATAACGTAAGATGTTCACAGACATTCAGTTTGCGGAAGACTAATGATAATCCCTTGTGAAATGCGAACTGAAATTTGTTTGCCTACCAAAACAAGGCCTTTTTCTTATCCCCCTTCCCATTCACAGACGCAGGCATGTGTTGGCTTGTTATTGTAGTTTATGAATGTTGGCCTTTTATTTCTGTGAAATTAGTGTTATCAACTTCATTTGACAAAATGTAAAATTATATGTAAATCTGACAGACTTGGAAAAAGTAATAGAAATTAAAAGGAGATAAACATAGCTTTATGAAGCTGTGTTCTCTTGAATAGTTCTTTTACTCTGAAGGGCTACATAATTACACCAAGCCATATGTGTGTCTTTTTTTTCTTTAATATATATTCCTGAAACTGGACAAGTGCTAATAGCACCGCTTAGGAGAATGACATCTATCATCCAGAAAGTTCTCATTATAGCTTACTTTATCAGTTCAATGATGAAAAAAAAATCAGCTATAAATCAGAATCTCCAATTAATGTTTTAGCTGAACTTAAAATAATATTCTAAGGTCTGATCATAAAAGTGTGGAATTAGGCAAAAGCCAGCCACACTAGGTGTCACTTCCCTTTTACCTGGAGACCTACATGATGGATTATACTGTTCACAGATAGCACAGGACAGATGGAATTGGAAAAATACATCCCACAGCATAAATCATATGACATAAATGAAACACTCCATAGGTTATGGGTTTTAGTATTCTGGAATCAAGATTTCTTATGCCAATTGGTAGATTTTTACGTTCTTCAGTGGTCTTTTAATAACAAGCTATTTGATCTATCTAATTGCTCTCATGTTAATAATTATGCGGGGTTAGGAAAGCTCTAATTCTTAACTGTGCATATGGGAGGATGTATAGTTATGACATCCTTGTAAAATCTTCGTGAGAAAGACGTGACCCAGGGCAGTGAGGAAACTCGGAAGAGCTGACGAGCTGGGCACAGTGCCACGCTGACGTAGCTGCCCTGTGCCAGCTTGCTGTGCCGGCCTGGGTGGTCGCCATCCCTCAGAGCCAGAAATCCTCCCCAGAACCCCTTGCCTGAGGGTGGCAGAGGAATTTCTAGCTTTTATGGACTCCATTTTAACTATGTCAGAGTGTGTCACAGTCTTTTGGTTACTTGCTGTCTCAGGCAGGGAAGCTGCTTTTTGCAGGTGGCGGGCTGAGGCTCCATGGGGCTTGCAGGACTCCCTGAGAGTCACCAAGCAGGGGCTTGAAGCCCACATCTCTGCATCACACACAGGAATGATAGGGACATTTTTCCTTTTTACTGTGACTCTGATGGTTCAACAATGGTGGAGACTAGCAGACATTTTGTCTTGGGAAAGCTGACTGCTGTCTTTCTGCTTATTCCAACAGCTCCATGAGGCAATGCAATGGCAACAAATGTTTTGTGGACAATCACTCTTTTTTTGTTTTCAAAGCATTTCTTCAGGCTGGGCTTTTTCAGTTGCTGCTTTACTATGCAGCTCCACAAACACTTGCACAAGCACGACGGAGGGGCAGAGACTGACATGGTCTTTAAACCATCTGCAGTATGGGAGAGGTAGGAACATGTCAGACTCRCTTTGTTTCTAGAGTAGTATGTTGGAATAACAAGATCCTCTTGTTCTTGTTTAGCCACACTGGTTGTTGCATAGGGCAAGTTGGAAGTGGAGGGGGAAGGAGAAACTTAATTTCCTTGCCTTCCTGCCTGCACAGGAAGCTGAAGTCTCTGGTAAGCATCTTCTGCTCGCCCCTCGCTCCCATGGCCAATGGCATGGCTGTACGGTGGGGAGGCAGTGACTGTTTCATTTCCCAGTAGACATATTTAAAATCTTGTCCGCTGTGTGGAAAACCATGTCCATTTTGGCTGATTATGGAACGAAGGAGCTAAGGAGCTAACGAGGAAGGAGGAAGAAGAGGCCAAGGTGGACATAAATGTCAAAATAGTGGGTAAACAGCTGCTTCAATCATTCTCCTGTCTGAAGACATGGGGTCTGGGGCACTCCTGTGTTAGCTGTGCAGTGTGTAGGGAGCCATCTTTTACACCCCGGTGCTGGAAAAGCAGGTCTGGCAGGGTACTGGACTGCAACACTCTGGAAGAGCTCTGGGCATGATTTTCCCATTTTCCCATTTCCGTATGCTTTTTGATCCACCACGTGAAGAACGGGGCTGCAAGCCCTCAGGTGCGCTTGGGAGTGGGTTGGTTTCTGTTTCCTTTCCGCACACTGCTCAGGGGTTTGCACGCTGGCCCCCACTGCGAGGAGAGATAAACAGCAAGAGGGGAGCTCCAGGCGCTTCCCTTCCTGCCCGGTTCCTCTCAGCCCCTCCATGCAGCCGCTGCTTGTTACTGGTAAAAAAAACAACAAAAAACCCCCGAAGTAAGCCCTTTCAGCAGATTAAACTCTTTTTGACTGAGCCATTCTTGAGGTGTTATTTCCCCTTACAGTTAATATTTGTCAGCGTGGTTGCTACTAACTCTCCATGCAAAATACACTACCTTTTTCATACCCTTGTATTACTCAGCGTAAAACATATTTCACTTAACAAATACCTTTTCCTTTCCTCTGTAATGGTCTTTTCTAAGCCAAGGCTAATCCTTCCCTTCCCCCTCCAGTATCAGAAAGGCAAAGGGGAGCTCTCCCCTTGCTTGCGCAGCCCGCAGCCATTTGGTGCCTCCTCACAGCGTACCTGGGATGGCCGTAGGTGCTCAACCCTGCAGCGGGGGGGGCTGGTACAGGCAATTCAAAATAAGGGATGGTGGAAGGATGGGGCTTGTGAGAGCTCTGTCCTGCCTCTCCTCTCAGGCTGGTGGTGACAGTGACAATACGAGCCAAGCACTTTACCTGAGGACAACCATATTTTTCCCATCCAAGTAAGAGCTTTTTTCTGCTACGCTGCTCTGCCTTTCCCTCAGTGTTTCAGCTAGAAAAGCTAACGTTAACTTGCACCARCACTGCTGTTGCCCCTGGCTCCTGCCAAACTCAGGGCGCACATCCGAGAACAGGCTACGCCGGGGGGACGGCGAGCACCGAGCGGGTAGACGGATACGCGTGGGCTCAGGAAAGCCAAAATGGGGACGGATTACCACATCCCCTCGGGACGGAGAGGAGCGGGGGAACGGCGAGCAGGGGAGCGCGGTAGCGTGCAGAGACCTGCGGAGCCGGCCGGGCCCCGCCGCTTGCCGTTCCCGTGGCGGACCACGAGATGGCTCCGTGCGGGGTGACCCGGAGCCCGCTGAAACCCCAGAGGCTGCGCCGGGYGAGAAAACAAATCCGTGTTTCTTGTTCTGTCACATTTTAAAGGCGCTTGCTCATCCCCGGGTCTGCCGGAGGACGGACACACCCCTCCGGCAGACCTGAAAGCTGTGCTCGGGAAAGAAAAAGGCAGCCCAAGCTGCCCTGGGAAGATTTAGGCCGGAGATCAGACTGGAAAACGCCTGGTCCCCGGGGAGGTCACTAACTGCTGCTGGGCTCCTCTCGCCTGTGTGTTAAGCGATGAAGTGGGCAGCTGGTTTTCCACGGCGAATGTGCTTGCAGCTCGGTTTGAAAAATAAATGGCTATCGGTGGGAAATGGGTGGGGTGACTAAGGAGGTAAAGGTGAGAGAGACACCGCAAAGACTTTCAGGGCTTTAAAAGTTGGAACAGAAGTTTTTTTTCCTTGCTCCTTGGAGGTAGGCTAGGTATGAAGAAAATTCTGCTCACATTACAAAAGGGGGATGTCAGGGGGTTTGACTGTCATTGAGGTTGAAATGAACTTTGTCACCCTGTTTAAATATTTAAGTCTCCTGGCACAGGCAAATACATCACGAAGTGCTAAAAAATATATTTAAAAATACAGCTGCCTTTGAGATTAAGCATTCCTATTCCCACTGTATCAGTTCACTTTGCTCAAGCAACCCTGAAGTATAGAGTATGGCAAGAAACTGGACGAGAGAAGCAGGTCCATTATCAGAATCTGCCTATTTGTGCATTTGAAGTGAAAACACTTTGTTTTAGACTAATAGTTTCAGCCACTCTGTTGATTTAACTGATTTCTAAGAGGTTAAACATCATATTGATATGCATGTGTATCAGTTTTCTTTATGCATCCAGTCATACTAATGTCCTATTCCCTTAAATAGCTGTATTTTTATTATAGTTTCATACCATTTTGCATACTGGTGATATTTAGGGGATTTTTTTGGACTTTCTCTTAACAGTCTTACCTTCCCTGCACAAATACAGGGTTTCTACTGCCACATGGCTACTTTGGTTCTATTAAAAGTGTTAATTTAACTTAGAAATCAGAAAATGGTCTTCAAAACCCACTCTGTAACACAAATCTGCTTTGGATGCAACGTTAAGGAAGGTACTGGGTGCACTTTAAAATAAAAGGTCACTTTTTTAGATTGAGTTTGGCAACACCATTGTTTGGAGAAATTGTTGTAATGTGGTTCAGGGCAGAAACCAGTTTTATGTTGGTATATTTTGTCTGAGGTGATCTCCAAGGGCAATAGCCTGCCGGGCAACTGTGAGTGTGGAAGACTGAAGCTGGAGGCACTTGTACGAGTGGGAGCCCTCAGTCATAATTTAAAGTCTTATCTCAAGGACAAACTGTACACACCATACCGACAGCAAAGACAGACTTTCCGTTTAGGTTCACCCCTTCCCGTGGAGGTGGAGGGACTCATGATCATCACACTGTTTTCCTCTCTTGTGGGCCTCATAAACCACTCTCTGTGAGACTGGAACTGGGGGCTGGAGTGGAAAAGGCTACAAAGAGCTGAGGGAGACCGCACCTCACACACATTGGTGGAAATGATACCATAAAGGTAATGCAACCTAGCATGAACAGCAAACTTCCATTTTCCTGATGGTTTCTGAACCTCCAGCTCTGACCCCATGCAGATTTGGTTGTGGTGGGCTTAACTGGTAACTCAAACAGCTTCCAACCTCTAAATGCATGAAGGATGCTACAGAGTCCCACAGCTGATGAGAAGAGAGTCATTTATACATCTTTACAGATTGCTTTGTACATTTCTTGAAGGCAGAGAATATACAAGACAGTTTGTTCACAAACATTTCAAGTAAATCCTCCCATATCTGAAGGAGGAGACCGCTCAGGTTGTGTTTCTGTCTGTACATCAACAGGGCTATAGGGGCCTGATTCTGAAAAGCGCAGAGCATATGCAGCACCTGCTGAGATAAATGGGGGCTGAAGATTCTCYGGGGTATTGAAAAAATAATCACTCCAGTTTCCCTATTACAGTTCTTTTTTGAGTCTGTGACTATATAAACCATACATCACATATTGACATTTATGTCCTTCAGCTGTATGACATCACTTGTCACTTAATGTAAATTTGTTCAAGCTATACAAAAGCCAAAGCAGATCCTGCGTCTGAAATCTGAGCTGCTAGTTACGAAGGAACATACTCTTACTGACTCATAATTTTTTTGGTCTTATGTTCAAGCTAGTGAAAAATGAATATGAAACCAGGAATTAAGACACAAGTTAAAACCTGCGTAAGAGGTTTTAAGCAAACTGTGCAAACTGTGCAAATCTATGTCCAGATCCCACCTGCTTTCAGTCACAGAAGTAGTCAATGTATAAATAAGCACTTTCAATGAGCAGAGTGGGAAAGGGATTTGTTCAGTGTGACACTGATGTGTTTGATCTGTGGTTGGCCTATAGGTATGTGCCCATGTGTGGGTAGCATGGACACTATCTGCATGACAAAGTGTATGCATGACAAATATATTGGGCCAGCAGTTTAAGCAACCTAACGATATGTTTTGGGTATATTTCTTAAAGCTTTATCCTTTGTGAATAAAGCAACCCATGTTTTTAGTCTGCCACTTATACTTGCAAAGGTACCTATTTGTCCATCCATCTTCTGGCTCGCTTTGGTTTCAGACTGTTTTGTTGTGAAGTGTTGCTTTAGGGATACRTGGTGGGATGTATGTTGTGGGATATGTGGTGGGATATATGTTGTGTTTGAGGTGATGAGTCTGTGGTCCTCCTGTGCATACCAGACGTGAATTCCTTTCTAGCTATGCGCACCAGCTGCCGGCCAAGTTCTGTCTCCTGCACTAACACGTTTCTGCACTGAGAGAGACACTTTGTTCACATCTGGAGAGTAGCTGATGCAAAGTGTCATGATCGCAGAGGACAAAGCAATCCCACGTATAATTCAGACTAGTCATATATGTGGATTTGAAAATACAGGCTGAAATCTTGAATATGACCTTCTCTTCAACAGGAAGCCAGTGGAGGAAATGAAGTGATGGTGTGACGTCTTTTCAGCAGAGAGGCTGCTCCGATCTAAATCAACTTTCTTGAGATTAGCTGTTTCAAGCCTGGATACTTGAATGATATTTGTGAATTTTGGCCGCCAAATATACATGGATTACTGTAAATAGAAATGCATCCCCTATCCACAGAGGGAAGAGAGCATTTTTAAAAACAAGGATGAATTGTGTGCAAGGAGAGAGGTGTTCAAAGGAAGCCTGAGACTGGGCCCATCTGTAGTGATCTGAGAGGAGATGTTCTGGGAAAGGGTGACACTGTTGTGTGGGTGATGGTGATGTCTTCAAAAGCCTCTGATGAGGAATGCRGTATGTGATCACATCTACGTCTCTGCATGGATGATCTGATTAAAAACATTAAGAAACATTTGGAAGAGGACAGATGTGAGGAGCTCAGTAAAGAGGATAGCGGGAAAAGAACTAGGAAAATATGACAAGAGGTCTTCAAATAGGAAAAGAGTAAAGATATAGAAGAAGTAAAAGTTAGATCTAATTATTTTCAGTCATGCATGTTTTTGTTTGTTTTCAGGTATTTATTGGAAACATAAGAAAGCTGAAATGTAGAAATTCCGTGCTGAGCTCAGGAATCCTCATATATAACACAGCTGCAAGCTGGGAAGGTGTTTTCAAGTCCCAGCTTTGCAACATCACTGTGATATAGGCACAGACAACATGACAACCAGTTTTATTTTCAGCTTTGGTCACTGATGTAGATAGGAGTGAGTGTATGTGCACATCTGTGTGTTTTTGTGGGGAGTATATAAGTAGAATAGCACATAGTAAGTTTACCTCAAGTTTTCATAAAAGTTGTGTCACCTAGCTTTGCACAGCAAATGCACATGTGAACAGGATTGAAAGTGAACATAAAATCCTTAAGTTATTTTACTTCATTGTTATTTGAATGTGTGTACTGAAACAGCATACAACGTTATGTATTGAACATTGGATATGTAGGGTTTTTTTATGACATATCTTGCTGTAGTTTAGTTGCAGAAACCACAACTATGGACATCCCAACTTCTGTCCAAGAGTCTAATTTCTTGGTTAAAACAATTCACACTATCATAACATTTTGTATTTTTTATTTTAAAAAGGAAAATGGAAAAGATTTGACAATACAATCTAAAGAATGTATTTGGATTAAGTTGCAGCTCTAAAGTATCTAAACCAATGTTTGCACACTACTGAGAACACATTGCCTCCTTTTAGATAACAGTGATTTTATCCTCAAAAACAAATTATGAGGGTGGGACCTGGGTACTGTCCCATATGATGATACGGAACAGAGTATCAGATAAGCTATTCCCCTTCTGATTTGATCCTGAGATGGAGGAAATTCAGTCAGTTTATTCAGTCAGTGACCGGGTGGATGTGGTGAGATTTTTGGGGATGAACAGGGTGAGCAGATGTGCATATCTATATCTGTTTCATATACAGAGTGCCTGAGCAAGTACAAAAAGTCCAAGACACCATTCTTATAGAAAAAAAAGAAGAAAAACCTTCTTAAGAAAACCCAGCAGCAATGGAATCTGTTTGGTCTCAGGAAAGCTCACTAAAGAGCATAGGAYGGGCTTTGTCCACAAATCTGAGTTGGGGGTTTATCAGTGGGAGAGTCTGGTGGTGGGGAACACGTTTCACATCATGGACATGGGAGATCCTGCGCTGCTCCATGACCTTGGCACCTTGGTGGTTTCACTTGGTCCTGAGAGCCCTGCCTTGGTAGCAGTTTTGCCTTCCACCAGTAGGAGACCTGTTTCCGTAACTGTGTTCCTTTCCTAAGGAAAACTGATTGTGGGCTTTATATAGCTTTGTAGTATGTACTGATAGCCAGAATACCTCATATCACTTTATACAGGAGAAGTGCATGAAAGTGAGGGAAATATCCCTATTGACTTTGGCCACATGATGTTTTGTGACGAACACCATGTGTTACCAGCAAAATCACAAAGGAAAAAGATACTGGGCTTTCACAAGATGAAGCTTCTTGTATTTGCGTAAGGAAGGACAGAAAACTTTCAGAAGTAGTTGGGCTTGATCCAGTCATGGTTACTGCAGGCATAGATGAGGCGTGGGGTTCAGCACTGACTGCAGACAGTGCAAACAAATCCCACCCTGCAGGGGATAAGACAAGAAGTAAGTAGGCCCATAGACCTAGCCCAAAGAAGCTCATGTCCTAGTTCAGCRTGTTCCAGCCTCAGCAGCTTCAGGGGCAGGATCCCACTTCAGGGGCAGGATTCCCACCTTGAAGGTCAGGATTTCTGCTGGATTTCTGGGTGCTGGGTGAGCAGATGGTCTGTGTCCTGCTTTCCCCGCTTCCTTCCTGCCCTGTCCCACATACAGCAGGCTGTGGCAAGGTTACTCTCCCTTTCTTCTTTGCTAAAACATGGAAGGAGCTCCACCTCTGCCAGCTCCTTCCTCCTCCACCCATTCTGGCTGTGAGCTGTTAGAGGTGTTGCTGCCTGTCTTCCTCCCTCCCTCAAATATGACAGCAAGTTTTAGGGTTGTGTATGGGCAGGGGTGTGCATCCTTCTTTCCTCCTCCTTCACCCCCATTTCCTTGCAATAATGCAGTCATCTGGTGATCTGAGTCAGCCATGCCTTTCTACCCCCAAAACTGCTCCCATTCTCCGGTGGAAAAGTCGGGCTGCCAAATGAGAGTTGGGTACCTCTTGTAGACCACCTCTTGGGTCAGTCTAACCACGTGGACATGATACTTATTAAACATGCGAGAGACAGGAATTTGCTAGGAACCCACAGTGAGGTATTTAGATACATGCTCAGCTCTCAGGATGAGAATATTTCCTAGACTTTATAAGATCATCCCTTTTCTTAAAGCTAAGTCTAAGCTTCTGAGCAGGGTCCAGTCTTTACATGTTGCCTTCACACAGCCTCAGGCTGTGTGACAGTTCAAATGTGAGAGGTGTGTCACCTATAGCAATAAGAGGGGAAGATGGTTTTGATGAAAATATGGTTACTCTTTAATATTGACTATACGTGTTGAATCCACATTTGGGGTGATCAGTTTGTTATGCTATGTTGTCTGCCTCTCTTGGCCAGGCTTTTTGCTTTGTTCACAAAGCTTAAAAATTATAAGAAATATTAATTAATTTATACATTCACTTTCCAAGGAGATAAGATACAGTCTTTTTTACTTTGTTGGAAGCTTTACCTAAATAAAAGGACATCAAAGGGCATATTTGTTCTTTTGTTTATTTAGTTTTGTTATATGCTTTATAGCTTTGTCTGGTATTCAAAGACCTAAGCAACTTTACTGGGATCAATAAGAAGCACTGATCCATCCCTCAGCCTTCCCCAGACTTCTCCCTCGTGGCAGCTCCAGAGCTTTAACACTCCAGGTGGAGTGTGTCTGGCTCCAGGTAGAGTCTGTCAATATTTTTCATCTGATACAGTGTATGTATTTTTCATATACATGAAAAAGGCAGGTTCAGCAGTACCAAACAACTCTGAGAATTTGATTTCATTTTATCAAGTTATTTGTCAAAATCAACCAAACAAAAAGTAACCTTCCTTAAACTCCTGAAAATAAATTGGAAAACATAGTTTTATTTTTTATTGCAATACTTTAAAATAAATAGTATCATTTTCTGGTTTGAAAATACTACACATGTTCAATTTTCCTTGAAATGCATTTTAAAAAAGCAAAGAAACTCTCAAAATCACAATTAAATTTCTGTTTCAGGTTAAGTTAAATATTTTGTGCAGTTAAAAAAGTTGTTAAAAAAACTTAGATTTGGTCAACATTTTTCATTTCGTTTGAATGTCCTGTGAATGGAAGCATCAACAATCACACAACTTTAGTTACTGACTCTTTAACTCTGTTCCTGGAAAAAAGGATGGTTTTCTGTCACTTATAAGTAGGGTCCTACAGCCAATACTAGTGCTTGTTTTCCAGGAATTTAAGCAGCCAGGTACATCTTTTTAAAGGACACATAGCAGATTAAGCATACAGAAGATGGAGTGCAGATGGCATGTAAACCAAGCTTCCTTCAGTTTAGACAAGTCAAAAGAGAGTCATTCAAAATAGAGAAGTACCTACGGCTATTCGTTGTCTTGACTGCTTCTACACTTGTGAGTATTCTTTGGGATTCAGACAGACTTTTTTTTGTGGACACCTGTTTTTATTCTGATCCTCCTACAATTTCCAGCACCATCTAGCTTTTGACTCTCCTGATCAACTCCAGATCAAGGTGGCTTCAGGAAGTCCATTGCTCTGCAATCTAGACCAAAAAAAAGAAGCTTATTGTTCCACCATTCAGATGTCCGTACTGATCTTACCAGTAAGGAACAGATACTCAGGATCATTCTTTTTCAAATTAGCCTGGAAAACAGAGACACACGCTACACCATGAAGCCATCTGTAGACCATAGCATCTGAAAAAGTAAATCTARAATTTGCAAATGGTGTGATGGGTTAATTTTGGCTAACAGCCAAATGCCCACCCAGCTGCACTCCCCCTCCTCAGCGGGACAGGGGGAGAAAATAAGAAAAAAACAGGAATGAGAAAGCTTGTGGGTCAAGGTAAGGACAGGGGGATCACTTACCAATTACCATCATCAGAAAAACAGTCTCGACCTGGGAAAATTAATTTAATTTATTGCCAGTTTAAATAGATTTGGGTAGTGAGAAACAACAATACAAACATTAAAACAATACCTTTCCTTCCCCCTTTCCCAGGCTCAGCTTCCCTCCTTCATTCCTGACTCCTCTGAGTCGCCCCGTTGAGTGTTCCTTCATTCCTGCCCTGCTGAGTGTTGCAGGGAGGATGGGGAATGGGGGTTACGGTCAATATGTAGCAGTTTCTCTCTGCTGCTCCTTCCTCCTCACACTTTCCTCCTGCAGCAAGGGCTGCAATCCTTCAGGAAAAAACCTGTTCCAGTGTGGGCTCTCCATGGGCTGCTGTTCCTTCAAGAATATCCATCTGCTCTGGCGTGGTCCTCTCCTCAGGCTGCTGGAGAATATCTTTTCTGGTGCCTGAAGAACCTCTTCCTYCTCTTCCTCCTCCTCTGACCTTGGTGTTTCCTCTGTTGTTTCTCAGTCTTTTTTTCCCCTCCTCCTCTGCCTGTCCAGTGTTTTCTAGCCTTTCCTAAGTATGTTTTCACAGAGGCACCACAGACTCCCCTGATGGGCTCAGCTGTGTCCTGTGGTGTGTCCATTGGGGAGCTCACTGGAGCTGACTGTGTCCAGCATGGGGCAGCCCCCAGCCTCTTCTCACAGAGKTCACCCCTACAGCCCTCCTGCCACAAAACCTTGCCACACACAACCAATACAATGGTACATATGTGGGTTCACCAATCATCCTTTCCTGTTCCTTTCTTTTTCCCAGGAAGCTGTAGGGACACTGCAATGAAGACTGGTAGAGCTTGTGATGACTCCAGCAACATACAGAGGGAGAAGCAGTGAGAGAGGCATTTGTCGTACATGTCTGAGACTTAAAAGGCAGCTCCCCAGATCTAGGAAAGTTGTAAGATACCAAAATTAGCTCATACTGAAAAATGCTCGTTCACTAACGGCAATAACAACTGTGTCACATGTTCACTACAGAGATGCCCAAGGACACTCACCTGTAGTGTATTAAAAAGGAAGAGACCAGAAATGTATTAGTGCTGGATAGATAAAATATTTAAATGATTATAGCTAGATGGACTATAGAGATAGTAATCTGATATGTATGCATGCACTGTACATTTTTATACTAGAGTTGCAGCATAAACGACCCCATTAAATCCTGTTATTTTCCTAATCCAATAAGCGCTTAATCTCATTGCAAGTGTTGGAAATAATTATTCATTTATACACTTGTTTTTGCCACACATTTGATGTCAACAAGGAGTGTGCCTTTGACTAATCAGTTAAAACAGCTGGCGGATAAAGTAGTGAATGAGAATAAAGAATGTGCTATTCCTAGGAAGGAGACTGTTGGTGGTTTTTCTTTGGTCTGAGATGTTATTGATTCTACAAAGAAATGTTGTATTATACACAAAGAAAACCTTTTGTAGGACAGGCTCTACTCTGTGTTAACAACCACCAGGACAAGGGTGAAAAGTAAAAAGCTTTGTGGTTCTCAAGCTGGCTCYGCCTGCTGCCTTACTTGTCCCTAACTCATTGCATTTTGCAGCTGTGAATAGGTGGAAGGACTCCACTCTTTTTCAACACCCTTCACTTCTCTTACCTCTCAAACGTCTGCCAGACCGAGTTGGGTGAAGAAGACTATGTAAAAGTCAGATGTATGAGTTTTGCTGGTTGACTATTCCCTCCAAACTCTCATGAAGACATTGCAAGGAGAATCTCGTTCTTTTGTGCTCCTGCATGAGCTGTAGCAGATAGAGTGAGTCTATTCTGGTCACCAAGGACCTGTTTGATGGTCAGATATTTTTAAGTTTATTCAGCTCAGTTCTGTCACACTCTTCCTCACCCCTCTTGGGAAACAATTCACTCCCCTCTATAGAAGCAATTTATGTGCATGCCAGGACTTATGTTGGGCTTACTGTCCCACCCCAGCAGTGTTGTAGGACACTGGGCTGGAAGTGGGTGCCATGGAGAAGGGTGAGCCCCCACAGCCGGGGGCCTTACTGCTACAGACCAACACGATGCCACTTGTGGGAGAGGGTCATGGCAGTCGCACCTTAGGTGAGGACAGGGAGGCAGACACAAAATGAATAGGTGTTGCACTGTGGATTTTTTCATTCCAACTTGCCACACTTCTGTGTGTGTTTATTACAGCTGTAAATGCAATTATTTGTCACCAAAGAGAAGTTCTATCCTTTGTCAGAAGAACAGGAAAAAAAAGATGATGCTTTTGCTGTCACAGCTGTGGTCTGCAACATAATGCAAGCATTAAGGCATCAGGTAAGAAAGGAAACATTTTAAAGGATAAGGAATACTTCAGAGTAGATAAGCTTGAAGTTATTTTTAACACAGGTGTTTCTGTAATGGTGCTATACTGTATAAGGAAGCTTCACAGTTCTCCATGACACTCACACTAGGTGTTACACCTTTGCAGAATGATGGCTTAGTAACTTTGGCTGTAATGTAATAAAATTAGGAACACTTGCAAAATCTACCCCTGCTAAAGATATTTCCCCTTTCACAGTCTGTGCTTTTCACCTAGGTTTTTATTTCTGTATTTGTATTTACAACCTTTCTTATAAAAGGGATAAACTATATTTGAAATTTTGGGAGACTACCTGCTACTTCTCAAGTAACTCCACCGAGAATGTTAAGAATAGGAAATCAAGGGGATATACCTGTTGAAAATAATGTGTCCCAAGGTATGTTCATTAAGACAAAATAGCTGCAAGGCTTCCTACAATCAGTCCATCAGTTCCATCATGTATAACCAAGAAATGTAAGGAAAGATCCAAACCTTACCTAGTATCTAGAAATACTACAGTAATGGCCATGTTAGAAATGCTGTTGATAGAAGGACACTCTCTTAGCTTTCAAGCTCAATAATGACAGTAGAATAAGGACAATAATCAGAAAAGTTGATGAGAATTTCAGGAAATATTAGCAGTGTTCTTGCACCTTTGAGTAGGAAAGTTGTTCTCATTGAGAGAGTCTTTAGATTACCCCATCACCTTCAGATAATGTTTGTAGAGTGAACGCTGGGCAAAATTACAGATTGTCTTCTAATAGCCCTTATCTTTCTGCCTTCTGCCTATTGTAGCAAGGCATCTGAAAAGGGAAAAGTCACATGTGTGACCCTTCCTGGAATTCATAACATGTTGCAGACATGCTTCCTAAGGATCAGTGGTGTGACAGTATCACAGCTGCTGGACGCATAATCAAGGGTGTATCTCCATCAAAGGTTGATTGCACTGAAATCTAGGGAAATGCTTTGCTGAGTCACACATGCTCCATGTCCACAAGTATCCATTGCCAGAACATAATGGTGTGACAGAAGAATATTGAAGTGACACTGAAAACTGTTGAAAGACCCTGCTCAGGCATTAATATTGTGAAATGCTTGAAAAACTTATTTGTATTCTTTGTAGATGTAGCTGACTGATTTTCAGCTAGAATAAGCAAATAGAGGACCGGTTTTGGGTCTTGGGTCAATGAGATAATTCCTCCAACCTCCTGGCAAATTTAGCTGAATTTTATTATTCATAATGTGGTCTGTGAATGTTTGCTCCTATTTTAGGATACTTAAATGGCAATCTAAAATAAGATGGAGTTTTAGAGACTTATGGGCAACTATCATGTATCATCTGGCATCATTTTAGGTCATATTTCTGAAGGGTAGTTCTCCTGTGTATGCATATTTAGATCTGGAAAGGTGGAAGACTTGTTTTTGCACCTTAAATTCTGTTACGGGTGCAAATCTACAGATTGCATCAATCAGGACTTGTCAGTGTAAGTTACACAATTAAAAAAGTCAGTTATTAAATATGAGTATCCTTGTGCAAGTATAAGAATCAGGACACAAATTATGAAAGCCTAAATTGCATGTGTGGATAAAAACCCCTTGACATTAGCCTATTCAAAGTGATTCTTCTCAGTGGCTTAACCAAGGCTATTAGAGGGACTAGGTGTCAGAGCCAGTATTAAAATGGAAAATGGAAAGAGTATTTGATTGATTGGCTAATCTACTGAACAACACTGACTCATGTTAATAAGGTTAGTATCCTATGTGTGGCCTTAGAAAACCAAGTCTGTATTTCCAGCTCTGCCCTTCACCTGCTGGATGACCTTGAACACATAGCATTGCCCAGTGCTTGAGTTTTCCCATTAAAAATGGCAGTAATATTTCCTCACCTTTGTAAAAATCCATGAAAACAGTTAATAAAAATCAGTTCACAGGAGTCGGGTATTACTCTTACTACTGATCTATTATTGTGGCAATTCTTGTAGGTTATGAGAGAAGAAATTTCCTCTGCCAGCATGCAGCCAGGAGGGAACTTGTAGCTGCTGTAGCTACAGATAATCTGTAGCTGCAGAATGGTTTGAGGTCAGATCAGTAATAGCTATAGATTTTCACAGGTCTTAAAAGCTGCTTCTGGATGACAGTAGCAGGAAAGACCATGAATATCCCAAGGAAAAAAAAAATGGTGACAAACTTTCCTTGTAATTGGTTTGCATTAGTCAGAATATCTATGAAACACAAAGGTCAAGCAACTTATTTAAAAAAACCCTATGTGGGTCTAAGATTAGCCTTGACATTTTCAAAACCTCAGAAAATTAGGGGAAGGGCTGCAGCCCTGAGGGTTGTGGTCCCTTAGGCTGACTGGAGGAGAGATTATATTAAACATTTTGAGACCTGAATGATCCATTCTGTATTAGAGAAGATTTACAAGATCCTCAGAGTATGCTTGAAACATCTGACTGAGAGAGAGTCTGTGGACTTTCTGCTTTCTTGGTAGGGATTCTCAAGGGCACTATTAAGGAATCAACTATTGTGATTGATGGAAAAATAAAGAAATTGAAGAAGAAATGAAGACAAACTATAATGTGGACTTTTTCCTGCAGTCCCATGATATCTTCAACATTAAGTGATTTTGGCAGATAATTTCTACTATGAAGCATGTGGATAGCCAGAAGGCTATTAAGAGAGAATGATGCTATAATATAAGCATGGAGGATTCTTATAAAGTGTATCTTTCTCTCATTCAAAGTACATGATGAAAAATGATGTGTCCAGAGTGCTAACAATTTATAACAAAGTATAAATTCTCCCTATATATATATAATACTAAACCGCCTTTATTATCATAAGCCACCATTCTCCCCCCACACCCCTGCTATGCATTTCCTATTTATAAAAATAATTTCAACTATATCTTTTAGCTAATCATGGCTAGCTCCATACGCAGGCTGACAATATGCCTGAGGTGATAATATGTCTGGTCAGTTAGACCACTGTGTGGTAGATGTGAAATGCTTAAATGGGAATGCAGAATTCTGATGGAGTAAGACCCCATGTTYGCTTTGCGCAGATGAAAATGATCTCATCATGTGCAAGATGATAGGGGATAAGACTTCTCCTTTCTTCCTGGTTCAAATTAAATCTGAGTGACGTAATGAATATACACATGCAGCTAGATGAATTCGCTCTCTCCCACCCATGTATATAGCTTACAGAGTCTTATTATTAGTTTGTCTTTCCCTGTTCTATGAATTATTTGTGAATAGATTTATTTATTTGTTTGGTTTTGTTAATTCATAATTGTGCGTGATTCATTAAACCTTTCTGAAGAATGACTGTGAGCCTTTGGATAACTACAGGGCTGTGCTCGCTGCGTGTTACTGGTCACCTCAGCAGCATGGTATTGCTCCCAGTCTCTGCCTGAACAATTGCAAGCATAATGTAAATATAAAGCTTCTACTTCTATCTTAAGAGGGGTTTGTGTGCCCAAAACATCTGTTTTTTTCCATGCTACCATAGGTTTAATAGAAGGCTTTCCTTCTCCCCATTTCTATGCTTTGACTGTGATCATTATGAGAATATATCATACCCAAGAGCATGTTCATTTTCCACTTTTTCATTTTGCCCAGGGAAAGAATACAAGAGCAGTTTGCAGAGCTAGATGATGCAGACTGGCATTCAAAATGCCATTTTGCTAGTGCTTATTTTAAACCTTGTTCTTCCTGGGCCAAATCGGACAGACTTCAGTCTGTAACCAGTTCCTTTCAAGGTGTATCTACTTCCATCTGTGCCAGTACTCTGGGCAGGAGGATTATGTGGTACTAGCTGCAGTAATGTTAATACTGGTGCCAATATTTTTATCTGCATTAAAGCCAATGCTTTGGCCTTGTATTTAAAAAGCAAAAACCAAAACACAGTTCTTCCTCATGGCAGAGATGATGTCAGGCACAGTACAGAAATATTTTGAGTGCCATTTAATGAGTTTATTGGTACACATTTTTTTCTATCACCATTACAGAACACGTACTGAAGAAATACATGTATCAACTTTAATGAACAAATACCTAACGCGTGCTTATTTGGAACTCCTAAATAGGGATAGTTATGGATAGTAAATAAAGGCATGTCTGAGACCCTGTAGTTGCAGGTGAAGGAGGGATCTGGCTGAAGCCAAGTGACTATTTCAGTGCTCCCTTCGTTTAAATCAACTTTGTCTGCTCTATTCTGTGTATCTAGATTTCCAGTCAACTCCACACACAATGAACAGAAGTACAAGTCTCAGGGAGAACTATTATTCTATTTAATTATTCTGTTTGCTTTCACAGAAGGAAGATGTTAGTGTATGCAGAGTTGGGATAGGTTCCTATCGTGACAGAACAAAACCGGCTTTTCAGCTAGTGCCTTACCATGGCAATCTGCTTCAAAGGAACAACTGTCATTTTTGATAAGGATAGTGAGAATTACTGTCGTCTGGAGAGATCACTATGCCTCTGGGTTGTATAGTATATTACAACAGAAGGATTTATTCTTTAAGAGATGAATAATTATTCCACTACAGCGTTTTGTTGCTGGTTTAGAAAAGACGTAGTTTGTACCCTGAATGATTATAATGTAGCTCTTTAGCTAGCTTTCTTCAAATATAAACTTGTGATATGCTTTTTTTTTTTTTTTTAGTAGCAGGGAGTCAGGCAGAAAAAGTAGCCAGTTAGTGGAAACCTTCATAGAGCAAGTGGATTTGGGGAGCGTGCATGCATGCCGCATGCTTCCCCTCAGCGAAGATCCAAAGCAGAAGCTCACAGTCTYGCAGAAGCTGCGCAACCAAGCGAGTTATTGTGGAGAGTTTCTCTGTGGCTGAGCCAGTAAGAGCTGGGTGCTAAACTTGTTTCCGCTTGAAGTTGCTCTTTGCATACTTGTTAAGGCAGAATGTTCTACCTTTTCACCTCTGCAATACTGGGTGTGAAACATGAGCCTCTAGGTGTTTCCTGGCTGGCAAGAATTCAATGGTAATAAAATTACTAGTAGAATAAATGTTTCAGAGGCAGTTATCCTCTCTCACCTGTTTGTAATTTTTTATTAATTATTACAAATGTGTTTAAGTACACTACCTGATTTTAATCTGCTGTATTCCCAGGATTTACATATAAAGGTCTTTTTCCCACAGAATAATGAATAATCGCATATGTCAGGGTGTGGTGTTAAAATACTGAAGGTTGGTGATACACCTACTAGCAATCGTTCATTTTGTAAAAGGCTGGATTCTATAAGCAGTTTGCTTTTTATGGCCTTGATCCAAAATTCTATTGAAATCAGACTCTTATTGAGTTAAAAAGCTACGGATCTGGTCCCAAACGTTCTTTTATGGGAAGTGTTTGTAGTGCCATTGTTAACAATATATGCAGCACTGGGCGTGTGAACTGTATAAGTAGAAATTTTACTTTTCCCAAAGCTCTTGCTCACTTTTATGCATTCTTTGCTCAAGCAAACAGCAGGTGGCTTACATGAATAGTGGGGTTAATGAGGCTACTTAAGTGAGCAACTCTTTATCAGAGCAAGAGTGAAGAAAAAAATCACAAACAGGTCCTCAATATCAGAGAATTTAGGACTTGCCAGATAGATAGCACTGAGAACTAGAAAGGATTAATATTATTATATATGGAAAGAAAAGCCAACTGGCATAGTGGTGGCAGGGGGGAGGAGGGGTTGTTGTTCCAAGAGCAGCAGAGCTAATGAGATCTAATGCTTCTATTTCTTAATCCCTGAACCGAATTAATCTCTCTCCCTTCCCATGTGACAGCATCCCGTAGGTGCAGGGAAGCCGCAGGGCAAGGTGCGTGCTGCCTGGCCGGCCAAACGGAGGGTGAGGGAGCCAAACTGCGCTTTCCCTAAGTAGAGACACTAACCTTGTCCCTGCTCTCCTTCCACTTTCAATTCTCATGAGTTATATAGAAACATAGTTATCTTCAGCATTTCAGATTGGATTGAAATAGGACAATGAGTTCAGAAGTTATTTGGGAGAAGGGAAGGAAAGATAATACAATCATGTAGACTCCCTTTCCTAACCAAAAAAAAAAAAAAAAGACGCACCCTGAACTCCACTTGAACAGGGCTGAACATAACTTGCAGTTCCCCATTCAGATTCCATAACAACGTGGCCCTCACGAGTTTTTGTACACTTTACTTTCAGAATAATTTACTTCCAAAATAGTAAGTAAGATGATAAGATATTTGTATTAATAAGTGGATCACATGGATAATCTTTGTGATTTCTGATTACGCCATCTTTGTGCCAATTAGCATGTCACCTTTGCTGCCAAACTGAGAGGATGAAAATGGAATATTTATATGGTTTTATATTTTGTTCTGTGTTTTACTTTTTCTCTTCCATTTCTACGTTGCTGATTGGACAAAACACAAACAACAGAAATACCAACATGTTGCAAGAAGTAAATTTTACACTGGCTCTATAGTATTTGTGAAGGAAACAGTTTGTAACCAACGAAAGTCTTGACAAACGTTGAAAAGACTGAATTTTGAATGTTGATGGATCTCAAACTGCAGCTACACAGCTGGGCGCCAGTGTTATCTGGGCAAGTGTCAGGTAGGATTTCACAGCGTAGTACGGCTACTCGAAAAACACCTAACACTCTTGTCTAGCAGACAAGATTTATAAATATGAACAGTTAGTGTTTGAAAGTTAAGGAAGTCACAAAGACAACAAAGCAATCCAACAGAGGAATCTTCTTCCCACTTTCAAACTCAAAAAGTGATTTCTCTGAAGCAAAAGTGACATCAAATGCTTTTTTAGATAAAAGATACTACAAATAAGGAAGATCCTCCAGGAGAGGCTTTAAAGTGTCTTTCAAAATTAGCAAGCACAAAAAGCCTATAGGTCAAGAATCAAGTCCTCTCCTATAATCTGTATCCACTCAGGTAGCATTTCAAATTCAAGCGCCTGGAACTGACCTTCAAAAAGTCATTTCTTCACAAAATGTGTGTTATGCTATTGTCGCTATTCATCCACCTCTAAACACCTGGCATCAGCCAAAGTTCAAAGGAATCAAACAATGAACTGACCCCTTGAGGAAAAAAAAGTAACAGCAGCACCAGGGCAGGTCTGAATGCTGGAAAATGGACAGTGAAGGGTCCCATGAAGCAAAGGGTATTGTGTGGTCAGTGATCCTGACAATTACTGAGTTTGAAATAAATTGTATTATAAAAATTAATATACTTACTGTGCATATTGTGTATATAAATACAAGCATTTTCTTGCTAATAAGACTTGCAGCGTGCTTGGAATTAACTAATATAAGAATTAGTAGAAATTGTATCCATAACAGTGCCTCCTCCAATTTTGTGCTTGAAAACAATTTCAATGATTTATGAAGTGGAAATATACAATAAAGGTAACTTGTAAAAATTACTGACTCATAGAAGTGAACAGAGACCAAGAATGATTTCTGAATTTTATTTCTTGTATCCTTGTCATGTGAATTGCTATTTCTTCTTACTGGAGACCTTCCTGATGCACAGCAATACAAGCCTCAAGTGACCTGAGTCTGGGGAAGTCCTGACACAATTCTCTGAAAATCCCACAGGCTTTCTACTTTCTATTAACAATGATGACAGCTCTGATTTTCCCCACAATATCACATTTAAGTATTCGGTGGCTATTAATAAAAACTTGATGGGATTCTAGTCACAATAGTTGTCATGTATGCAAAGTTTGAAAGCTTTGGGTTAATATGGATTAAGATGTCAAAGGTGGGGAGAGAAACTGAAACCAAAGAAAATTCATCATGGATGCAATTTTATTTTGTCTGCAACTAAAAACCATAGTACAGTTATTGAGAAATCAGATTCATGAACACCTAAAGAATCCCAGATGACCCGAAGGGCAGAAATCAGGCTTTACTTGCCAAGAAGTTGAGGACAGATAATTCTGAGCTCCTGGCTGGGCAGGCTCTGTAGCATTTAGCTTTAGGAAGACCCATCAGTCAAAACCAGAGCAATGTGTGGTATGTGCAGCTCTTGAAATGGGCACAAAGATTGTAATTTATCTCATTGACTTTTAAACTACAGCAACTTGGGAGGGCTCAGGAATCTCACTTTACTACCACTGCAGCCATGAATTATGTTAGAGTTAGAAGATCTTAGTGACACTTGTGGGCCTGTAGACCTGTGGACTTATGGACCTAGAAGAAAGGGTCCTGTCTTGAGTAAGGGCCCTTTTATGCCCTACCACCATAAGAGAACTGACTTCTGTAGTGGAGATTCACTTGCTAGCACAAAGCTGGTGGATGTCTCCTGCATTGGCTGCCCGCCACTTCCCAACAGAAAGATTGCACTGGGGATAATAGAGCTGTATTAAGATGGTGGGACATAGTCAGCTTACTGGGATGCTATGGCAGAGCAGAGCTTTGCTGGCAGAGGCCTTGGTAAGCATCTGTGCGAGGAGCCAAATTAAAACACCTGGTTGGCTGCTCTCAGTCTTGACCATTTTGGGGTCGATGGGTCCAAAGACTGGAGGCTCAAATGTTCTCACAGTCTCACTCTTAACAAGCAGATCTTGAGCTACAGAAGAGAATGTAACTTGGAATATTAAAATAGGTTGCCGGTTGCCAGATCTCTTTTCCTCTAATGATACAGAAGATGTTCTGGACAGGAACATCTAGAAACCCCTGGAGACAAGTCCTTTAAAATCATCAGGAATTAACTTTTATTTTCCCCTGAAAAGTTGTTCATACTCTGTGGGAATTTGATGAGGTTTGTGGGCATGACCCTGGTTTGTTAATAAGATGGGCACTTTTAGGGTTTCATGAAAATCTGGTGCTTAGTTATATTTCTCAAGAAATTGCAATTTATCTCATTGATATGAGAGATATCATTCTCATATGAGAAATATCTCATTCTCAAGAGGGATTTAAAGGAGAAATTTTTTCAGTGATACAAATGGTATCTTGGTGCCTATATTCCCCACTGAGTAATACGTCTGGATTCCCTATCATTTATTGAGAAATTAATGGCTCCAAAGTATCAGAGTAGTAAATGTCAAAATAGATAAAGCTAAATGGAGACTAATCACTTTTATGGACATCAGGTATCTTCAGATATAGAATGTGCACTAATGTAATCCCATGAAGTGTGGATTAGGTGATTTAACGCAAACTGATCTGTGAAAAATAAAAAGGAATGTATATAGAAAAAAATAGCCAGAACTGGATTTTTGGATAGAGGTTTAATTGAAGAGTAAAGCTGCTGTGTTCAACAAAGTTGCTGAAGACCCATTTGGGTGCAAGTGGAATCGGAGTCTGGCTCTAAGAGTGACTTAACAGTGACTCAACATGCTGAATTGTTGCTCCAAATAGTAGCTATCAAAGGCATCTTGCCTTTGCGTAAATGACTAATATAATTAGCTTATAACATCACCATAGGCATTGGCAAAAGTAATCATCATTACTATCCATTGTGTTCACAACATCTGAACCATTCATTTGGAAGCCTGTGAAACAGAAACATCTATCCATCTCAGGAGAACTTTGTTTTCACCCTCCACACATTTTCTGCAAGGGCCTGTTTTCCATGCCTCCCCATCCTCCTGCCCATTCTTAAACTGCTTACAAAATGTAATTAGCATTATTCCTGCTTGCTTCGTCTTTTTTTTTTTTTTTTTTAAAGGAGTGAGGCGGAGATGGGAAAAAAGTGTTTTTACAATAAAAACAAATACAAAATTCCTTTGTACACAAAATCTTGTCCTGCTTGGTTAGCTCAATTAAACATATGCAGAAATAAGCTCAGAAAGTAGGTCCTATTTTGCTGTTAGTTTCATTCATACAATTCTGAAGTTATACGGGTGTAACCAAGGTCAGAATTTAGTCCCTTGTGTGCTTAAAAAGAAAAAAGAAAGTACGGAGAATTTAATGTTTCACTTTTCTAACAAAACGGATGTGCTTCCATAGCCATAAAAATAAGGACATGACTTGAATGGGTTACTATCACTATGATACGAAGGTAACTATCTGAGGCTGAATGCTGCTCTTTTTCAAGAAAAACAAACATAATGATTAATAGTATCATGGCAGCACTATTATTTTGCTATGTAGTACTCTCTTTATATTATTAGATGTTTGTGAAATTGCAATTAAAAGCTTGCCTTATTTGCTAATATACTTTGTTCTTTAATTAAAGAACTCTTGCTGTGAACTTTGCCTTTTTTGAACATGCTTAGCTGTGGTGTTAAGGCAGGGTTTAATCCTTTTAGAGAAAGAGACTCCTGTTCGTAGGCCACTAAAATGTTTAAGTCACATCTGATTTAAAACTAGATTGCTCAGCACCTTGTAGGATTAAGCATAGTCACACCTTCCTGTTTCTGGTTTTAGTAATACGTAGCGTAATAACTCCAGTAATAGCTGAAATAGTGCTGCTTCAAATATCCAGGGAGGAATTCAGGTCTATCAACTCTACGAGTGTTGGCAGTAGAGCTAGTCTTTCTGTGGTTACCTACTGCCTACTGACCTGGGTGGTGACCTTTCACTTTGCTACGGTTCGGTTCAGGTTGTGGGCTCACAGAAAACTAGCTATGTCCTCGCATAGATCACAAACAGTAGATGTGATGAACTGACTCAATGAGTAGTTGTAGATCAGTCTTTGTGTGTGCAGCAAGCTAGGCATGTTTGGGATATGCTGGGGTAGCTATGTGTGCACAGTGTTGCCTGATATGTCCTGTGTTTGACTTCCTGCATGCACGCAGGTAACGTGAGGTAGATCCAGGTTGTCTCCTCTCGGACCTGCTTTACAGCTGTGTAAGCTCCTGTCTACTTTGGACTCTCTTTCCAATGGCAGGTCTGGCTCCCTTCCCTCCTCTTTCACCATCTCTTTGGGCCTTTCAGGAAGGGAAGATGTGATGGATTTCTATGGCACAAGAAGCCCCTCTCAGATAAGTCCCTTTCCCTGGTATTGATTAATCACCCACAGTAAACTCTTGAGAGTAAACTCTGCATGTAGCTTCCTGTCTTTCAGTAGTCTCCATAAGTTAGAAGGTAAGCTTTATTTGTTTGAGGTCAGGGGATGTCCTTCTTTCCATTATTTATAGTGCATGTGTTTTGATTAGACAAACAGCCACTGAGGTGATGTTTCTTTCATTAATAATGCAAACACTGTACAAACTTATTGGTTTGTTTATAATCTGGTATGATTTTTTTTAAAGGTCAAATAAAAAAGACAAAAAAAAGTTTTGAAAAGTTTTTGGAAGTTCGGAGAAATGACAAACAGGTAGATGCCCAATGCAAAATTCATTTCTACAGAGCTATCAAGAAACCTCCATTCCTCCCTCCAACCTGCCCGTTCTCAAACACCTACACTTTTAAAAGTGGGTAGTTCAAGCAGTGTTCCTAGATTATAGACACCTAAAATAACGACCTTACTTCCAGACATGCAAAATATTCACAATCCACAATCTGAATAATTCTGGAAAGAGCTCAACAGTCCTTTAAACACCCTACAAAAGCCTGAGGATTTTAAAAAGTGCATTTTTCTCTATAAACACAATTGAAGCTTTAGGATGCAGAGCTTTCTATACATTTGTTTTTGGCTTTGCATCCTTGTTTCCTTTAAATAATAAAATACTAAATATAATATTATTTAATTATTTGTCATGCAGCCCAGTGGCTGTGGTCTGATGGTGGTAAGCCAGCAAAACCAAGACTGAAGGATCCCATCAGTTCTAGTCTTGCTTGGTGCTGAGAACTTCTGCAGCTCTGCTCCTGGCCAGCACATCCCTCTGTCCCAAGACACGCAGATGTCCATGTGGGCTGATGACAAGCAGCTGAACTTAAAGCAGCCTGAGTTAATGTCACTGAGAGAGTGGTTTAGCGCTGAGTTTAAGAGTCAGGAAGTGGCAGCTGAGATCGATATGCATAGAACAGGCACATTTTTTAATCTCTTCTTTTCCTGAGCTGAATTTTTGAATGCAAAATCTGATCCTACATATGAGCTCAACTGTGGAAGTGTAATGCAATAGCATTTAAAAATAGCGACCGCCAAGAAGCAAATTAACACAGAGGAAAACTGTTTGGAGGTGTTTGGTGATGCTTTCCACCAGGCAGGATATGCACAGTTTTTATATACAGTAGGTTAGCATTTCCAAAGGGCAGAGAGAGATGAAGGATAAAGGATAATCTTTTGTAGCTTCAAGGCATGTGAGCTTTATGGATGCTCATTTGCAGTTGGAGAGCCCAAGCAGTGCTATCTTTCAGTCAGGTTTTGCTTTACTCAGGGTTTTCTTTAAAGTGTCATGGCAGAAAATTGACAATATTAAGAACATACCTATTTATGTGCTTCTTTTTAAAGAAGTAAATTAAAACCCCATTCCATATCAAGCTTTTTGCAACACCGTACACTGTTTATGGCTCTGACAAACAATGCAGAGATTTGAAACCTGCCCAAAACATGTTTAAGAGCTGTACTGCTGTAGATTAATGCATTTGTAACATATTTTACTTGGATTTATCTCTGCTCATATGGAATGATGTATTTTTCCCCAAGAACAATACAGA
This sequence comes from Phoebastria nigripes, assembly GCA_035582835.1. Classification (NCBI taxonomy): domain Eukaryota; kingdom Metazoa; phylum Chordata; class Aves; order Procellariiformes; family Diomedeidae; genus Phoebastria; species Phoebastria nigripes. The sequence goes on from JAYKAV010001088.1 coordinate 1,173,827, forward strand.
TAAAAGCTGAAGATTACAGTTTGTGTTAGAGTGGGTAAGCACAGATAAGGGTATTTCTCTTCGTGGAAGATGAAACAAGTAGAAGAAGAGCCTAAGAACAACAAAGATGCTCTTTCACAGCGGGGGATATATTTGATGACCTACAGTAAATATTATAAGCGCCTGAAAGCGCTTTTATATACAAGTATTGCTTTGTAGTAGGCACTTTGTAGTATGCATTTGCTATTCACTTCCAACACAGATAAATACCAGGCTAGAGGAGAGTTATATAACCGCAAGATTAGGAAGATGATGAAAATGCAGCATTGTCATTAGTTACTGTCAAAGACACCAGTTGTCTAGCAAAGGGACACAAACTCCTCATTGATTTGTTTGCTACACTTATGTTTAGGACTAATGTAAGCAACTGTAATAGGTAGGTTGATTTGGGCGGCAAATGTTAATTACTGACTATATGTTACAGTGGAATAGAACATCATGGGGCAACATAATATGGCAGAACCCTCCCAGTTAAAAAACAAATGGGAGCTCAAAGGTAAAGTGGGGGCCTGAACTGCAGAATGAGCTTCTACCTCTGGGGTCATGCAGGAAGTTGAGACTAGAAGATCCTACCAATAATTCAGAAATCTGTTATTGGTCTTGAAATCTATTTCTAGGGACCAGCCTGAAGACATTTCACCTTTGTGAAAGCCAGCAGTATCGTTTGGGAGCTCTTGGAGAGCTTCCAAGCATCTTCCTCAGTGAGGTAGGGTAGGCTTCCAGATGCTTTCTTTGTATCATGGGATATTGTGAATCAATGAAAAGGAGACAGAAAGGACCCTCTTAGTGCCTCCACCTGTAGGACTTCCTATGTCTCAGCTCTGTGACAAAGCAACCTTACTTCTGAATTCACTGGAGAGATACCGTTCACTGGCAAGCTACTTCCAGGAATCTAGAAAGAGGGAGCAGAGCAACATGTGCAGACTCATGAGGAGCTGAAGGGCTGGATGGATCAGAGCCTTAATAAAAAAAAATCCAGGGTGCTTAAGGATTTGAGGCACTGTATTTTTAGGATTCCCAGCTGTGATAGCCAGAAACTCATTATCAGGGCTCCAACCTGGTAGCTCTAGATACATGTTGAAATCCCAGCAAATGAGCCCACTGGGGAATTCGGTCCTTTCTGTTTGCATGTGTATTTTAAAATGAAATCACCTATGACCTTTCTTCCTGCATCTCAGACTTTTCTGCTGTGCTCATCATATCCAGACAGGCTGCAGTGATAAAGGACCTTGTGCTCAGTGTCTCAATACTTTCTCCCCTTAGCTCCTGGGAAGAAGTTGGGGCTCTGCTTTCTTTCAGGCTCGTAGGAGATGAGAGGGTTAGAAATAGGTTACAAACAGCGAGAAGAGGACAGTGTGAAACTGAGAGAAGTTGGGAATAAATGCCCAGCACTTGGAGCCRTTGGAGCTGTGATTCCTTTCAATAGCCCATTCTGCCCCTCTGCCTTCTGAAGCAGCGGCAGTGTGTTATGTGTTGCTTTTATCTTTCTCTCACCAAAACAGGAGGTGAAACAGCCCCCTGGGCAGCCTTTATTGATTATAGTGCTAAAAGGCAGCAGCCTGCTGGGATGAGCACAGCTGTGAACAAACGGGGAAGTGGCCGGGGGACTTTCCTCAGTGTGAGGAAACAGAACCGAGGTCTCTACAGGAATTTTGGATGTCTCCATGGAATGTGTCGCTCCGGTAAGCCAGACCCTCTGGTGAGGGACCTTCACAGAAGTCTGGAATTAACGCACTGTGAGATTTTGTAATGTAGGTGCGATCACATGTTGACYGTGAACATAACAAAGATGTCACAAATTAATCTGCTTCTTAGTTTTGTCTTCTAAAGTTAGCATTGTATGAGAGAACAGAATATAATCTTAGACCTGTAGGAAACATTAAAAAGATGTAAGTAAATCTAAATTATAGTTTAGCGGTCCCTTTTTTTTAATGATTGGCTTTATTCACAGTATAAGAATAACTGTGGCTTTTGCTGGTAGTCTGAAAAAAACTTGCAATTTATTTTCTAAATTTTAATGACAGCTAAATGGTCACCAGCCAAAAATCTTCCTATTAATAATATTTCATTTCTGTTTTAAAAGATGTATTTCTTTTTGAGCTAGATGTGATCAATGCACACAACGTTTTTTGCCAAAGATTTTTTAAAATGTTTTGCTTAAAATTGTCCAGATTTTTGATCAAATAATTTGGAAAAACGTATCTGGTTTGTTCTCACCTTGGGGAAGGCTTTTCTCCTTTTTCTCACTTCTCTGTTTTTCCTGTCCTTTTGACGAATCCTGACTTGAGCACTCCATTTAAAGGCTGTGAGCATCCCAGAGCGCGAGAAGCCTTCTGGGGCTGCCGATACGCAGCACAGTGCACGACCCTGTGACTGCTCCCTTCTCCACCCGCCCACAGTGCAGCACAGCCTCCCGGACTTCTCCTGAGAAGTGTTGAGGCCCTGCCAGTTCTAGTCTGGGAGCTAGGTCTGTTTTGTACCTCTGAATACTAACTAGGTTGTTTTTACCCAACAGTAATATGTGACAAATTAAACAATATAAATTTTATCTTGATCTTAATTAAGGCAACAGCAATATTCCCATTAACTTCAGTGGGACCAGGATTACATCAAATATTATTTAAAAATTTATAATAGCATTAGATAATGGGTTTAGAATAATTAAGAGTCTATTGAAGAAATTTAGCTTGATGGTGGAAAGGCAAATTATGTCAAATGAACAGGAACTGTCGTTTATGGAGGCCTATTGAGATAGTCTTGTTTATTGAGGGAAGAAAACGAAGCTCATAGGAATCTTTCAGGGGCAGAGTCTGAAGGTCTTTTTGGGACTGAGAAAGAGGAGTGGGAATATTAAACAGATGTGTGAGGTGGGAACGGTGTTTTTCACCATCACACAGACTCAGCAGTCAAGAGTATCCAAAAATTAATTTTCGATTGGTAAAATGAGATCCTAGATTCAGTGTAGGCAGTTTCAATTAGGTCTGTGCAGATACACAAAATTAATGGGTCAAATAAGTAATTAATGGTGTTAATATATCAATCACTTTTCTAATAAAAGTGTCTGAAATGAGTCAGGGGGAAAAATCTAATAATTAATTTGAAAACTGCTATGATGCTTCAACTGATTTGGGGCTAGGAAAAAAAAAAGAGAATAATTAGTAAGGATCAAAAAACAATATCACTTTTAGGCCTCCAAATGGAGAGGAAAATTAAACAGAGATGTGATTGAAATACCATTTTTTATCCTTGTAAGAAGATTGGGAATGTCAACTAGAGTAGAAACCTATTCTTTATTTTAAAAGAGCTATACTTGCCCTGTCCTTCCTCACTTCTACTCATGTGCACAGTCCTTATTCCTGTGGAAGGTCATGTCAACTCAGTAAGGAAACTGGCTTTGTGTGTGTCTGTGTTCTAGGTTTTCTTCTTAACCCGGAACTTTAACATTTTAAGCAGCACTTTTCTCAGTTTGCTGCTATGATAAAATAATGATGAAATAATGATATGATAAAAGCCATAAGTGTAATCTTTTCTTTCTTTCTTTCTTTTTTTTTTTTTTTTTTTTTTTTTTTTTTTTTTTAAAAAGCATGCACATTTCAACACAAAATGAAGCTATTAATCAAAGTGATCTCTGCTAGACTGCTTACTGGACAGGAGGTGAAAGAGAGGGGGCATTGAATGAAAGTGTCTATTAGTCATAAAAATAGGTCGTGTGTGAGTTCTTTAATTTTTAGAGGAAATTGTTGAGATTTGTGAGTGTGTTAATTTTTTGAGTAAAATGAACGTAATGAATACACTGGTGGAAATGCAAGAAGCACGAATTTGTAAGGGTAAAAAATATAAAACTTCCATTGGGAAATCCTTTGACTGACCACACAGTGCTACTGAGCGTGGCTTGACCAACTTCTGTGTTATTGAACAAAGGTGTAATGCAATCATTATGAAGGATAGTTCTCTACCATCATTTAACCTTGTTTTGCCCTTTCCCTCTCACTGCCAATATGAAAACCAAATTAGCAAATGAGTAAGAAACAATCAAAACTCTTTTCAACAAAAATCAAGATTCAGCCACCTCTTCCTTGCAAAAAGAAGTTGTCATTGCTATTTGGGCATAATACAGGCAACTAATGGTCCCCCAAAACAATTGACAGAGCTAGACTTGCTTTAGCTGATACCCTAAAGCTTTGAATGAAAGGCAGTAGTTAAAAATACTTAAAATAAAAGGAAAATCAAAACAAATGCAAGCTAACTCAATGGTTTTGAAAATGTGATACTTAAGCAGAATGTGGACAACTCTATTGTCTACCATTACTTCAAAACTGTAGCATGAAAGCTGCCTCTTGGGAAGCTGAGATGTAGGTATTGGTGTAGAAATACTAAATAACTAGAAAGCGTTAGAAGAGTTGAACATTACTGATCAGATGACTGAGGATTCGGACTGTGGTTGCTCAACAGACTTCAGGGGATCCAAGCAACCCCGAAAAGCTTTTCAGCTAAGAAATGCTCTTTCATTGCATTATAAGCAGCTATTCTCTCTTCATTTTACCATGAGTTAAACTTGCTCACCATACTCCTCTCCTCTTCCTGGAAATGTCTGTTTTATGAAACATGCACCAGTAGTGGTGTTTGTGGTTTTTGCTATATCAAAGTTTTCCTAATCTTTATTCCAGGCCACTGCTGCTGGGCATGATGTGACAAGCATGCTGATTGCAAGGCTATGGTGTATGTAGAACAGAGATTTTATTCAAACAAGAAGTTGTTGCTAGGTAGGCTTTTTATTAGCACTCATGCAGAGTAGCAACTTGCTGCAGTCTGCAAGTTTTTCATCTCTAAAGTACCCCTAAAACTAGATCCCTGAACAATGGACCAATAACTTGGAAAACACATTTGGACTGCCTTAGAAGAAATGCACTAAACAAGCAGAGAAACAAAAAAAAGAAAAGAACAGTATTTCAAATAGTACATAGTAGTATGGTGTTTAATAATTTGTCATTTTTGTACCATGTATTTCTCATATAGATTCCTTATTCTCTTTGTTCTGTATGTGTGCATGACTTCAAAAAATATATAAATACCTTCTAAGATGAGCCAATGTTCTTGTAGAACCCTCCCTGCAGCAATGGTGGTTTGTGTTCCCTTGCAGTCCTGTGCATAGCAAATAGTGAAGAGTTTTCACTTTGTTTTGTGATGACATCAGTCGATGCTGGTACACAAACAGAGATGCTTTAGGATGATAATGCACTTCACAAGTTGAATTTTTAGTTGTTAAGCAAATATGGCTGTGGTCATTTCATCTCTATTTAACAAACATGGGAAAATATCAATGTCGAGAAAAAATGATTTTCAGGTGTCAAAGAGGATGCTATAAACGATGTGGAAGAAAAAGGCTAAAAACCTAAAAAAAACCCCAATGCGAAAAAGCTTTAGAGCTCTCTTTTTTGCAGTCCAGTGAATTGGTCCTTTTTAATGGATCACTAAATTGTATCAAGTAAATACTCAGCTCCCACTACAACACTGAAAGCGTACACTAAGCTTCTTTGGACAGCTTTGCAGCCCATGCTGAGAGGTAGCATGGCACAGCTATTTGGGTATAAGCTAGCCCATTTAATATGGCTGCATTCGACATAGCCCGTGTCAGAGTCCTCGACTGCTCTGTGGTCCTTGAGTGCTCTGTCACCACTCTTGGGCAGTATGGGGTTTAATGGGCATGTTCATTGGCAGTCCTCCCTCTGAAGCATGTGTCTTCTTTGGGTGGCTGAGTTACAATGGGATATCTGAAAGTCCAAGAAGTACTCCCATATTTAGCACAATGCAGAGACCACTATATGGTCCTCTATGGAGATGATAAAATGGACAATAGACAAAAGGTTACTTACCACCTGTAATGTGTAAAATTGAAAGAAGACAGGAATGCCCTGTGGGAACAGAAGAGTGGTCCATCTAGCCCAAGACTCCATTTCCAGCAGAGTTAGGAGATGTTGCACAGAGAAGCACGTGAGCCTGGCCTCTCTGCCGTCTGTTGTATTCCCCAGTGACTGTGATCATTGGATTAGGGAGTTTAGGAGATACATACCTGCCTGATCCATTTTTTTATCTGTTGATGGACCTGTTATCCATGAACTTGCATACCATTGATAAAATCTGTCTACTGTAACAACAGGTTCCAGAAGTTCACCACCCCTGTCTAAGAAAGTACTTCTTTCCACCTGTTTTAAGCCCATTTCCTGCTATTTTCACTATGTGTTCTCTGGTTCAATACTGCAGGCCTTAGTGAAGGGCAATTCTGTGCTAACCCTGATCTACAACCTTTGTGATTTTGTGAATCTCAGTAATATCCCTTTTAGCCATATTCTTTCAAACTGGAGTCCCAACCCTTTCTGCTTTCTTTGTAAAGCTAGCGGTACACCCCCTCAATCACTTTAGTTGCTCTTTGTGGTTTTTTCCTAATTCTAGTCTGTCTACTGCTCTATTTTGTCTTAAGGTGCACAGACCAAAACTGCAAACATACTTAAAATATGGGTGGAGCAAGGTTTTCCTAGTGGCAAAATGATTTTCTTTGTTTTGCTGTGACTATCTTTCCTAATGACACCCAACTTTTTGTGGCTGGTGTTGCAAACTAAACTCAGAATTTCAAAGAGCTCCAATAATGTTTCCATGAGTGGTAACTATCTGTTCTGAGTACAGCATCAGGTAAGCAAAGTTTAGGTTTATTTTTCCCTTGATACATTACTTCACAGTGATCCTCATGGAAGCTCACCTGCCCCTGAGTGTTGTGCACACTCACTCAGTGTGGCCTTTGGAGTTCCTTGCTGTCAGTGTGGCATTTGACTATCTGAAAAAATTCTTGGTATTATCCACACACTGCATTCTCCAGATCATTGACAAAGATGTTGACTGATACTGGTTCTGACACTGATCTCTAGGGGTTCCTGAGGTTTATACTCATGTGTCTTGCACATGTTTAGCAACATATTTTATGACAAAACAGTTTTCATTTATATTTTTTTATTTCTAATGTTTTATTCAATGTTAAGTGTATTTAAGGTGCAATTCCATGGCTCATTCAGACTTCAAATGCTTCTGCTTGCATTTACTTTTACAATATTTACAAGTATTTTGGCATGGTTGTTAATCTCATGGAAGCACACCATTGTCTCCTGTGAAAGGTCCCAGTCTCCTTCTCTAGGTCCCAGTGCTAGCAAACAGACTAAGGAAAGACTTAAAATTTGCAAACAAAATTTGACTTTTGTACAAATTGAAAATGCCAAGCACCTGTCTCCCTCTGTCTCCGCCTGTGCATTGTGTGACATTCCCCTTTCCTGGCAACAGAAGTAATATCAGAGACACTTATTTGATAATGTCCCTTTTGCCTGGAGTTAGGAGAGCACCTTTCCAGTTTGTTACTTGTTGACTGTCATTTATTCTGCAATTATATCAAATGTGCTCTTGGACCTGTTCTTCCTTGGTAAGYGTCAGTCTTTGAATGATATTTCCAGAGCATACCTCAATCCAGTGATCTATTGAGGCAATATATCATCCAAGTAAGGTCCTTTAACCATGTTTTTACTCACTAGATGATACCATCCAAAAAGAAGGAAATCTGAGTCACTGTTTAGTTGTGTAATAAAAGGTATGTCAGGAAGCAAGACGCTCTTGAAACACTAAGCATGTTTGCCTCCAGGTATACTGGCATCCTTGCACCTTCTTTCACAAGCATGTTAGTGTGCTGAATAGGCCTCCATACCTGGTTGCTAAGGTCTTGGTCTCCTTGACAACTAAACTTTTCAAAGATTACATGAAAAATGTTTTCTTTAGCCCTCAAGCTGTTTTAACGCTTTAAAATGTCAGAGAAAAGATCCTTTAGTCCCAAGAGTAAGGAAGAAGTGGTAATGGAGAGGGAACAGAATATTTAAAAATGTGTTTACAGAATAATTCAGCACCACGGGACAGCCCAGTAGGAATGCCCTCAAAAAGGGGGGATCTGAATTTAAACTTATTAATAAAAATATATTGTTTCAGAATAGATTGGGCTTTTGGTGGCAAAATGAAACATTTCACCTCTAATTTACCTCCCTGAATTCAGCTAAGGTTGGTAACAGGAATGCCATCTTAATATGCTTTTTGGCTGCTACTGTGTGATAAAATTCACAGGGAATGAGCTTCAGCTTTGTCCTCTTCTTGGCCTTTTTTGTTAGAAACATGGGGTTGTGTTAGCTGGGAGTCGGAACCACTGCTTGGGTCAGGGTTGAGGGTACATTTGCCTCCGTGGTGTACTAATTTAGGTATTGCTGAAACAATGGGTTAGCTGTAAGAAATGCCAGTCTCTAAAAAGATAAATAGCCCCGTGCTCGCTGTTTGGTGTGAGCATTCACATGCAGGGGCAGCTCTGCATGCAAGAATGGGCCTTTTCCTTCAGAGCAGTTTCTCACTTTGGGCCCCAAATAAGACATTGCTGAGGGTGTCGGAGAGAAAAGAGTAAAATGCCACCAAGCTTAGGAAGTGGACCTGGACAGGGTTAGGCCCTGGCCCAAGCTGGCACTGTGGAGCAGGCTCTTCTGATGGGTAGTGGAGCCTGCAGCACTACCCAGCAAGCATGCCCTTCCTGAGCGGTGACATGGAGAGAAGGGGCATGGCTTGTTTCTATGGCTCAGAGGCAGAAGAGATGAAAATGCAGTGAGTCAAAAAAGGATACTGCACTGAGGGACCAGCGGGCACCACAACTTTGGCCTTCTTTTCCAGCAGGGCTTGCACATTGTCATGGGAAGCTAGTGGTAGCCTCTGTTTCGTAAGTTGTTGCCAGTGCCTCAAATGGCCTTCACCTGAACCTGTATTTACAGAGGTAATTAAGGAGGAGGTGGTGAGGAAAACAGCTGAAGGGAAATTTTTGCCTGGGGTTCAATATTTGCAGACTTGGGGGAAGACCCCATTGTCTATAATCAACAGAAGGTCCATCTGTGGGAACTGTAACCTCATCTCACTGTTCCTTTTCCGTACTGAGTTCTCTACTGGTTTATCTCAGATTGTCATTCTAACTTTGTATCTTCATTTTTGCTAATCTTCAAATGCTGGGAGTTTTGAAAGAAATGGAGTTCTTTGTAGCTTTTTCAGATTAAGGGCCAGGGTCTGAGATCAGGACATCTAGGAATGGGAAGGCAGGTGATGGATATAAGGTACGTGAATGATTGTGAGTTTGCTCATCTTCAGCATACTCTTATCTTTTTTTTTGTTGTTTTGTTTTTATTGTTTGTTTGAATAAATCTTCTTTCTTCAGTTGAAGTTTGTCTCATTCTGCACATGTGATGCAAGCTGGTGTAATTTCATTGACAGTTGCAGTCAGTTGTCTGAAAGAGGACTCCTGTAATTTTTGACTGGTACATTGACTCCCTAACTCACCCCAACTGCCATGATTCAGATTAATGGAGTGCCACCCACTGGGTAAACAGTAAACCCTTGTAGGTCCTGTTGCACAAGATCTGTGATTGACTGACGGCAACTAGTTCTGTTATGAGAGAAGAGGTTGATTTTCAATCAAGGTACACTTTGCTGATGATTCTTCATTTTGCAAACATTACTCTGACCAGGCACCTAGATTTGGTTGATAACAAACCTCAACATATCCAGGAACTTTTATGAATCTAGATTGAATTCTGGATTTCACTTGTCTAAACTATGCTATCCTATCCTCAGTTCAAGTGTGGCAATAGAATCAACTGACGGCTCTCCATTCTGCTCATGCCTATTAATGTTGAGACCTGTATTTTGTGATTCACCATTCAAAGCCACAGTAAATCACTTCAGTTTGAATTGATACATTCTGCGTATTGCCCCATCATGCCCAGAAATTCTGGGTTCATCTGCTGGTCTTTCCACAGAATCTGATTCAGCTCAGAATATTGCTGTTGGATTTAGTTTGACCATCCTATTTGAGAGACTCGGACTCCCTCATAACAGGCCATAACAAAGTGGCTATAACAGGCCATCACAAAGTTTTCTGTGATCACTGGTGCCCCACACTGGAGCCACAAGCTGACGACAGACTTGCTGCCTGTGGAATATAAAGAGTATTTGCGATAACTTTGATAGGAGAGTGCAGATACCGTAATCCACCTGTTAACCTCTGGTCTGAAGCAGTGATTCCTTTGGCTCTAGAAGGTATTTGCTGTCTGACCCAGAAGCTGGGGATGCATGGGACTACCTCAGTTAAAGGATTGCCAAGGAATTCCCACCTTTTGATGTCTTAAGTGGATGGCCATGACTTTGCCAAATAAAGCTCTGGCCTCTTGCACCTTTGTGTAGGTGACTGAGCCCTGCTCTAACCACAGTTGAGAGCTAGTAGCCTCTGCATCTCATTAATAAACTATTTAAAGCTCTTGAACAAACATGCCTTTTCAAGGAGCATAAACTCATCTGACAGGGTGCTGAGAGCAGATCTCTTTCTGCAGTTGGTACAGGTAAATCCTGTCCTATTCCTTGCCTTTCTAATGCTCTAGCAACATTCCAGCATTTTATTTACAACATTCAGTGGAAGATGTTAGACTAGGATGTAGCAGCATGTCTGGATGACACCCACATTTATTTTGGGAACCCAGGAACAACACAGTTGGCATGTTCAACTTGTCCTCAAATGCCTCCACCATAATAACCTGTTTGCCAAGCTGGAAAAATGCAAATGTGATCAGACGGTTGTGGAATTTGTGGGCTATGAAATTGCCCTTGGGGATGAATTGGGGAAGGTTCTCTGTGAGATTGCTGCTGTGGTTGGCTGGGCTTCCCTGGGGGATATGTGGAGGACATTGCATCTGTGGTTCAGAGTCCTTTGACAAATTTTATACACATTTACCCGAAATGCAGAGATCTCAAGGCTATGCATCAGAGCCTGGATAGCAGTCTTATTAGTCCCTCTGTTTAGGACAGAGCACACTTTTTGTTTAGATAATCTCAAAACTCAAACCTGTAAAGAACCAATCGTAATGAATTTTGTCGTTCATGGAATCACTTGCTTTTTCAGTGTTTTCCAGCTCTTCCTCTGTGCTGTAGAAGATCATGACAAAAATTGTGGTGGAGTTTCTAGAGAAAAAAATACATATTGATATGTAGTAGCAGAGATGCTGTTGTCTAATATGCTGTCCTTGATGAAGAGATACCGACTCTCAACTTTGGCATTTTGGAGCATTGCATAAAAGCGTCTATAATATCTGAATGGTCAGACTGTTCAATATCTGGGAGACTCTGGGACAAGCAAGGGGTAGGGGGAAAATTAAGAATTATGTTTCCTTATGTTTTCTGCATTTCCACTCTTACTCCACTGTTCGCTCTGTAGAATATTTCCTCCACTTCATACTTCATTTGAAAGCCTGTGTGGCTTCAGGAGAGATGAGTACACACACACACATTACCAGTATCTTGTATCCTCAGCAGCACTTCAATGAAAAACCTTGCCGTTCACTATTTTCTAGGACATCACATCTCTCATAAGCTCCCAGCTTCTTCTTCACTCCTCTGCCAGGATTTTCCACCTGTCCAGGAACTATCAGACTGTGCAACTGGGAGCATGGGAAGATAAACCTTTTGGTTTTTTTATTTTCTATTTTGGTAGCTTTGATATTCTGAGTGGAAGAAGGTTGAGAACCCCTGAAGGAGGGGAAGCGTCGCTCTGAATGTGGCTGTATTAGGAGTTGCTCATGCTTCACATCAATTTACATCTGGTTTAAAGTCCTCTGAAAGGGTTATGGGGTTTATCTGATAGAGACAGAGGGTAAAAGTCTTCTATGTCTGAATTGCTGATTGATTGCATACAGTAGTACAACAAATAATTCTTATTATGACTCATAATTCACCTATGGGGTTTCCCGTGAGGCTTGACAATAGATTTATGTGGGTTGCTTGGCTTTCCTTTTTACCTCTGGTTAGGAARAGGAGAAAAAAATTCCATCTATATTATTGTTTTCACAGAGATATTTCTTGTATAGAACTACTATTAAAAACATGTTTCCAGTTTATAAAAACCGTGTATTTTATATTGCTGTGACATGGAAAGCTATTACCCCTGTTCTGTGTATCCATCTTTCTCAATAAATGCTGTGCAGCAAGGGACCCTGCCCCAGCTACAGAAAACCTGTAAAACAAGGCATATTACTGCTTATCTACAAGCACTTCATGTCACAAAGAAATTCTCTGTCTGATTAGCACCCAAGTATTAACTCTTTCACTGCTACTGGCACTAGAAACTGAGCTGGCTGTAGCAATTAAGTAATTTTGTGACTCTGGCATTTTGCACCTCAATAAAGGCATTGTTCTCCTCRGAATTCTCTTTCTTATTAATTTGCTTGACACACCTTAAGCTTTTCATTAACTCAAGCATCTTTGTTGCCTTTTGGTGAAGTGATAATAAAATTACAGATGAAGTGGTAGCAAAATGACTCGGCTAAAATGCGATTATTGTTTCTTCTGTGCCTTTAATCAATAACGTTTATCTCTGAAATATAATCATATAATGGACTCTATTAGTAACTAGTGGATAGGCATGGCACCTTTTAATGTCAATGGGTGATCTAAGAGGTGTCAAAGGGAGAATAATACCCACCAAAGATGACATCAAAAGCCTGTGAATATACTTGTGTTCCTCTCTTTTAGTCTGTCTTTTTCTCTAATTACCTCACTGATCGTTCACTGTAGATTAGATTATATCTTGTTGCCTTGTTGGAGGTACATTGGAGCTGCAATACTATAAAAACSTCCAGGAGACATTTCCTCTGAGTCCTCACTTTCACTGGGAAAATGGACAGTGCTGTATATTTCTCTTCTGCTGCTGGCCAGCTTTGCTAAACAGCCCATAGGAATAGCCAGCCTACTTTCTGCCTTATTTTTTAATTTTCTTTTAAGGTCAAAAACTGAAGGAAAGTGTAACTGCTCTTTACACAATCTGTGCACTAGGAGGAAGAAGAAATGGAGAGGTCTCTTCCTAATCCCCCTCCCTTATAAACAAAATTTCATGGTGAAGCTTCAGGGGCAGCACCAAGTTTACCTTAAATCTAAATGAGGGCTGGCTTAGCGTTCCAGGCTACGTTTGGTTCAGAGCGGGAAGGATGAGTCAGCAACGCAGGTATAAGAACAAGCCTACATCACTGAAAAAGTGGAGACTCTCCTCTTCTCTCCCTCTATCACCCCTTTTGTCTTCTGAACAGGAAAGCCAAGGAATTGATACTCTGTGTGTGTGTGCTCCACAGCTCATTCTTCCACTATCTTTGTGGCTCTTTCTGGTTTTGAAACTCATCTTGAGGGTGTAATTGGAGTTGGGGAATAAAAAAGTCCCTTCCACTTAATTCTACTGAAGGCTTAAAGCAGTACATTGGAGATTTGACATGTTTGCCTGAGAGTAAGGTTTTGATTAAAATGCAAGGATTCCTTAACTAAAGTCCACAGGATCCCAAGCATTTAGTTACCTATAGATCTGTTTTACTGTTTTGGTTTGGGGTTAAAGTGTTTATAAGGGATTCAGCCATTGTGAGGATTGCCTCTTTTGTTCATGTGTCTCAACAGACTCTGAGAAGGTGTTAACTGCTGGAAGAGATCCTTATCTTGTGTCAGAATGCTCCATAAAATATAGCCCACAAAATTTCCTAAGGCTTTTTTATGTTAATAAACCCTGCAAGTTTTCAAAGGGAAGGTGAAATGGAAAAGGCAATTACTGCTGAAATTCAACAACTACAGAGAGAGATCTGTGATCCCACCCCTGGCAGGTGCATGCTCTGTCCACATGAAATTACCAGCTTCTATCTTCAGAGGTCTGCTGAAGTCAAAAGGCTCTTTCTGAACCTAATTGCAAAAAATGCTCAAACTTGCCTGTGAAGTCATTGCACCTACATATAATAAACAGAAAGACAATTAACCTTTCATAGCTTAAGCATCTTTCCCTCCTTGGTCTGAGAGCATCCCACCAAATGCTTCCTGTTCCCATTAAACAGCAAGAGGCACCGAGGCACAACAAGGTAATGCTGGGGAAGTGAGGGGAGTTTGCCACCTCCCTGGTTTTCTTGTTCCAGGTCACCTAGTGAGCCAGTGGCTCAAATCTGGAGTTGAGCTCTAGTCCCTCGACCCTTACCTGCTTGCTCGAAACAGTACACAGTGGATAGATGTCTCCAAATGAATGTAAAGGGAAACAAAGTCAGGCAGTTTATTGTCTCTGCTCATGAATGTCTGTATAGTACACAAACTTCATAACTGGAAAGAGGCCAGTGAAGATATCAACCATAAAGTGGCTATTAAGATAACGAGTATTACTGTTTTCTCCTGTAAATCACTGCTTCCCTTTGTCCTGTGATTTGGCTGCACTGTGGGCCTGTGTGGATAACACGAAAAGTTTACACAAGCATCCCTCCTCCCACTCTAGCTCCCCTGCCTCTGATCCTTTCATAGTCTGCTTCTTCTCCAACATTATGTGCCCCGTTCTGGTCCCCCGCCTGCTTCCTCTCTGCTGCTTGCCCTCTTGCCTGTGCTTTCTAATAGCTGTTCCATCTGTGACCCCAGTCACATCCCTGTCTCTGACTCCCTGTTGCCTCTGCCTTTGTTTTTTTCAAGTCTTCAGATAAAACTTGTTTCCAGCCCTAATCATACTATAAAACAAGTCCTCAGATAAAACTTGTTTCCAGCCCTAATCATACTATAAAACAAGTCCTCAGATAATTGGCTCTTTCACTAGGATACAGATCATTTCAGTGCTTGGTGAATTCTTGAAAATATTGTGAATACTTGCATAGTGTATGTGTCTGTCAGAGAGAGATTTGTTGAAGGGGAAATGAGCATTTTCTCAATCTTTAAAAAGTTCTTGTGCAATGCCTAATCTCCATTAGCTTCAATGGACACTGCACAAACCAACGGCAACAGATAATGAAGTCATGCTTTAGTTTTTGGCCTGAAAAGATAACCGTGATCACCTCCCTTGCTTGTGACAGCAGTCAGAGCTGTGAAGAAGTATCCCAAGAGTGGTGCAGAGGGAAAAGAGGACAGAGAACCCTGTGATGCCTCCTGATTGCTGATGCATCCTTTAACAGCTAGTCACACCTCCGTAGGTCAGGGTGAGCAGCCCCATGGGAGGAGACGCAGGCTATGTCCACAGGGCAGTGAAGAGGTTAAAGTGGTTCTTCAAGCTCAGGGTGTGACCCATGAGGTGTCATATTAACACATCTCATACCTGTACATTAGTATGAGCAGAACAAGTAAAAACCTGCTTTAAAGAAATTAAATTAAGCAGTTGAAGGAAACAGTCATTTTAATATGGAGCTTCTATATAAAAAATTCCTGATACTTCATTATCTATTTATTCCTTTCAGTCACTCAATTTTATTTTATCCTTCATAATTAAAAAGGAGACAAAATCAAGTCTTTTAAAATGATCTGATGCCACGGTTTTGTGTAAACAATATTGGTGGAATGTAGGACTGGCTGTCTATGTTCCCAATCTCTGATAATATTTTAGCTTTCTCTTTATTCAACACAAAATATTTTTATGCTGTCTTAGAGATGCCTGTTAACAGTCATGGGGTGATGTAACAGTGGCTTTGCTAAGGTAAGTAACAAGCTTGTGTGCGTATGTGTAAATGTTTCAGAACTATGTTAAAAATAACATGTTGAAATAATGCAAAAGGCCACCATTTCATCAAAACCCTTCCCATGATGAGTGGTGTGTTACTGGACATGTGGTCCCAATGATGTGAGCGGTGCAAGATAAAAGACCCAGAAGGTAAATAGGGCCCTCAGGAGAGAGGATCTCATTTAACACTGCCTTTACCGTCTGTGGTCATCCCCACTACTGCACGGGCGGTGTACGCAGCTCAGGGCCTGGACGCTGACTGTGTGTCATCATTTTCCAGGGGAGTAATGCTTAGCAGACTTGGGAAGCAGGGGAAAGTTAGGCCTGAAGCCTTTTTGAAGGTCCCACCTAGCTTCCGCCAAACCTGTCCTGCGCTTGTTGGAGCTGTAACTACAGGCTAGACGGTGAGCTGGACCCTGAAGAGGCACACAGGGAGAGGTAGCAGCAGGAGAGGATGACCGAGGAGAGAGTTTCACCCTCTCTGAGCTGGGGTAATTATGAAGCTACATCAGTTTGCCGTAGCTGAGAGTCTGACCCAGGTGACCAGAAATGCAAATCGGACGTGAGGACCCAAACCTACCATACTCATCTTCACGCGTGAAGGAGCACCTGGCAATGGACCAGATGCAAAAGCCCTCGACGCTRGTGAGAATCCTGCTGTCGCTGTGCTGCCTCCTCAGCCGCGCTGCAGCAAAGGCACAGGGTGCTTGGCCTTACGTTGCTCCAGCTGATTTGTTCAGGAACAAGATTGTTCTATTTCGCAAAGTTAATATTCATCAAATGTTAATGAAAATACATAACAAATAATTATGACAAACATACCATCTGATTAAGATGAAAGAGGATGACAATTCTTGTGAATTTTTAATCTGAAAAAATAAAGAACATTACATTAATAAGACTTAATTATATCATTAAATATTTAAATTTACTTTCCATAGTAGATTTTATTTTTATTTAACATATTTTTTTTTAAATATTGCTAACATTTTTACAAGTTTTTTTCATAAAACACATCAACAGATATGGTTTTGTGAGGCAAGAGGAATTTTAACATCATGTATTCATTATATTGATCACAATTTCAATTTTATTTATCTTTAAAAAAAGCTAATAGAACCCTTTCACAGTTTATTAYAATTCACAGTATCTCCACCTATAGATAAATATTTAATAGCATTAGTAATGGATCATGCACAGAATATTTATTAATTAGAAAATATGAATTACTAGTTGTACATTTCAACAATTTACATTTAAAATTAATGCTACATTTTTCCAGGAAACCGTGATTAACTTTAAGAATCTGACTTCAGCTGACCGAAGCCAGGCAGTTAAAAGTGCATGCTGCAAACTTAACTATCGCCACGTTGTGACCAACAAATGAAGAGGACTCTGAACAAGAGAGGGTGCCACATGACAGACGCTAACACACACCCTACAATGCTCGTGCATAGTCTGGCTTCAGAGAAAAGGAGATACAAAGGCAAAGTTTCAGCACTCCCTGATTTTCCTTGACAAAGCCAAACAGCAGTTTTCTTTGGTAGATTTGACGATGTGGTTCTGCCGGGTAGTCCTAGGGATAAAACTGACTCGGGTATCTCTGTGTATCGAGCAACCTTAGGGAGCAGACGCTGCTCAGCTTTCTGGGGCAGGAGAGGCAGACGGGGAAGGAAGGACTGGGGGGCAGAGGCTGGACCAGGGGACAGGAGGAGGAGCAGAGCTGGGTGCTGAAGAGTAGTTTTGCTGGTGCTCCAAGAAGGCAATGATAAGGATTCAAATTCGGTTTCTCCCATCTTGTCACTCTCTGTGAAATTATGCAAGCTATCATGAGACTTGTTCCACCAAGACACTTGTTTAATATGTAAGCAAGGTATTTAGGTCAGGTGTTAGACTCTGACTTTACCTTCGCTTCAAAAGTGCAGTATTTGCCAAAACTCCCTTTTCTGTGAAACCGGACATTTTTTTCAAACTAAACTACTGTTTTTCTTTTTGTGGATTTATTCTTTTCAACTGAAGTTTCCAGAAAGTCAGCAACTTCCTGATTTGTTAATTTTAGAAAAAAATTCTACTTTTTCTAAAAGAAGAAATTTATGGCACCAAGAACAACTTCTCAGTAAGGTCTGTTAAATACAAATAACCTTCCTGGAACTGTTTGTCAGGCAGACGTAGACATGACAGACCAACCAAAAGCCTTCCTTTGAGGTATCAATCTGTTAGGTTAATCTGCAATGTAAGTATGCATTTTACTGTGTTGTTAAGCAATAACAGATATGGACTTGTCATTTAGGGGATGGGTTGAGTATTTTTTAACCTCAGAGGTGGCTCAGTAAACAAAGAGGTTAGAAGCGATACCAATGCTTCACAGTATAGAACATCTTTCACCGAAAGATTTAAAAATGCTTTATAAAGTTTGCGTTTTTAGAGTATTTACAGCCTTTAACTATCAAACACTGGACCGTATTTTCTGATAAAGCCACTAACAGACCCATGTGTGTAACAATTTTTGGTCTTTTTGCTTTTGCTATGTGTTTATGGAATATTATTGAATACAGCCTACCGCAAATAGCTGTACAACTACATCAAGCTATTCGCAGTTACCACAGCTATACCACAATATATTTATAAGTATGTGTGCATATTGCTCTGTGTGTGTGTCTGTGTGTGTGTGTGCATACACACGCATACAGTTACACCGCAGCACTATAATCTGTGTGTGCATATGTGTAATGAGCATTTATAGTTACATATACTCATGTATGTGAAAAACTACTGATAAAGTTTTGTGGTAACAATCCTGCCTATGATGGTCAACATACCTCTCCCTCCCATAATTTCATAATTACAGTAATAAAAGAAAAAAAGGCTTACACAGCCAGGAAGCAAAAGAGAAAAACCTCAGGTTGGTTACCACTTCACTTTTGTAGTGACTATATGTTCACACGTACAAGCACACACATGCAGTTTCTGATAAAATGAGTTGTTTCTCAAAAGAGAGAGAGAGAAAAGAGAGAGGCCTGGTGAAACCCTCAAGTTGCTCTTGAAATTACACCTATACCTGTTGTCGTTTTCAGGAAATCCACTTTGTTTAGTTGATAAACTTGTTTTGACTTTTCAGTGGAAACAGTTTGCTGGCACTACTTCCTTAACTGTAGGCCAAATTCTGACCTCGGTTTCATGTACCTCCCACTGCAGTCAATATAGGTTGGCTGTGTAAGGCGGGATAGAGCCTTTCTGTTTACAATTATAAGAGCACTGAAAGGTATTTTGTTGTTATTACTGCTTGCATTGCTAGAACTGCATCTGAAGATGTCTATTTTAGGCAGCGTTCAGACCACAGATACGGTTAGCCTAAAATTCTCAGAAATATTGAAGTGCATACACGGAAAAACAGAAGAGGAGGAATCAACGAAAGGGATTTCATTTTAGCTGAATACACTGTATGGCATCTTGATTTTATACTGATGCACCAAAGTATTGACATGTAATGATTTTGGTGTAAATCACATGCTTTGATGTGCAGAAAAGTTATGGAGCATTTTATATGAAGTAATAATATTAAGTAATTCTATTGAACTAATTACCAGTTAATCTGACGTTTAATGAAATAAGTAACACTAAATGTGACGTGAGGGCAGCTTTTATGGACTTAAACTTTAATCAATTGTATGGGAGTCAAAGGTGTCATTTTTGCTGATGGTGGTGAACAGAGGATGATGGCATTTGCTAAAGAGTTTCTTGTCTTCATTATTCTAGGCTGAATGACTGCTCCTAGGCAATCCGGGAAAAGCTGCCTGTGTTTTTAATGATAAGAAGCAGCTATGAGATTGATGAAAAATATATCCATGTTATTTTTTATTGCAGATACTTGCTATTACAAAGTATATGCCTATTTTACAGGGTCCTGATGTGCAGTCCTACAACAGGAGCTGCGGTTTGGCTTTACGTTAACCTGGGGTTCAGACTCATAGTTGATGCTGAATTCATTCAGCCTGTTCCCAGCGTCTACTTTTGCCCCTCAGTCTGATTTGAGTCAGGAGAGAGGCAAAAGTTCCCCAGGCAATTCAGGTACAGATTTAGGGCTGGTTTGCCTTGAAGGCAATAKGGATGCAACTGACTCAAGCTGCTTGTCTCTGCAAATGCAAGCCCAAAGGCAGTATGGATCTATGACTTATATTAGGTCCACTTGATTTTGCTCCAGGAGTAAAATAGTTCCCTTAAGGGCCAGCTGATCCACACAGGGCTTTCCCTCTGTCCTTTCTTCTTGAAAASAGATGGTATTTTTGTGCAGTATGTTATTTGTAGAACGTGGTTCCAATGCCCCATCTTTGGCTCTTGTCATTACTCAGAGCTTCCCTGGTCTATGTTTATGTACCCTGAGTGTAAAATCAGAATGACACGACTTAAATTTGTAAGAAAATGCTCTTAGTTAGTATAGTATAGAAACATAAATACACCACATGTAAGAGTAAGTACTTGTGCCAGAGTCAAAGTCATACTATTCCGTTATCATGTTCCATATTCACAAGTTGGTGGAATTCATCCCAGTTACTCACATTAGATCCAGAATTGCTGTATAATGGGTGATGAAGTGGGAGAATAAAATTGGAATAAAGATTTCAACAGGAAGAAAGGGAATAGATTTTTTTTTGTGAAAAGAGAGATTAATTTTCAGTTAGTGTTATGTTACAGATCACTGGCACAGCAGTGTGGAGAAGCTTGTATGAAAACTGTCTGCACAAGCCCAGCCCAACTCACTGCTAAAAGTTATTAATTCTTTTAGAAAATTTTAGAAAGAAAATTAGTAACTTGCTCAGACATATCCTTTCTGATGTTTTTGGAACATTCTGTACCACAGATGTGGCCAGGAACGAACTATGAGTTACATCATTTAGGACTATTCCAAAATCAGGTTGAATTGGGCTCTAAATTACATGAATTCCTTCAGCAAGACTTCTAAGGCTTGGTCAGACCAGAAGGACATACATTAATAATAGTGATAAGCTCCTTTCTGCAGCCAGTTTGTAAATCTGGGTCCAACGTTACCACACCAATAGTGCTGTTGTGAATGAAGTTATTGTGCTGAATTTGGTCATGTGACATGCCATTCTTGTGCCATGCCATTCCTCCAGTAGACTCTAGCAGCTGTCAGGCCAGAGGAGATCGTGTCTGTAGAGAATGAGATGCCAACCCTCCCTGACATTGGTTTGGAGATTGTGATAAAAGAGAAGGAAAAAATACCAACGAGCACATGGGTTAATGGCTGCTATTTTAGTCCCTTGGGGCCATTGCCAGCTGCCATTAAGTCAAAGTAGCCCTCAGGCTCTACTTGGTTTCATGATGAATAATTTAGGTTTTCCTGGTGCAGAGCCAGGTTGCATTGGCTTTGTATGATAGATTCTACGGATCTCCACTGTGAGCGCAGGAGAGTAAATATATGGTGGTGCATACTGGTGCAATGGATCAACCTACTGTGTCCTCCAACAGCAGCAGCAATAATCTTGAATGAGCGAGAGATTCTGCACAGCCTTAGAGATGTCTTCCTTGCGATATGGACACTCTTCAGTTTTGTGGAACCACTTAGTTATTGCTAGTCAAAATCTTCTTTGGTATCCATTTATTTTAAGGAGTTAACTACGGGACTGGATATTTTCTACCCACTGAAAAAGTAGTTCATATCTGAATAAATAACTGAAAATGGCTTCTCACTGTTCAGGAAGTACAATCAATTTGAAATTAGGATTATGGAAACATCTGTGAAAATTCAAGTGTCATCTCAATTTGGGCTCATTCAGATCCTGTATTTTTTCTACTTCCCAAGCAGTGCATTTAAAATCTAATCCTAATTAACACACATAGTTTAATTATAGCCAACAAAATATTCTCCTAAAATTGTGTGTGCTGGTTGGGGGGTCGGGTGGGGAGGGAGGAGGCGAGGGGGAAACTAAACAAATGTTCACTGATTGTAAAAATCCTTGTTTCATTAATAATATAAATCTTTAAAGACTTTAAACATACACTGAAGTTTGCCTCTCATGAATCAAAGTGGCATAAAAAGCACGAAGCAGGCACAGCACTCCTACTCCCTCTTTCTCCTTGCTCATTTCTTGGCAGTTTGAAACTAAGAAAGAAACTCTGCACTGGAATTTAAAACTTTCCTTTTTGAATGGATTTCCCCATAACTTATCACATGAAATATACAACGCTGCTGCAGGTAGAAACAAATAAATCATGGATGTCATGGACAGACCTTGGGAAGATTTTGAAGTTTGAGTGAATCACCGGAAAAACTGGGGTGGTCTGCTGCTGCGAACTGCATTGTATGTCAGCAGAACTCTTTGGCACTACTGGATGGTTTGGAAGTCTTCGGAGATTTTCAGCACTTCTAACTTTTGTTTCAGCACAACGGGTCTTGAGAAAAACATTATTTTAGGCTGATTCAGAATGCTTTCATTCCTGGATCAGACCTCAGAGTGCAAAATTATCCCAGGTTGGGGATACTGTATCCCTTTATGGGCACTGCTCGGTATCTCAGGACCTCTTTGCTCACTGGGTCTGGATCAGGGAGAGCAGATTCCTAGCCTGCAACTCTAGCACTTTACCCTGGAATCAGACCTCTTGCCTGTGCCCTTGAGTGTACCTGGACTCCACAGTCCAGCTATCCTAGTTCCCCAAAGCAGCGTTTCATGTCCAGCAGCACCACCATGATGCTTGCACAGTCCCTCAGAGTTCTGCTCAGGCTGCAGGTAAGATTTTTTTTCCAGGGGTTTTGGGAAGAAGTTTTTAGAATGATGTAGCAGGGAATCAAGAAACATAGGCCTAATACTTTGTTGAAAAGAAAACTGTACCTGGTTATTAACTTTCTCTAGGACATGCCATTCCTGCTTTGGTCTGCTTTTGTTTGAGGCTCAATGTTTCGGGTCATGCAGAGTTTTCTATGTCAAATCAATCCTATAAGGATCTCAATATTTTGATGACAAATGTCCCCAAACTTTGATCAGAGGAGCATTGTTTCTTACGCATTTCTAGTCTCTTGCTGTTTTGTCATTTGCACAGGTCTTTCTACTGCATGTTTTCTTTCACGAGGTTGTTCTAATGGTCGTGTAATAATAAAAGTTGATGCATCTGGATTTCTTTTTATTGATGTCTTTCCAAGGGGTGTCAAGATCAGCATTTTTCCTGTCCTGGCAGTAAACTAAAATAGAATTAAACAGCCTTGGCTTGACAAGGTCAGATATTTTTTCACTTCATAAAATGAAAAAGGAGATTAAAATAAAAAATGGACTTGATAATATCTTTTGAATATATCCCATTCCCTCAAACATGACAATGGAACCAATGAGTAACCAAGATTTTCTTCCTTTTTGGATCAGATTTAGTTCTGCTTTCAACAGGAAAAGGTTACTTTTGGGGTCAGCTCTAGCTGATCTGAATTTTCAAATTTTTTCCCTCAGGGTGACTTAGGAGATTAGGAAACATAATGTCTTTGGAAATGAGTTAAAGTCAGCTCTATATCCCATCAGTAAGACTAAGAACATAATATAGCCATATTTGGCCCAGAAAATTAAATTAAAATAGGAAAGTGTTATTGCAGAAATGGACCTTTTCCTCATCTGTTTCCCATATGTGCCTTTGCACCGTATCCACTGACTTGATTGAAACCAAGTTTTCCTACTGTGTTGTGAGCTCTGCTGAGGCAGTGGCAGCCATAGAAGACTGAGCTGAGATCTCTTTCACCTCATGTCCCACATCCCATTGTCGGAGCAGTTCTAACAGCAGACACTTTATTGCCAGTGCTGATGGAAGAGGCAGCAAGAACAGTTTGATTTTCAGATCCCAAATGAATTTTAAAGTATAGAGAGTGACTAAAATCATCTTTTGATTTCTGAGCTGAGCAAGTATGTTCCTGAAGTCACTTAGGCAGAACAAATATGGAGATTCGCTTTTCAGATACAGGCTTCGATTTTAAAGAATTTTTTTACTATGTTTGTTTGGATAGCACTTTCTTAATTTGGGGGTCAAGCACCATAAGTTTTTATCCTAAGTGCATATTTTATGATGCACCCAAAGAGTAGGTAATACAGTAGCAGTGATAGTTTGCTTTTCTTCTCCTTCTGTCCCCAGAGTGAATTATAACAGACTCTTCTGGCAGTCTGTTAACAAGACGACTTTGGATGGAGCTTGCAATACTATTTTCTGAATTCCCCTCTGTTACTTGAAAAAACATTTCCACTCATCATTTTTGTAGGTGCTGCATTGAAAGAGAGGTAGGAATAATGATACCTGAAAGGGCTCAGTCATTGCCTTTGAAAACAAATACCAGCAACTATGCCAGACATGGGATTTAAACGTCTTGTAAATTACAGTATTTCTGCTTCATTCCCTCTGCCTCAACATTCTGGGAATGGACTGGTACTGTAGGTGACTTAAAGTGCTTTTAAATAAGTGCAGAGAGAGATCAATCATCTACTGTTTTGTCTGAATTAGGAATAGTCCTAGGTAGAAGCCTGTCCCAGGCCCTCTAGAAGATCAGTGCAAGTAGTAGCTGCAACACATCTATCCAGAGTAAGGTATGGGGGTGAATGCCACTTGCAATTCTGAAATGTCTAACCTTAAAAACTTCTGTCAGTTCAGAGGAAAGCGGCCAGTTTATTTTGCAAGGCAGGTGAAAGTACATGATCCCAGTCTTCTGGTCTCTTTTCACAGAGATCTCAAAAACATCAGGAGTTTGGTCTTCATTTTTAAAGCTTTACATGGGATCCAACCAACTTACTGGAAGGGACCGCTCTATCCTCCCTAATCAGAGTTGGTCAGCAGACGAAAGGCAGAGATCCAGCAGCACCTGAGAACTGAGTCAAGGCTGGCACTTTCAGGCATCATGGTGATAGACTCAGGAAAGGAACATGGGCACGAAGCTAAGGCTTACTTAATTGCCTGTAGCGAGGAGATGTGACTAGAGGACCTGGGACTATGAACACACCCTTAGCCTTGCTACTCTTATGACCAGAATCGTTATGGGAGCTGTGTGGCAACTATGGCTTTCTCAAAGCTATCTTAAGAACAGTGTTTCCTTCCCATAATGAGGTGATTCCCTATGGTGCTTCATGAACTTGTTGAGTCTTAAACTGACCCTTAACATTTTGCCCTAGATATTTCTGAGCTTTTCTCAGTTAGTAACTATTCAGAGAAAGAATAAAGTTGTAATTATTCTTAGCTCTCAACCGTAAATGCGGTATTATATCCTCCCTTCCCAAGAATGACATGGGCTAAAAATTGAGCTTGAAATCTATTCTGTAGCAAAATTGTGGAAAACCAACAAAAAATAATAAAATAAATTGACAGCTACACACATGAGCAGTTAAAATCATGTGAGACTTATGTATTCAGAACTGCAAATGCTTTTTAAACATACTAAAACATAAGTGGGTTAAATTTATCACCTTCCATTTTAATTTAAAAGATGTAGGAGAACATG
This sequence comes from Phoebastria nigripes, assembly GCA_035582835.1. NCBI lineage: Eukaryota > Metazoa > Chordata > Aves > Procellariiformes > Diomedeidae > Phoebastria > Phoebastria nigripes. The sequence goes on from JAYKAV010001088.1 coordinate 1,198,927, forward strand.
TAGCTGAGGATTTTCTAAAAGAAGTAGTGATTTGAGCATGTTGGGGGTGGTGGTGGAATTGCTTGTAGTTTTATTCATTTAGGCATATCTTATCACTCCTCCTTTTCTTCCTTCTTGGAGGGCAATGAGAGAACCCAGATGCCAAGCTGTGGAACATGTTCTTCTGACACTAGCATCTGGCTCCTTGGCAGAATCCTCCAACTGTCATGCTGACAGCTTTCCTGTTGTGTCCTCGTATATTTTTATATAAGAAAATTGCAGATGGGTTCTCTTCTCAAACTAATACGCTATTCTGTTGACCCTTATCATGCAGAAATGTGTTGGTTTTGTCTGTTTGTGAATGAGACCTTGGCCAAATATACTTCAAAAAGGATACTTCTCTGTTCATCTCTGAATTTGTCTGCAAGCTGTCTGGGAAGATGCCAGAATCCTATTACACACCCTTTTTGTGCCTTTAAGCAGTAAGTCCTTCATTCCCTCTGCTGTACAAATAGATTGCACTTTTTGCAGCAAGCACACTTGTAAAATACAAGCATATTTATTTAATAGTTTCAGTGAAAAAAAAAAAAAAGAAGAAAAAAATTTCTTCCTTGAAATGGGGAGAAATCTGGTTTGGTTTGCTGTGGTTTTTTTACTGGAATTTTTTGTTTGCTTGTTTTTAATTTGACATTACCTAGTATGCTGCTGCCTTGAAGGATTTTTTTTCCCCCAGAGTTTTGCCAGAGACCTCCAATCCAGAAGGCTTTGTAACGTTACAAAAGTAGCACAGTGACTTCATTAAAAAACTAAAATAAATTAAAAAAAGCGCAAAGATTTCACTTATTAACATCCTCCAAAACCTCTTGGTATTTTCTAAATGGAATTTTCATAGTCCTGCATCGCATTTAGACACATGCCTAATTTATGTGGATCATCATGAGAAGTCCCAGTGACTTTACAGTGAAGCACAATTGTGATTCAATTTAAGGCTGTGCTCAGAGCGAGCCTGACGGGTTCTTGACTTCAGGCTTGACAAAGCCCGTATCATCAAGATGACAATAAAGAATACTAAAAGTTCCTATGTTACTTGCTCTTGCTCTCCTCCCCCATATACACCACTTCCTATCAATGTTATGTACTTGTCTCTTCCAAAAAAATCCAAAGACACGCCTTCCTCCCTCCCCCCCCCAAATCTCAGGTCTCCTTTAAATGCATAACTTTGCTAACATGAATAAGATCAAACACAGATAAGAAAATATCGCAAACACACAAACCAATAATTATCTGGGGGTTTGCTCAGTGGAGACTCCAGCTCCATGTGTGTTGTCCATGGAGGCTCTTCAGGGCTCTTAAAAGTTGGCACCCATTGAGAATATTTAGCCATGATTCATGAGCCCACTCAGACTCTGACCTTCCACCCCATCTCCGCCCCTCCTCAGCTCAAATAGCAGAAACCCGGATCCGACTAACTCCCTGATGGCGATATGGAAGATCGCCAGCTCTGATGAAGCCAGGTGGATTCTACTGAGCATGCTCTCTGTGTCCACACCAGGGGAACATCCTCGGAGTTTGACTGCTGTAAGCTTCTCCTAATGTATTCTCCTAGCAACAGATATTAAGACTTGATTGACACTGGTTTCTTGTTTGGTGCTTTTGCAATAAATAAAGCCACAATGAGTAATCGTATTGTTCTCCCACCTCGGTTTTTCAGTTTGTGTAGCTATTCCAAGAAAAAAAAATTGAGACAGCATTAAAGGAAGAAGAGGTAAGTTTCTACAGGTTTCTTATTCCTATTATCACAGAAAAGAATCTTTATAAATTTCCAACAAACACAAGTACACAGAAGCAAACAGGTATGTGCATGACTATTATGTTAACTGATACATTGTCCCATATCATTTTCTCATCTCAAACTTTGTCATAAATGAAATAGATGACATTAGAACTGTTCAGGAACGATCATAAATATCAAGAATGAATTTCTGCATCAAGCATTAACTTTGATGGGGCCAGGATTTCACTCCAGTTTCCCAGCCATACAGTGCAAGTTATTTCCTGCTGTTTTCTTGTTTCTGTTTCAAACATTCTGATTCACCATTGGGTTAATCATCTACTAAATACTGTCTCCAGGTGGTTTGGGTTTACTGTTGTTATCTCCATGGCCCCAAGGGACTATACCTTCCTAAGAACTGAGGGGAGCCCAAGCACTGATATTATGCAAGAAATAGAGACAAAAACAAAATACATCAGCAAGTGTATCAGCATGCTTTCATTTATACCACATTCTGATTTGAACATACGTGCTTTTTGAAGCACTTAGCATACACCCCGAAGTCTCAAGTTGCTCCAGATTACGTAAGCAGGTAAAAATGATATTTGTTAAAGAGGCGCAGAGAATCTAGAAAAAAAATGTTCCTTGAACTGATGGGTGGGGTACAATTAAGAGAAACTTATAGGTTAAGGTTTATATTTCTTATTTAGGTGACTACTGTTGTGCCCAGTGCATACCTTTATCCCATATTCACATCACCTTTGAATAAGAATTATGACATGTATGATGCTTTTAGGAATGGGGTTTGGTTCTTACTTCAGCCATGAATCCTGTAGGCAAACCACTTACTTTACCTTATCTTCTTCCTGTAAAACAGTGATAGTATTTTCCTCTGTTACAAAGGAATTTGAAAGGTAGATTTATCAGTTGTTGTGAGACGCTTAACTACTACAATAATAAAGGCYGTAATCAAAGCTTGGGATTTTAGAAAGGCGAGTTTGGGATATATAGGAAGGTTAGTTAATAGATTGAGGAGTTGGATGCAGGGCTTGAGAATTTGAATACTGAGGATCATTATCAAACATGGAATTATTTTAATTCAAAGGGGCAATGATGTTGTTAAAGATAAGTGGAAAAACTGGAGAGAAGAGTATAGAATTCTTGGGATGAACAAAGAGTTTATCATTTGTAAACTCTTTACTCTTTAAGAAGTTTGTCCATCTTCAAGACATCAGCCTCCATAGAAATAAAATTAAATTGTTCTCAAGTCTTTCTGAATTAGCACAGAAAATAAATGGCTGAAGATTGTTAATCATATAAACAAAAACTGGGAGGAACTGGTTCTTCTATACACTGACGGTGGGGTGTCAAGGAAGGAGGTAAGGCTAACCAAGGACTGGATCAAGTATTGAATAAAGGTTTTCTATCATTTTTCAGTAAAGGTGATGACTGAAGAGGATAATGATCACTTCTCTTCTCCATGCCTGCCCATCACAACTGTTCTTTCTTTCCAAATTCAGTCACAGGTTCAAGCTGTTGCCCTGCCTAGATAATTGTCATCTGATGGTTCCTCTAAGACCATGCAGATCAGGAGGCATTCTGTCATTTGAATTTTTTTCATGTTTGTAAGTCTCTGTATTACAATAAACCCAGTTCTGGAGGTTAAATTTTTTCTTGCCTTCTTAAGCAATGGTTCTAAAGTTTTCAAGTTTCCCAATCTCTTTCTGCAAGAGCAGCATGAATTTTAGTGACATGAATTTTTTTCATTACTCTATTAAATACAACAAACTCAATGATAAATTCCAAAAGCCTTCTGAAGTTGAAGAGTTTCCAGAGCTGCACGACTGTTTTGAACAATTTCAATCTACAAAAACAAAAGGTATCTAAAGAAAATGAGGATAGAACAATAGAAATTATATCCAAGCAAAAGCAAAAATTAGGTTCCTATACTTCAGAATCAGAGAATTTGGACAACATCCAGTCTTTGTACTGACAGCATCTACAAGCCTAGTACCAAGAATTTTTTAATATGCGTGTTTACAAGTCCTATGCAAAGATTGAGAACAGCCAATATAGTATCTATACCTAAAAAAAGAAGCAAAAAGGTGATCCAGGCAACTACAGACTTGTAAACAGGATTTCAGCAGTATACAGTCTTATAACAGTTTTTAAAGGAAAGAACATGAAGAGAAATTGAATACAGATTAACTACAACATTGGTTTCACAAAGGTAGATCATCTTAGATAAACCCAGTTTCTTTTTAAATTAGATAATAGATTTCTTAGACAATGACAATGGATTGAACTTTATTCTTGAAGATAGTAATTATTTTTACAGGAGAACTGTCAGAAGAACAAGGAACTGCCGAAAGAAGAGACTGTCACAAATGTTTTCATGGTTGGTCTTGGGAATGATCCCATTTAACATATTGATTAGTGATATAGGAGATATAGGAGTAAGAATTACATGTGTATTTTTGAGATGTACAGATAACACAAAATGGGGAAACATCACCTTAACAAAGGATTGGATCATCAGGCAAGGAGAACCAGATGACTTTGTTGATGCGAGTGATGAGATGAGATGAAATTTAATAGCACAGATTGCAAAGCCAGGGATTTAAGGACCGGTAACTAGATTTTTTTTGTTGAACATAATATGTATTTATCAGTTGAAGATAGCAGAAAAGAAATATGGACATACTAGTTTTCCTGAATGATGACTATCAGTTGCCATGCAGAGAAACTTAGGAAGTCTATTGTAATTGTGAAGTCTATTATAATTGTAAGATGCACTATCATCTAAGACATTTTCATGTTATTTCATTGTTCAAAACATTGACAAGGTCTCATTTAATTTATATAAAGTTCTGGTCACTTGTATTCATGAAAGATGACCTTAAAACGGAAGCAGAGAAAGACTACTAGTATGCTTATAGGAATGGAGAATTAATCTCATGAAGAGAGATTAAATGAGATGGTTTGTTAAGCCTAGACAAACAAAGGTTGAGAGGGGATAGGATGATTCTTCAGAAATATATTCAGGAGTAAGTGTAAAAGACAAAGAACACCTATTTAACTGAAAAGGTAATAGTGGCATAAGAGCAATGGTTCTAAAATTATCATGAATAAATATAGAGTGGATATTAGCAGAAGGTTTCTCACTATTCTTGGAGTTATTTTATTCCATATAATAGAAATGTAAAGAACTGAAATTGCTTTAATATGATAACTTATGGAAGAGTTTGTGTGCTTAAAAAGGTGAATTTCTGGAACAGGGAAACTGCAATACAAGTTTTTGGATATACAGTGTGGTGTTGTAACTGAGGTAGACTGACATAAGAATGAACTGCAGTTTGTGTGCATCCTCCTCATATTGCAGACATACCGTATTTCAGAGTTTCTACTGGTTTCTCAAAGGGACCAGGAAGTTCCTTGCTTCCTCCCTTCCTCGGCAGAACTTGTCCCTCTCCCTCCCCGCCCCAGCACAGTCAGGTTGGCAGGAACATGTGGCCTTTCTTTTGCCTTTCTCTGAAGTTTGGGTATGATTTGCTTGCTAGGATCACCAGGGTGATTTATTAAACCTCAGCAATGTGCTATTGGGGAGAGCTTCTCCTGTCCTCTTCTTGCAGGACTTCACACTTCTGTAAACTGGTGTTTGGTTACAAGTTTATTAGAGCATGCAACGAAGCTTTTGGTGGCTTACGGAGCCTGGTGACATGTGGCACACAGGTTATGTGAAATCTTCGAAATGAAGACTTGACTGTGTGGTTGTATCTGACAGTACTGGATTTCTACAAACCGGTGGTGCTTCACGTTTCATGTGCCTGCAAATGCCTTAGCACTGCGATGCTGCAGTTGTGCTGGTACCAGTAGTGACCTGCTGTGTTGAAGTTTTCTTCAGAACTTTTATATCAACATATCAACAATATACAGTTGCTTCTCTGGACAGATTCAAAACAACTACAATAATATAGGACATGTACTTCTGGAAAGAGAAGAAAAAGAGACTTTACAAAGTGTTTGTTAATTTATTGTAAGCTTTTTCCTTCAGTTTTAAAGTGAAATTGTACGATGTCTTTATCTCTTTTTTTTTTTTCTTTTCTTTTCTTTTTTCTTTTGGTAGTGAAAACCAAAACTAAACTGATTGGGGTTTCACACATGTTGGAAAAACCACTAAAGATATATGCAAATTTTTCATGGTATTTTTTTTTCTGTCTCTAATTTCCAACATAATTTTTACCCGAAGAACAGTTAGACTTTCACAATTCAGAACTGGCCATTCTCAGAGTGAATCATTTGTAAATTAGTGGTTTTACAATGGATCTGAGAAAAGTCTAATTTTCAAACTGAATTTTGGCTTCTCACAGACTCAGAAGGAGATTGGTGAACTATGAGAAACAAATCTGCCACACAGATTCACTCAYGCGCACGTAGACTGAAACCAGTGTATTTTGCGTATCAATGGTATAAACTCATTATGATCTGCCTGGTCATATTTAGCAGAAATGTTTGAAACGTCTTATTCAAAATGTAAAATGACATAATGTTAACAAATACGGAGATTTTAGATGGACTGAAGTTCCATCCACTTGCAAAATGTGGAATGAATTGTTCATACCTATATGATTATGTTAAAGAAGATACAATTCATTTCTGGTCCCTTGCCACTATCACCCTGCCTCATAAATGCTATATCTATGTCTTGCAAGTGCCTTGCTTAATGAAGCCCATTGGATACTTGCAACTCTTACTGGCTTCAGTAGTTAGTGACCTCCTAACTGTTCCAGTATAGCTGTCTTCAAGTCTTGCACAATTTGAATATTTTACTGGTTCTAAATACTGAAGGTTGTGTTTCTTAATTGTTAGGGTTTTTAATATATAAAGCACACTAGATGCAGGTAAAATATTTTTAAAACCCTAGAAAATCCATTTAATATGTCAAATTAACCTATATGAAGGATAACAGCACTGTGTTTTACATATATATGTGCGTGCGTGTGTGTGTCCAGCTGTGGACATGACTAGAGATAAGGAAATAAAACATAAATCTTTGAAAGAAGAAATCAGTAATGACAAGTCAAATTGCTATGCAAAGAAGAGGCTAATGAAAACAGATGTGTTTGGAGGAAAAAAGTTTTTTTTCCAGAAAAACAACTAAAATTCACTAAATTTGACCATCTTAGATCAATAATCTCTACCCTCTTCAAGACTTCAGAAGTGTCTTAGCCTGAGGCTATACCCTAGCAATATATTACTGGGATGGCAAGACAAGCCAGGCTGCATAACTTTGTAACACAGTATCTAAAAATTAGGTATTGGAATATTTGCAACATTTAGCATTTGTCAAATTGCTTTGCAGATCTAGCCCCAGCTCTATATGAATTTGCCTAACAATATTCCTTTTTATTGCAGGTCAGCTGGGCCAAAAAATCAGTGCACACAGTCCTCTGGACTGAATCACTGCTAGGTATTTAAACCTGTGGGTTTCATGAAGTCACAGATCAGTAATTTTAGGCTAGCCCTTTTTTCAGGAGGGAAAATGAATGCTTTTTTAGTAATTGCAGGACATTACACTGACCTCAATGAAAGTGTTAATCAGCAATGTGATGGATACTTAAAATTAGATGTAATTAATTTTTGGTAGCATGGATAAGTAATGCAGAATGAGAGGTGACACAATTTTACTAACAGCTTTCCACTCCAAGATGTTCTCAGGAACAAGAGTTGAGCAGATACAGCAACACACAGCCAGCTAGCCACCACACAGCACCATCTAGGCAGTTCCTAAGGTAACTCACATTGTGTCACTGCGTGTTTATGTAGAACAAACATATTTTTCCTTGACATATTTGTGCAGATGTTTTTTTAAACCTCAGGTTGCCTTCTGCTTTCATTTACCCCACTTTACCCGCAAGCCTCTCTTTCTGTAGAATTCTTCTTACCCAGTATGCTGGTTTTGGCTGGGATAGAGTTAATTTTCTTCACAGCAGCTAGTGTGGGGCTATGTTTTGGATTTGTGCTGGAAACAGTGTTGATAACACAGGGATGTTTTTGTTACTGCTGAGCAGTGCTTACACAGAGTCAAGGCCTTTTCTGCTTCTCACCCCACCCCACCAGCGAGTAGGCTGGGGGTGCACAAGGAGTTGGGAGGGGACACAGCTGGGACAGCTGACCCCAACTGACCAAAGGGATATTCCATACCATATGACGTCATGCTCAGCATATAAAGTTGGGGGAAGAAGAAGGAAGGGGGGCACGTTTGGAGTGATGACGTTTGTCTTCCCAAGTAACTGTTATGTGTGATGGAGCCCTGCTTTCCTGGAGATGGCTGAACACCTGCCTGCCAATGG
>JAYKAV010001088.1:1212029-1217221 GCA_035582835.1 Phoebastria nigripes
TGCTAAACCAGTATTGCAGAACAATAGAATTTTACAGACACCACCCTGCTCCCAAACATATACTTGCATAACTTTTCCCTTCTATAAGATTCTGCTTCTGATTTCTCATTTTTTTTTTCTGTAGTGGAGACTTAATGTAAAGCCACTGCATGAGAGAGCAACTGTTTTTCTACTCAGAAAGACTCCTAGAAAGTGAGTTCTCCTTAAAGCATTTAATTCAAAACAACATTGTGACTTTAGTACATGAGTTATTATTTCTGCTTTTAAAATTCTGTGCTTCGAAGTTTTCTCTCTACTAATCAATGTATGTATGTAGTAATCATCATGTAGAAGTTCATATACATGGTTCTTAGCTTCAGGTTTACACTTACACATTTATTTAGTTTGCAGATTTTAAGATTATTGTTGCCTACAGATCTAAGGGCTTCAGGACTGCCTTCAGTGCTCTACAGGTAGGTGCAGTCTATCTACTTAATCATATATATTGGATTTATTTCTTTAAATGGGGAAGGTGAGAAAACCATCCCTGTCTCAGTGCCTTGTGGTTCTTCTTTACCACTAACCCATCAGAGTGGGTAATGACTTTGTAGGTGGCTTAATGCATCAGTTCTTCAAGTGGAGAGAGGGGCTGCATGCTGAGGGGCTAAGGAATGGTTAGATAAAGGGATGGGTACTTTTATGGATAGGGAAAGGTTTGTATACATAATAGTAAGAACTCTGCTTGAGAATAATGGTATTGTATGTACTTAGAAAGAAAATGTCAGGTTTCTAACTTGAGTCTTCTAAGGTCCAGCTATTGAGGGGGAAATATAAATACTTAGTGTTGATAATTTTTATTATCTTAAGCTGGTATTTTGTTTTATTTATAACCTAGAATCTTCACCTTATAGTCTGACCCTTCCAGGTTTTCCGTATAAAATTATAAACTTTGTTCATACTGTTCAGACAGAGGTTTGTGCTGCTAGAAATTGTAAATGTAATTTTATTCTTAATGAAAATCTTTTAGGAAATGCAGTAACACTTTTGGTTAAAGAAGGAAGAAGGAATTTACTCAGATATAACCGGGCACAACAGAGTGAGTTCAGGATTTGTAAAAGTATTTAAGCATTATTTGCTGTATCTAGATTGAGGAGCAGCTGAGTTCCCTGTTGTCTAGTCTGCTGTCCAGATTGGGGACCTGGCAAGATTGCCATGCTGCAACTCACTTGCAATCCTACACACTCAGATCTCCTTCCTGTGCAATTCCAAGTCCACAATAGCATGCCCACAGCTAGGATTTGAAAACTGCTACTGAATTCACAGGCATAGCAAAAAGCCCAGATTATATTGAAAATCAAGAGCATACATACCCCTAAATCATTAGTACCTTCTACTCAAAAAATTTTTTGAATGAACATTTTAGTGGTTAGGGGGGGAAATTCTTTTTGTTTAACTCTTTAATAAATAGTATTTTAATCAATGCCTGCATTAAGCAGCAGTGAGGTATTTTCTAAAAAATCTGCTGAAATAGGAAGGCAGTGAGGATTCTCAAGCCAACCTGGCGATGCATGTTGATATTTTGTTTTTAACTATCCAATAAGATTGCTCAGATTAACAGGTCACTCAGACTTTTCCAGGCTCTCTTCATACTGGTGGGACAGGCAAATGCACCAGATAGGCTTTTTAAGTAACTGCACAGATAAAGTCTGGACAGTTTTACTATATATGACTTGCCAGCTCAAGCAGAGAGACTGACAGTGTGGAAACAGCTTGTCAGAGCTCAGGTCATGGTTAAAAACTGCTAATGTTAATGCTGACAGCCTGTAAAGTCCCTGCTATCCATGATACCTTTAGTCAAGTTATAAAACACTCTAGAGGACTATATCTATTTCCTTCTTGTTCACTATTTTATCCATTTCTGTCATTACTGAAAATATTTAACTGATTTTGTGAATAACCCTTGCTTTGATCTGTGTGATTCAAGCTGAAGCCTGTCAGTGGTACCCAGCACTGCAGCATCCAGCTCCTTTGTAAAGAGGAAGATGTGCTTGCAGATAGCCAAGAATGGCTATTACCCATATAACATCCTGCTCCATGATGTTCCCTGGGCTGCATAAGAATGCTCTCTGATTTAGCTGAGATTTGCTACAAATGAGGTCACAGAGAGGGGCAGGCAGGTGATGAGCTCAGTGAACACTAGGAAATAAGCATTGTTCCTCCAATTCTGGTGAGAAATCATGAAACAGCAAGAGCGGTATTGTCTTCCTGCTGAGCTGCTTTTCACACAAAGTCCACAGAAGGTAGCTGTACTCAGAGACCTGGGTACTGAGGGCAAATCTGTTATGCAGGGTAGTCCCTCCTTGCTGTGAGACATGCTTTATATCCTGCATAAAGTCCAGCACTCTGCCTATGAAATAAAACTTCTTAAACTAAACTGTCTTGTTATCCTTTTAATCTCGGATCAAGCCTTTGCTTTCTCTGTGTACTTATCTAATGCACTCTATTATCACTAAATAGTCCCTTGCCACTAGAGAACCAATATGGCCACTCCTGCCATACGTCAGATCTAAAAGCTGTGTATTAGGAAAAGCTGTCACAGATAAGAGCAATGGAAGAGATGCAACCCGGTGATATACTAGGCACAGATTTAGCCGAGTAATTAAGGAAGACTGGGAACCTCTTTTGGCATTTGTTCTACCAGAATTTGAGAAGTTGCTTGCAAATTCATTGAACTTACTCTTGGCCAAGGAGAAGAAAATACAGCATGGAAGTAGTGTCRTTTACTATAGAAGTCACAGAGACTAAAAATAGCAGGATACTAGTAAGAACATAGGTAGAAATAGAATACAATAGAAATATAATATAGAACAACAGAAATGAAAAAATCAGGGCATGGATTTCAAGTCCAAGAATCCCTCCCAGTTATTCTGGGGTTTTCCCCTGCCAAGCCAAATGCAGTAGTGCAAGTAATACAGAAATAAAAAGCTCACAAGGTAACTCCATGCTGTCAAAGACATCTCACTATTAAAATACGGTGTATATAAGAGCAAAGGTGGAGTTTAGACCATTTAAATGTGAGCTGAACCTTTTCCTGAAACAGAGCATACTAAAAAGAACAGAGCTATTCCTTTGAAAAGATCACAGAATTACAGAATAGTTGAGGTTGGAAGAGACTTCTACAGATCATTTAGTCCAGCCTCTCCTGCTCAAAGCAGTCAAATTTATCTGTTAATAGCTGTGAAAAGAACCATATCATAAATATTGGGTGAGTAGTGTGTAGAGAGAACGTCTAAAATATCATCAGTTGGTATATGTACTTTAAAAAGCTCTTTGAAAACATGTTACATGGCCAAATGGTTCATCGGGTGCATAGATTTCAGGACAAAGGAACTCATTCCCCAAAACAACTTTCCCAAATTAGGATACTTTGTCAGTAGTAGCCCTCAATGAAAAAAAAACTAGAACTTATTGCACTGCTCTTCTTGAAGCCTTACACCAGTATCTTCTGCAGTAGTCAGCTTCAATTTGGTCTTACAGAATAATTAAACAGACTGTTGTTTTCATCATGTCTGTTTAAAAAACAGTCAGTTGGGTAGAAATTCTCCACTCTAGAAAATGTCTGTATTTCATAAACTGTTCTTTAGCCCTTTGTCCTTGTTTTCCATTATAGGTAAGCATAAGACATATGCTTGTGGCATAGAAAAAGGTGATACTGAAGTAATTGCTTACACATGACAAGTTAGATTTTAATTATTAGAGCATCATCCCATGTTGACTTTCTCATCTAAGCAAATGGCATATAAATTACTGAAGCTTGACAAGTGGCTTCCTATTTTGGCAAACTTTTAAAACTGTTTTAGTTTCAGAATACTTGGTAGCACATAGATGTTTGAATTTGGAAAGTCTTTTTTTTTCCTTTTTGATTTTGTCAGCATGCCTTGCTTCTCTTTTTTACCAGTCTGACATGCTCTCTGTTATTCTAGATAGTGCTCATTTTTCACACTGACTTCTAGTGCCTTTCTTTCTAATCCTTTTCTCGAAAAGTTTGTAGTCGTCCTCTTCCCAACTCTAAAACTTAAATAGATTTCATAAGATGCAACACAGCTCTTAGTATGTTAACAGCAAAAGAAATTGCTAGGAATCTGACTTATAATGTAAACAGGAATGAATCTTGTATGAGCCCTGTAAAGTTTGCTCTTTAATGAAATATGGTTTGTTATATGTTCTCTCATCATAACTAGATGCAACATTTGGACCGAAGGAGTCTTAACATTGTGGAGTAGGTTTTTTGTCTACGTTTCTTTTTTTTTTTTAATTGACAAGGCTGCTGTAGCATCAACCCTGTTTCCTGATGTAACAAATATCTCCCTTATAGTATGAAAGTGTAGCACATGTAGCACCACTTCCTTCACTGAAGCATGCTAATTCTGTTCCATTGTAGTGGAGCTACACTGATTTATACCGGCTGAAAACTTGGCCCACCTTGTATATCAGTTCTTTGCATAACCAGACAAGGGGCTTTTAGCCTTATGTGAGTAACACTCCTATTCATTTCAACGTGAGCTTTGTCAGAGTAATCCTGACTGCAGGATTTTGCCCTCAGGCAGCAAAACCAATGGGATGCATGTAGCTGAGACGGTTAAGAAGAAGAGTAACGTGTTGCCTATGAGGTGAAATACTGTGGCACTAGGAGAAAAGAATAGAAGGAAAATTTCCTGCAATCATTTCCTTGGATAGCCATGAAGCAGCTTTACATGAAAACAGAAGTGTGTCTGGTATAAGATAACATTCTCTATTGGGGCAAATATGTACATTTATGTGCACTACTAGAGAATTTATCTCAGTGAGCACAAATAAACTTGTCAAAGTTTGTGGTATCTGACAAGATAAAAGGAACAGTCAAAGTAACAATATGTGTAGGGCCAAATGTTCATGCAATTTATGTTTCTAATTTGATTCTATAAGACAGAATCTGGCACTGCAAGAAAGTTATTTGATAAAGAGAAATTACATACTTCCTATGGAAGGTCTGCATGATATCCTTACTATTTTACTCAATGCTTACTAGAAAGGATTTTTTAAAAAATTGGTTCAGTAAGTTCCATATAGTAAAGTCTGTTGCTCTGTATTTAGATCACATTTGGATTGTGGTTATGGTTTTTCTTTCTTTTTCTTCTCTTTTTTTCCCTTCTTTTTTTTTTTCTCTTTCTTTT
>JAYKAV010001088.1:1217236-1270235 GCA_035582835.1 Phoebastria nigripes
CCTTTTTTTTTTCTTCTTTCTTTTTCTTCTGTGGATTCTCAGCTGTAGGTGACATTATTGTGATGGCTGCATTTCAAAGACCTCACCTGCTCTGTCATCTCTGAATTTATGTTACACTTCATGGTATCAGCTCTAACGATCTTATTCTCTCGCTCTCTCTTTCCTTTGCACCTCTACTCACTTCCTGACACTTGACACAATAAAACACTTTTTCATTTAGAAACTGTATTTAACCCCTTTTCACCAACAGCCTATTACTCAAAAAAGAAAGAAAAGTAAATCAGTGGGACACTACAACTTTGAGGCTTCAAATTTTTGTTTATTGCAAGTAAATATATTTACACACTTTCTATAAAGACTGGCTGGGTATAAACAAGAGAGTTACCTGTGCATATCTCTGTTTAAAAATTCATAAATGAAACGTGGGCTCCTTTAACTTATTTTTTCCATCAGTCTTTTATAATCAGGCTTCATTTCCTGGCAGTTAAGACAATAAAAGAAAACAGCCACAGTGCTGAAGACAAACTTAACTCTTTCATGCAGATCCTTTCAACCAACAAAAAACTTTAATGTTTATGACTTGGCACATTTTCTTAAATGTTATGGCTTCATTTACATATACACTAAATGGTATTGTGGGGAAAAAACTAATTTAAAGAGCCCTTGCCTTTATCTATATCTTATAAACAGAGAAACACAACTTATTAATCAGAAATTCTAAAAAATAAGTGATCAGCGTATTTAAAAAATATTATTATTTTTCCAACATGTAACCAGTATCTGTAAGAAAAATATAAATGTAAAAGCTTGGTAATAACCATTCACAGAAGTTGCATAAAATAAAATCCTTACTTATTAATTTCATTTCCTTTTTGCTGAAGACATCATTAGCAGACAAAGTTGTTGTTCTTTTAAAGTCGTTAAAAACTCTAAGTACTTAGTGAATATTTTGAATGATTAATATTTAGCCTATTCGTTATTCATGTGCTGTTCACTTTAGCTATTTGTGGTTCGTTATTGGTAGAAGAGCAAGAATTCTGAAGTGAATTCACATAAATATATATTTTTGAATAGCAAAAGATTATTCGGTAAAGACTCAAGCGTGTTGTATTTTTTGGTTTTTTTGGGGTTTGGTTTTTTTTTTGAGAGGGGGGTTCATGTTCTTATTGTACACAATCTATATTATTTTCTATTTCTTGAATCCACTCATTTCTGTATTTCTGACTGAGAAAGGACCGTAAATATAGTGGAGGAAGTTAAATACAGACTTTACAAATATGGGTACAAAGAGATATGTAAAATGCTGTGTCTTCAGTGAACAGATGGACCAAGAAGTTGTTGTGAATCTGGCTAGGAACGATGGTGAATGATATTTCATTAGCCCATATCAGTTACAGATCTGTTGAACAAAATAAGACTCCAGACATTTTCTGAATTACTCTCTTATATAGGTCAAATCACAGTTGTAAGAGCAAATGTTCACAAACAGCCACTGATCTGGGTGCCCCAGATTTTAAATGCCCTGTCGGAAGCATTTTGGTTTTGGTGGACTTGCAGAGTATTTTTTTCTGAGACCCAAACCCAAGGATATCTCAAAATTGAGCTTCAGAATACAAAACATCAGGTAGGAACAGCCAGTTTTTAAAAGTCATGTTTCTTCATCATATACTTTCTCTACTATCATATGGACATTATGTCCTCAGAAAAGGTGATTCTTTCTTATTGTGCCAGAGAAAGACTCAGGAGACACGGCCATAAGCGATTGTTTTCTCTGCCACAGATGTCTCTGCGACCTTAGACAGTTCACTTAACATGACTTTGGCACCATTCCTCACCTATATAATAACAACTGCTAGCTCTGTATTGTGCAAAATAAGTGTGGCAGTACTTCACATCAGTCAATTCCATTTTGAGAAAAAAACAGTCAGATAGAAGAACTATGCATATCTATAATCTAGGGCAATATGGCCTGAATCTTGAGTGCTACTGTGATACAAGTAATTAACATTTTCTTCCTGGAATGAAGGCTGTCAACACATTTTTTAATAGATTCCATGAATTAAGTCATGGTTTCAAACAATTTGGTCTGAAGTTGTGCATTAAAACTGTGGTAAGCCATTAAAAAGATGACTTACCAACTGTCAAAAGCAAAATAAGAATTAAGAAGGTAAAGAGATAGTATTGTATGACAGCCACCATAGATTTTCCAGGCTGAATGCTCAGATGTCTCTTTATACATGGGGTCTGCTGGAAACCTTCAATGCAGGTACAGAAGTCACACCTGTGTCTGTAGCAAGAAACCCTAATTTCCCTGTCAGTCTTTTCTTACCACCTATGTAAAAGATTCTAGCAAAATAGTCAGCCTGATGTTAGTGCTAATTGCAATTTTGTTATACTCATTGCAAATAACAGTATTGAAATGGTATCTTTTTGAAAAAATTAATGCATTAAACCTAAAGTCTTTTGGTGATCAAAACTCTTTTGGTGTTAACTTCCTCTTAGGTAAACAATTAAACTCCACTTTCAACCGTAGTCTGAAATGTATCACCTTCTAATTTTTTCATAGAATTAACTCCCACTGCCTGTTCGGTGATTCATAAACATCGATGTATGAAGCTGCCAGATTGTAGGTATTGGAGGGTAAGGGAAAGGAATATATTGTCCCTCACACAGAATGAGGGAATTTATCACTCCTCCTTTTTGGAGCTTGTACAGCCTCCTGTGAGCACTACTGTAGCTCCAACAAGCAAGCAGATATTCTCTTGTGTGAAAATCAATAATGCCTCACATGGGTGTTAGCAATGCCTGTAAAGTAGGAGATGTACTCAGCTATAACTGTTAAATGCTACTGAAGGAAACCCTCACTTTTCAAAGCTACAGGAAATCAGTCTTTTGAAGTGATCATTTCCTTTAACTCTTTTGGTGACTCCTGTTCATCTTTGCCCCTTACTCTGCTGATAAGTAAGTGACAAGGCACTACAGTAGCCTTTTAACATGAGGAATGTAAGGCCGAAAGTAATTCAAAAGGCTATTTTTTTGTTGCAGTAAATAGCCTGTCTGAACCAGATACAAGCTTCTGATGTAACGCGGTTTGTCTTCAAGTACCTTCAACAGAGCAAATCTGCTTTTGTTTTGACATTTTGCTGTCAAATTTCCCGAATGCATAATTACAGATATATTATAGAAATATGAGTGCTACAGTCAGGTCTGCTTCCCAGTCATAGATAGACAATTCCATGAATAACAAATCCATTATCACCCTTTCTACTGACAGCAACAATAACAAAATCATTGTATCAACAAAGGAAACAAATGATGCTAACACAGACAAATGGAATATTGTATTGACCCAGTATACAGGTAGCCATACAGACAAATATACTCTTCTACATATGCTACTTTTTATTTTTTAATTTTTGGAGTGAAACAGGGAATTACTCTGTAATGAAAGCCACAGACCTTCCTACTTGTTTTTACAAAAAATCTACGTGTCAGGTTCTCAATGGGAACAAAACAGAATAATTAAGTCCTGGTTTGCAAGGTCCACTGTAGACTTCATATTTGTGGTGAGCACTGTACACTTCATATTTGTGGCAAGTTAGCTTGAGTCCTCTCATGTTAAAGCGCTTTCTCTTCACATTGAATGCTTCTTTGTTGCAAATCTTATGGCATTTTAATGCAAGATACTAAACCAGGTTTGCAAACAGGTCTACTGAGATGTGGCCTAGACTGACCTGCTGGAAAGTTCAAAGGGATATATACTCATCATAGAACAACTAGTAGGTGTCTAAGTCCTCCCATGTTATTCCACATGACTTTGTTGGGTACTGGGGTCAGCTCTTTGCTTACCTGAGTGCCCTATACTGCTCTGAGAATGTTCTAACCCATCTAACAAGTCACCTTGCTTAAATGCTAGAGCTGAGCCAGGAGCTCCCTATATGATTCCAGCRTAGGGTGTTCACCCAGCTGTACTATGCTTGTTTGTACAATGGTCATGCCTGAAATTATATCATGGTGCCATACGTAAATCCTATACCAGGTCATCCTCCAGAAAGCAGAATAGTTCCAGCTGGGCTATAATATGCTGAGTAAAACATCTAGGGGAAATGCTTATTTATTGCTCCAATCTATGCAAAAACAGTTCTCCTTTGGTCTTATCACAGTAATTAAAAGAAAAGCAAATTCATATCACAACAGAAAAATACTTCTTTTCCACTTCTAGTTCAGTATCTTCATTCTATTCCTAAATCTTTCAAATACACTATTTTTATTCCACAGCCACTTGGGGTGTAAAGATCTTCTTTATTCCTGTGCAGATAACAGATTGAAATCAAATCAAGAGGAGATACTTTTTCACACGGTGTATATTTAAATTGTGAAACTCCTTGGCACAGAACATTGTAGATGTTAAAATATTACATGAATTCAGAAGGAAACTGGACAAATGCATGAAATAAGACTCCACTGAAGTTTTTCTAGCATTAAGACATTCCTGAGCTGCAAGGGGAAGTAGTGCTGCAGTTTTGTCTTGTTCTTTTACTCTTTCCAGAATATCTGCACACAGGGTGTTTGCCCTAATACAGATGTTCTTATGTTCTTACCTGTGCAGGTGTCCAGCAAAGGCTTCATGAACCAAGGTTACAAAAGATAATTTGGATCTTCAGGATGACTAGGGGAAAGAACAATGCTTTAGTGTTACTGCCATCACAGCAGAAATTCCATTTCTCAAATAAAATAAAAAAATTTGACCTTATAGAGATCCTCTATCTAGAACCTTTCTAGAACATCCACATGAATAGTTACCTACCTAGTACTGATCAATCAAGCCTTGCAGTATCGTGGATCATCACCTTTATGTATCTGTGAACTACAAGGGGTGGAAGTTAAAAAGAAAAAGTCTGTGTTGCATCAGTGGTTACGGCATAATTATATAATCCTAACTATACACTTTCCTAACTACCTATGTGTGGACCTACATCTGTCTCTGTGCTGTGTTTTATGATGTAGGAGGATAGTATCTTCTTCAGAACAGTGCTCATTGTCACTAAAAAAATGTGATGATTTATCTGTCTGCACCAAACTAAGCACCAGACTAGCTACTGATAAGTAGCAAAATATTTTTGAGAGGTTTCTATGCGATTCTTCATGCTGAGGAGAACTCATATGCAGATTTCTGTCACTACCACTCCAAGAGGAACTCAGCACAGTTCTAGGAAACTGGCTTTTGACATCCTGAAGATCTGAGACTGATTACCTGCAGCACTAGTCAGATTTTGCTGGCTGAGTCTGACAGCAATATACCATGCAGTACATCTACCTGAACAAAATATGTAGGAGGAGGAACGATGTGTTTTCAGTGATCTTGTAAACCCTCAGTGCCCTGAGGTACAGGCCATATTTTGACTACAGATTTGCTGGTGGCAATTTGTTTATATTCGTTCAGGGAGACTGTGACACTCACTGGTGTTCTCTCCACACCGCTTAGCAGCTCTTTGAAAATGGTGCTGACACAGATGAAGTAAAAAGAATCATGGAAATATCTGTCTTGATCYTAAGCCACACATTGCATTACTTTCTGGAGTTCAGAGTACAGTACACGGAAACTCTCAGGCTCCAGCAGGGAGCATGGCAGCAGAGCAAGGCACCTTGGGGTGCCCAACTACAGTGCACAGGACCTATTAAAAAGTACTGCTGTGTTCTGGCTGAAATTAGAAGCAGTAACATTGCTATAAGTGAAACGCTACAGCACAGTGAACCTGCATAACCTACTGGGAGTGTCATGAGAAGACATGACCGATCTCAATTTTTTATACTAATGCAGCAAATCCTGTTATGTATTATCTCCATATCATTTGGCATGCATTGCTCATGGAGACGGTCTCTTCTCAAAGAGACGTGAGGGAAGACAGACTCCTTTTGGTTGCTGGAAATAAAGACGTAAACTGAATCTGTGACCTACAGTAGTTAGTGTGTTCCTCAACGACATACAAGCAGTCATCCCTGCAGGATCCTAACAGTGAATAGGTCCATTGTCTGTACATCTTTCCCAGTAAAATAAGTGCTGTTTTCTTAAACCAGGGGAAGTTCTACTCAAGAAATGATACTTTGTTGTACTTTAGTGAGATAGTATCACCTGTAAACTTATGCATGTGTATATATACAGTCCATGACAGATGTGTGTGTACATATGTACTATATGTGCGTGCCAGCTGTAAACATCTGTCTAAACGAGTGTGTTGACAATGAATTACTCAGGTAGACTTGACTTCTTTTTAGTGTGAATTAACAGCTTCTTGACTTGTTACTACATCAACTGCTAATTAGTTCCTGAGTGTAGTTCAAGGTGTTGGCATTCATTACAAAGCTTTCTGCGGTGGTTTGGATCTTTATCTGCCTCAAAGGCAGAATCTTCAGGCAAAAAAATTTCTTCAGTTTATACAAAGCAGATGAGAGCAGGGAAAGGAAAGATGGGCTGTAAGGTCAGGAATTGGGGTTAAAGACAGCGCATCATCTAGATTTGGCTCCAGTAATGCAAGGAGTGCTTTGTTTTAAGTTAGGATGATGACTTTAACCATCAGGACTAAAGGCAAGATTAATAGTTAGAATAAAGATAGGGAAATCAGAACTGGGAACTTCAGGAGATTACTGAATTCCAGTTGAGAGAAGCACGCAACTTCTATCCCTTGATTCTGAAAAAAAACCCCATACAATTGTATATGTGATAGCAAAGACCCTTAGTAAATATTACCAAGCTAGCGGTAATAAGTTGAAAGGATGACAAATGCAATGCTTATACTTAGGAATGTTGAAAAAGCTGATCCAGGGAAATAAATAAATCTGTAAGTTTTTCCTTAATAGTATTAATGAGTTCAGATTAGAATTTGAAGGAGAAGATAAATACATGGAAGCCAAAGGAAAACATGATATAAGGCAGCATCCTCTTTCATGCTGGATAAGAATATCTGGTTTTTATTGGATAATGGACTTCTAACAAGAAGATGTAGCATAATATATCTCTCCTGAAGTTTTCCAACTAATTCCACATATGAACACTTAAAGTAATTCAATTTTGGAAAGTCTTTGACACTTAGCTCCCAATGAGATTTTAAAACCTTGATTTTATTTAAATCAGTTAATAAAATAAAGTTTGTTTCAGAAACAGGTGATTAAGTGTACAGTTTGGAAGCAAAACTCAGCTTGTTTTTCCTAACCTACTCCTTAATTTACTACTAACACATTAAATTCACCTAGACGCAGATATGAAGACTCATACCATTCACACATAAAATATTGGGCTATGTTGTCTTTACCAAAAAAAATGTGGCAACAATAAATTGGTTACCTCACAGCAAAATGCTAGAGGAGGGAAGATATTTTATTCTAGAGTATCCAGCTGAGATAACCACTAGGTAGAGGGAAAAAAGTGTTGGGTTCATCTAGCTATTTCAAGACAGCAACAGCCTAGTATCTCATGTGCTTTCAGAGCAAAAGAGCTATAAAAGCCTTGCCTGAACTGGCTATAGTTTGTCTCCATCTTTTTTCTTCCTCTTGGCTTTCAGGAAAGAAAACGTTTCTTTAAATACCCTGATCATAAGCCAAAAGAAACCAACTCTTCTGCTCATTTCCTATCTATCTTTTTCCTTCTCTAGGCTTGATCTGCCTACTGCTAGAAAAGTCTTCCTTTTAGGGTTTTATTAGCAATTGCATTTCTCTGATTTGCAGAAAAGCTATACTACATTTTATTTAGTGTGCTGCCAAATTTCTTTGTTTTTCATGAGTTTCTCATTTGCAAGAGTTCAGCCTGTACAGAAGAATTGATGGCTACTGTATCCATGTTAATATGCTACACTAGAGAAAACTATCTTTCTCTACAGAAGGTTTGAAAAAAACAGTGGCATGGTGTTACAGCCAGAGTGGTTGACAGTATAAGAGTTTTTGCATGGAGCAGTGTGGAGTTGTCCATGTGCCACACTTTCCTTACTGTAGGAATATGTAGATGATAAGTGCTTCCTTTCACTTGTAGTGGTAGAAAAGTGTTAACATCTATTTTCAAGCCTGGCATAACTTTTCATAGGGGTGTTTCATGGAACTATGAGTGGAAACCTCCTCTGTGCTGCTCCTCAGCATCTTTTTCTCTTCCGCTTCCGCTTTTATATTTTTTGACAGAGGTATAACAATAGAAAGTCCCAGGTCTGAATTTTGTTGGCAGTGCTAGGTGCTCTGCAGGTGACTGTAGGATATTCATCAAAAGCAGTGAAGGACAAATGAGACTGGATAAAGGGGATTTCTATCCCTTTTTTTTTTTGAGGTAGTGAGATTTAGCCACAAAGTATTAAGATTTTAATCTATGTGTGAAACTAAGAGACTAATGTTAATCCCAGATATAATGTCTGACCTATGCATTTCCCTTTAAACAAAAAACACAAACAGGACTGCTTCATCTTGAAATCAGAAATATTCTGATTCTAATTAATTCATTATTCTGTGAATGACTAATGATGTAAATATATGTTTTGCAAGCATATACACCATACTGTGTTACATATGTAAAGTTTTCAGTGGGTAAAGGAATAAGGAAACTTTGTATACTGTTCTATATACCTGCTACTTTGCTTTTTACACACCATGGAAAGAGAAGACATTTTCTCTTTATGTACACCCAATGTCTGTGAGTACTCACAAAAAATGAACACCTCCAGATTACTAGTCTTAATACCTTGATTTCTGTGGTTGCCTCTGTATTGTCTTGTAAGATCACCCCACAGCCAGCCCACTGATGCCAAGCTGCCTGGCTGCCCACCTCCCCTTGGTCTTGGGTGTCCTTTGGGACGTTTTCAGAGCCATGTGGCTGAGGTGCTGTGGTAAAGCACTGTCGTCACCCTTTCCCTGGCCAGACCCCTGCCTGAGGCTGCTGCCAGCTTCCCCACAGAGCAATGTGGGTTACTCCATGGCCCAGTACCCCTGGAAGCATACAGTGCCACATAAAAATGCCTACACTGGAAATTTATTCAGCTGTCGGTATTGTTACCCTATGTGCTGGGCAGGATGGCCTCCACCCACACTGTCRGGAATCTCTCCTGAGAGTCCATGGGGACAGTCTATCAGTGTGACTGACCACAGCCAGAGCCAGAAGGGGACCTCTGTGCAGACAGACCCACACAGTTGTGGTGGCTTCATTCCCCTTTCCTTTGGCCTTGAGGGGTGGCGGGCTCTCCTCTCCCTCCTCACCCTCCCCTGTGCCCCTGCCCTGCGTTGCCAGGCGACCCTGTTCTGCCTGGCAACACCTTCCCTGGCATGTGGTCTGCCACCAGCCAATGACAGATCTCCGCTCAGCAGCGCCACACCCCTCCCCAGCCCAGCAGCCATTTTGTCTTTTCATGGTGGCTGACCATAGGCCTGTGGTGACGGGGGTCAGCCTAGGCCTGGCACCCAACCTTTCCCAAAAACCAGTAGAGGCATGCTCAGGTGCATCACTTCTGAACTGGTAAGAGGCCTGCCTGCAGCCTGCATCCAAAAACAGGGACGTGCTGAGAGAGAAGAGTGGTGATTTATAGTTGGGATACAGTGCCACACGGTCCCTGCTCATCACCTTGTCCCATATCATCCAACCCACTTCCCTATTCCTCCTTCTTGTATAGCTTCGAGTTGCCATGCTGGCACAATTTCCCACAACCTGCAGCTTATCTCCTGACTTGGTGCTCTTGCAGGTACCTTGCCTCCAAATTCACACTTTTTTCCTCCACAGAAAAGCTCCATGAGGGTTTTCCATCTCTGCTGAGGACTGTCATGGGCTCTGCTATTCTAAGGTCAAGCTGCAAAGCTTTCTTCAAGAGGATGTTCAGGTAGGGAGTCATGGAGGGTGACTGTGGGATATGTTGGTTGTCCTATCTCCAGTGGGAAAGGCCATCGTGTTCCATCAAGGATTCAGGCAGGCTAAGCCTGTGAGGCAGGTACTTGTTATGCTGTTTTATTGTGTGCTGCCAGATACAGGTATAGACAGCTCTTTGGAAACTGGAGAAGGCTAATAGCCTAGGGGTCTGGATTCACGTTCTATCCCTCCTTCCCACATTTTCCTGATAATCAGAAGAGCTGGTAGATAATGGTGAGAGGCAGACAGAATTCCTTATGGCAAACAGCCTGAGGGATCACAAGTGGGGCACAACTCAAGGGCTAACCGAGGTTTCTCAGGGGTGCTAGAAAGGCTTGTGGAATAATCAGCATGTCTGAAGCAACTCATGCCTAGGTCAAGCAGCATAGATACAGACAGGGTCCCTTCACCTTGGGGCACTTTCACTTTGCTTATGTCTAAGGATGATCATGGCTCTCAAGAGAAAGCTGACAGAACAGTGTAGACAGGTCCCATAAATACACTCAGTGGATGTGTCACACTTATGCTCTGGGCAGCTGGTATTGAGTGCATTGGGCTCATCCTTATAAATTTACTTTCTCATTACTTCAGTGATCAGGAGAAAACTTACAAATGTGTATATGAGTAAACAGCATCCAAACAGACACAGGAAAGTCTTTTAGAAGGTACAAATGGTACTCTCTAGGTGTTGTCAAATTTGTAGTTTTTCACCAAGCCACAGTATGACTAAATCAGTATCAATATGTCCCTTCCTCCCATCTCATTGGTATCAAGGTATGTCATGAGAATACACATAAAACTTACCAGTAGGTCCAGGTATCCTTTTCTATTTCTATAGCCATTTGATTTTTTTCTTTAATTCACTACAAATCATAATCAGTCACAGAATATTTATGCAGCAATGGATAAAAAGGTATGTTCAGTAGTTCATACTGATTCATGCATGATAGGATCCATTTGTTTCATGCTCTAAAAATTCCATATTAATAACTAAAAACTGTTTCCATTTTTAGATTTTTAGTTACATAACAGACATTTTCTCTCTTTAAATATTGTTTGAAATCTACCTTCCTTTACAAATGCCAATCAAAACCCCTTTCTTTAAAGAAGCAAAAGAAACTGCAGCTGGAAAATTGTTTCATCAAAAGTAATTAAGGTAACATGTTGAGGTAAAGGCAGAAAACTCTAAATGTGAAACTGAAGGGGTAACAGTATGAGTAAAATATGGCTATCCACCATTCTGTTCACTGTATAGTAACCTTTCAAAACAAAGTTTAACTTTAATTCAGTATAGATAATGAGTTTTTAGTGCTCAGTAAACATAGAAGACTTTGGAGTTTTCCGAGCTTGAATAAGAATAGGAAAGTTGGAGCAACTCAAAGCAAGCAGTAAAATTTTTGTCAAGGATTGGGTTTCTGGGAAGATTACTTTAACATCCTGCCTTCATTTAGGCTGCAAATAAAAGGCAAGAATCTATTAGTACAGAGGTAAACAATAATAAGGAAAATAAGGAAAAAAAATTAGATTTCTAAAAGGATTCAGATTAACTTTACTGCATGTTCCCATTTTATGCAAATGATGTATCCTTCTACTCTATTTTATCCCCACTGGAAGGAAATAAAACCGAGGCAATTTCTGCTAAACTACCCCATATTGCCAACCACAAGTGTTCAAAATCACAAATCAGGCTTTTAAATAATGAGATCAGCTAAAAAATGGCATGATTTTTAAAAGCAATACATCTGTTTGTGTATAAGTATGCATGTGTATTCTTTTAGACTAACCTTCCAGTATTTGAGATTTCATCATTCCCAAGCTCTTTTTTTTCTTTTTTTTTCTTTTTTTCTTTTTTTTTCTTTTTTCTTTTCTTTTTTTCTTTTTTTTTTTTTTTTTCTTCACAAAGTAAGAGGGCTAAATATTGTAAAACTTACAAGAAAATCACAAATATTGGCAATGTCATGTCTCCCCCAGGCCCCAGTTAATAAAATGCAAACTAGTGATAACATAGAATAAACTCCCAGGACAACAGCAAACCTTGTTTTTCTGCTGTGTTACCACATGGGGTAAATAGTGGGTGGGCATATAGAAGGGTGCACAACAGAGTACAAAATAAACACAAACTCATTTCATTTGAGGAAAAAAATGCCCTAAACTGATCTGTATTTATTGAGCCTTGAACAGTGAGTATGGCCTAAGGACTAGAGCAGCACTGGTGATAACTCTTGCCTACTGCAAAACATATTGCAAGGCAAATGGAAAAATAGTCTCAGAGTCTTATTTATTTATTGTCCATCACCAAAGGCAGGCAATTGCTAAAGAAGCTTATGGTAGTTCCATCAAAGGGGGGCAGGGTGAATCTGATCAAGGTTTTTTTCCCTCCAAATCAAAGGATTAATGGGTATGGTTTTTTCTGGACATTCAAGTTGGTCCCTAGGTACCCATAAGAGACTGTGAAAAATCTGTGATCTCTAGTTAAAATCAATAGCAAACTTTTGGCCGTAGGCTGAGAGTATAAACAAATTACTATTTTAGCCTAGAAGTAGTCTAAAAACTTATATAAAAAAGAAAGTCTATTCCCTTTCCTATCAAAATTACATGGTTTTGCTATAGTAGATTCACAAAAGCCAAATCTGAGCAGTTTTTGGTCAGTGCAGAGGTTTCTGTAGAGTTTCTCAAGCCTGTGTTGGCTTGTGCAGAATGACCTTACTGCTCAGCAACAGGCACATGAAATGAAATCAGTCATTGCTGCTGCCTGTAGCCACGTGTTTGGATATGCTGTAGTGCTTTTTAGCATGATAGCAAATATCACAGAACTTTAGAAGAAATGGTTACACCTGATTAAATTATTTAAAATCTCTGGAGTTACATCTCTTTTTATGGCATTAAATTGACTTACCTGTTAACTTAGGGAGTGTTCAAAATCCTACTAAAATTTTATTGTACTTAAGCTATAGAGGCATCTAGAATGGCACAGTGAATTATGAAGCAGCACAGAGACATACCATTTCTCATTAAAAAGCCTTTACCACAATTAGATAGATCTCAGAAGCATTCTTTCTATCTGTATTGCTGTTCAAATGCCATTTTTACTCTTCAAATGTTTTGAGAATTGATTTTAATTTCTATTACCTTTTCACTGTCATTTCTTCTGGGCTAAGGGACTACTGAGAGGAGAGCAGAAGCAGACAGCAATAGGAGAAGACAATCTTGGCATGAAAGGCTACTGAGTTCTCCAGAAATAATCTTTGCTATTTTCACTGTCCAGACTCTGCTTTTACAGGAGAAAGAGGGTCTTCTTCCTTTTCCTCAGAAACTTAATGGGAGAACTTAGTCTCCTTTGGTGATATTTTGACTGGCTGGGAAAACCTTAAAGAAAGCAGAAATGATCCCTTGAAAATACCCTACAAAGAGATTTTTGCTGGGCAGAAATTTACTTGGTATTAGCAGGTGTTATACTTAGTATAAACAATTATTGGGGAGAATGAAAGACTGATTCCATAAGCTTGTGTGCAGGTCTGTCCACTCACCTTTCACGTACGGATGCTTTTTCTATTCCTGTTTTAGGGTTTAGTTTTTCTTGGAATTTTCATTAAGATTTTGTGAAAAGACTTGTCATCTCTCAAAAAGTTCTGAAAACTTGAATATTTATGAAAAATTAAACTCTAGTTTCTGAGCAGTCCTGCTGACCATTTTTATGATGGCTACATATATTTCCTCAGGCTTTTCAGTTAATCATTTCAGCCAGAAAAGAATTTGATACAATTCACAAAAAGGGAGTCTGCTTTTATTTATTTGCTTGTTAGTGCATTTGTTTTTCAGTCTGGTCCCAGAGATTTGAATTTTCTCTTGCACAAGGCAGTCAAGATTCACCTTGCTCACATGGTCTAGAGTCTCAACAACAAAGCCAGACTTAGGTATTTCCCACAATCCATCCTCAGTTCCAGGTTAAAATCCGCAAATCAGCTTTTAATATTGCCCAAAATACAGGAGATAACATGTATAAAATAATTCATTTCAGATTTAAGGACATGGATGTCTTTTAATTTACTTGTTTTTCAATGTTATCATGGATACTTGCTTATTTGCACATATATAGACAAATATCTACACCCTGAAGTAGGCAGATGTAAAGATCTGATTTGCATGCATATATCATATATTTGCAAGAATGTATGAGGCATTCATGTCTAAAATAGAAAATCTGGCTTAAGGTATTTTTCCAGTCTGAGAAAATTTTGTCTATTTATTTATTTATTTATTTATTTCTCAGATAATTA
Source organism: Phoebastria nigripes (assembly GCA_035582835.1). Classification (NCBI taxonomy): domain Eukaryota; kingdom Metazoa; phylum Chordata; class Aves; order Procellariiformes; family Diomedeidae; genus Phoebastria; species Phoebastria nigripes. Next base: position 1,231,382 of record JAYKAV010001088.1, read on the forward strand.
GCATAGAATCTTACAATGACTTTTGGCTGTCATTGATTTAGCTTAGGAAGTATTTGGTTAGAAGAGATCAGTTAAGAAGGATACTTTACTCCCAAATTCTCCCTTGAAGGTAATAAAATCCTTGGATGGCCAACTGCAGGTGAATAACAGTACTTTTTCAGCCTGTATTGGGATAGTCTTTTCTATGTGTGGAAGATCAAACATGTCCAGCTAAGCCTAAAGGGAAGAGAAATAATCATAAGGGAATCTGCTAATGGAAGCAAAAATCTAAGTGGCAAAGGATTGAGGAGACATTTTTAAATAATATCTGAGGTGTGGAGCAGAAGGCTGCTAACATTCTGATCGAGGTGACTTTCAAGTGGAAAGTGTCCTTCTGCTATGTGCTGAAAGCAATATAGGTGTGATGTTAAACCTTTCATGTGGTGAAATTTAAGGTTAAATGTCAAAATGTAACCTCATACAAATTATTAGACTTGAGCACTTCTACAAAACATTTACTTGAAAAATGTTTATAATCACTTAAAATAAATAAACCTATGGCACTTAAGAAATAAATATTTATTAGGACCATTTAGTAGGGAGAATGTTGTATGTGTTTGGGAAATAAGCTGGTTTTGTTGGTGAATGTACAGAGATATTAGGGAAGAAAAAAGACTGCTTGACGACTTATTCCCAAACAGCAGCTCGAAATAATTCCTATAGTTAGTTTACCTGATTTTGTTGTTCTTGCTGTTAAATTGCAAGTTTATTTTAAGACATTTTCCTCTGAAGTTATTGGAGCACATCTTTGACCTTTACTCAAAGCTAATGGATTTTTATCTTGTAGTTGCAGGTGTCTAAATGTGTTCTCTTTGTCTTTAATGAAATTTAGTTGTTGGTAAAAAGCTGGCTTTATTGACAGGCACATTGTTTCACTTTAGATTTGAATTTCTCAGTGTTTTTCCAAGCGCATAGTAACTTAATTTGTACAAAATATAAATAGTAAGCCCAGTTGCACAAATTCAAAAACATGTATTTGCCATCTATTATTAGTATGTTTCCTTTCTGTTAACACAGGAAATCTCACACAAACAAGTGCACTGATAACTGTGATAAACAAGTTGGTGTAGTGCTTATTTTTTTACTGCTCGCGGAGTTGAGGTCTGCAAAATATCTATTAAAATGAAAAAAAGAGAAGAAAGAAGAGTAGAAATGGCACGTTTTACTTAAATGACAACAAAAAGAAGTGCACTTCATCCCTGCATGTTCAGAACCAAAGTCATAAAACAGTAAGTGGTATTATTTTTGGTACTGGAACTTGAGTTAACAAAAACAGGAGTCAGCCCCAAGCTTCAGTTTTTGGATTCAGACTTCAGATACTCATTAAGCAAAAATACTCAAGTGCAACACACTGAGTTTGTAGCGACTGACCATCGGCTGCCAAAGTTGGAATTTCCCACTCTCTCCCACACAGTTTGTGGGTACTTTTAGTCACAAATTTGTTGAGACTCATTCCAAGAAGAAAATTATGAGAATTGCCTTCCCAGGTGTAACGGCTATATGAAGTGCACCTGCAAGCATTCCACACCTATGGCATACTTCATACCTTGCCTCTTTTTGTCTATCGCCTCTAAGTTTGCCTACCCCCAGGGACAGTGTGAGAGACTTTCATTTTCTCATACTTTCTGGTGTTGGTTAATTATTATGTTCAGATCAGCAGTTCTTTTTTTAGCTGGGAGAATCTTGATCTAGATGAGATCAACTTAAATGCATGAGATGTTCCTTAGTTTTTGCCCTTATTTTATATTTCCTACTATTTTCAAGTATTTAGGAGTGTAATAAAAACTATTATGGAAGTTCTTGAATATGCCAAGACTAAGAGTGATGCTACAAGAAGCTTCTTCCCAGGCCTCGCTGCCCCCCCCCTTTATTTCAGAAGGTATTTATCTACCGTTAAAGTAAGAGGAAGCATCATCAAATTTTAGATCCTTGTAGTGAGAAAATTAGGGATAGCATCAAGTAGATTATTAGTCTGCCCTTAAGCAGAAAGTTCTGTGAAGTACAGAATAAAAATATAGTCAGACGGTGCAGAAAAGATAAGGGAAGTTAGCTAAACTGTTCAATTCATAGGAAATATTTTGACCAACTTTGTTTTTACCAAAAGATGATGATTCATGAAAACAAACTACAAAACAGTCTGCTTAGACACTTTCCTGATTCAAAATTTTTAAAGAATAAAATAATGAAACATCCCATATTTACATTTTAAAAACACAAGGTTATTAAGGAGACTGAGATAAAATGACATTTAAAAGTAAAATTGTTAACTTCTTGGTTGTTTTTTTTCTAAATGAGAAGGCTAAGCAAAGTATTTTGACTAATACGAAATGTTTTTGGTGTCTCAGGTCATGAAAATGTTAACAAACCAACTTCTTTTGTTCTGGTTTAGGATAGGAACATTTCTCAAAATTCGAAAAATTCTGTAAGTTAGGTGTGCCAGTTTCTTTGCAAAACCTAGTAAAAAATATACACCCCACTCTAAAAAGACCCCATTTTCATAGCTGAGACAAACTAAGCTCATATGTTAAGAAGTTTTGTGAACCTCGCTCTAGATTTCAGAATTTGTGTGTAACATTTATGAGAAATGACCCTTCTTAGCTGTATGTACCTAAAGCACTTGAATAGGTTCTCATCTCATGATCACTGGAAAAACATTGTTCCCTCTCACATGCGTTTCAAGTACCGCTTTAGAAATTCTCCTTGATAATGTCAGCCTCCTCCTTACATCTCTCTACTGTCTCTCCTTTTTCAGTTGCAATAGCCAGATGCCTGGCTTGGCCAGAACAGTCCAAAAGTATTGGTTGATGCTACAGCATCTCAAAGATTTTCTTTGAATCACTATTTTATATTAAATTTTCAGAGAGGACATGAGATTTTCCCCGAGTTTAAATCTTCAGTAGAGTCACAAAAACTTATGCGCAGCAAAAAGTGATATAGGACCTTAGAGCACTGCAATATCACCCAATGTATATGGCTCCAGCAGAATTATGATAGAAGCTTGCTCTCTGAGTCCCAACCTTTTTTTTTTTTTAAATGAACAATGTATATTATAAACATGTGTTAATCATCTTCTTTTAAAGCCGTCCATGCATATGGATTATCTTAGGCTTGCTTATTATCTCTTTCCATAGTCTAGAGAGGTCTGAGATTGGAGCAAGGCTGATGCTTACCTGCTATGTAAAACAAATTGCAAAACACAGACACATCCCAGGACAGAGCTGAGCTATGCTCATTGCAGAACCCCTGCAAGACTGTCCATTTACAAGACACATGTTAAGAGATAGTCCTGAACCCACTGAACTTGAAGTTTAAACCAAGGGCAAAAAAGGAAGATAGGCAGTAAGATAAAGGAAGACTTTTTCTATTTTACATCTTAGAAGCTGAGTCATAGGAAGATTAAATAACTTGCCCAAGGTTATAAGGATGCTTAGTGCCCTACCCTAAGCTGATCAACCTTCAATTTATTGTTTTACCCTTCTGTAATACACAATATTAACCTAGCATGAAAGAAGACTTTTTTCCCACAGCTGAAAAAAAATCCTTTAAATGTATGCTTCTGGGCTACTTTTTTTTTTTTTCAAATGGATTTTCTATGACCCCTTGAGAAACTCTAGAAGCCTAGATCTCATCTAATAAACTGGGTCTGATAGAAGAAACATCTGCTGATACAAAAGCCCTAGAACCTGCCAAAAGCGGAATATAGGCCTTAATAAGAGCACTTTCATGGCTCTTACCAGTAAACTATGGCTGAATGGAAAGATCTAGAAACTTGTATTTACTGTTGTGAATCCCCATTACATCCACAGATATTCTAGACAAGTTCAGTTGATATGATTATACTGTGACCTTTGCCTGCTGGTGGAGAGTAGCATGCTTAGCAAATGGAGCATGAAGCAAATGGAGCTCTGGGAGAAAGCACATGGTGAGTCTATGGAGATAACTGTGCCTGTGATGCAGAGAAAGCTGTCTGGGGAGCATGTGAGAGAAGAAAGGATTTGTACGTTGTTTGGTGGAAGAAAGTCTTTTGGTGTATTATATATATGAAAATACAAAATATATACATTGTATATCTGTATAAAATATGGGGCCAGGAAATTGGACAAAAGAATCGGATGTAGGCTATATTAATTTTGATTTCTGCTACTTGTGCCAATACCATATCAGTTTGCTTAACCTGTTTATGCTAACAAAAGTATGACCAGGAAATAATGAAATAATTTTGAAAAAAATTCTACCTGTATGAAAAGATCACAGTCCTATTCCATAATTTTGGATCTCTATGCAATAACAAGCCAAATATTTTTTACAGAGTATGGTAAGATGAGCATGGCTCAAATGGTAGTTCATGTCACTAGCACAGTTACAAAATGCTGTTGGATACGTGAACTTTTCACCTAAAACTAAAGCCTCTTTTCCAAGTTTTGTGTGTGTTGTTTCCCTGTTCTTCCTGAGACACTTCTCCTAGTGCCCTAGTTAGCTTGCCAGAGCTTGCAAAGAACAAGGATGTGGGAATAATGAATTATTCTATTCATTTATTATTCTTGATGAATAGTAAATTATTCTAATAACATTTACTATTCTATTCATTTATTACTGGAGAATAATTAGCCGGGAATGACTTCTAAGAAGTTTTTCCAAAATTAGACTTTAATGGTTTTACTGTGTTTATCTTCACCTGTATGAAAATATCTTTGTAGCTCTCCCCACTTAACTGTTCCCACCTCTTCCCCCACTCAGACATGTATCTGTTTCCCAAAGCTACTGTATTGTTAAAAAATGTTAATTTCCTCCTCTCCCAAAGACCCAGCCTCTTCCTTCACATAGCTGAACTCCCATTTCAGACAGAAACCCTTCCTCTAGTCAGATGCATCTTGTCTGTGCTAATGAGAAATGTATGTGAGTGGGGGAAAGACCTGAATGAAGATCAAAGAATAGGTGTGTCTGTATGAGAATAGGGGTTGTAGGTAAATGAAAGGAGGTGATTATGGAAAGATACATATATGAGTAAGGGAGAGATGCAATGTCTGCACAGATGGTATATCCAGCTGAGATTTTAAAGTTAATGGGACTACTGAGGGGCTCTCTGTTTGCCTCCATGCAGAGGACTCAGTGTTGCTGCCTTGACTTTGACCAGTGCTTATCTGGGGCTGCAGTGTTTGCCATTACTAGATTTCACTCTGCTTTTTGAATTCTATACTTTCTTTCTTCGTCTCTCCTGGTATTTCAAGTCCCTCAATTTGAAGAAAAAGATGTACCCATGGTAAATCTCCAGATGGCCTTTCTCTTTGTCAAGGCAGGAGAAGCTGAACAGTGTTTTGTTGTTTTGCTTTAGAGCTGTTGTGGAGGAGGGCTGCTTTTCGGCATGCTGCTACCTACCCAGACTGAATATTCCTCTATCTCTATGTCATTTGCATATGTGACTGCATTCTATATTCATCCAGAATCAATGTTTCATCTTCTCTAGCTTCCTTTCCTTCTTGTACGGAAAGAAGGAACTTTCCCTCCCTCTCTTCTTTGTAGAATGAATATAGCTTCTATGAAAGATTTAACATACACAATTCACTGTGAATATCACACCAAATAATACATATGAAAACTTAATGTTACCTTACATCCAGTCTGTCTTCTTTTCCGAAGTCTTTTCACTTAACAGTGTAATTATTATTGATATAAGTAGTCTAGATGAGGCTGACTGCTTAGTGTATGACCACTTGCATATTTAAATTGGACCTATCTTGGGATCCCACTCACTTCCCAGCCAGCTTGGTACAAGAACATCCATTACTGTTTTTAATTCTGGGTCTCTAAGGTATAACTTCAGGGTACAGCCTTGCAGCAGCTACAAATATCCTTCCTTGTGATGTTGAACTTTGGAGTCCAAGTGGACTAAGCCTGGAAGAGCTACTGCACTAGCTTATACCTGCTCCATCTAATCCCGTGTCCTGTCTCTGACAGAAAGTACCCAGGGAGAGAGATGAGAAACCAGTCAAGGTACAGAATGTTTATTCTCCTGACCTATCTTCCCAGCTCATGGCAAACAATAGCTTAATTTAACCATCAAATATTGAATTGTTACAGTCACTATCCAAACATTCCAGTAGGTGCACTCTTAAGCACCCTTACAGCTTTAAAAAACTTCCCCCAGGTCCTGCCCTAAGAAGATCATGGCGTTTCATCTCCCTTGGCTTTGCCAGGATCTCTGGATTTTCTCAGGTTCCTCTCAAGAAGAATGGCTTGCATCTTGTGATTCTGTGAAAGTATGTTCCTGATTCAGTCTAGCTGGAAACATCTGAGGAAAAAACAGACTCTTACTGAAACTCAGGATGGCATTAGTTTTCACGAATGTCAACAGGAGAAAAAAATTCTTACAAAACAGGCAAATTTGAAGAATCATATTTGTGGCCAGGGTCTGGTCCATTTCTTTTTAACAGTGCTGTAGAAGCACTATATAATGAAAAATAGATAACTTAAAATTAATAATGCTATTTTTACTAGGCAAAAAGCTATTTTCCTAAGGGATTCCAGATTCCCCACTTGAGAGCACTTTGACTTGTTCACACAAAATAAAAATATTAAGAATAAAATAAAAATCTCCTGGGATAAGTACTTATTTTATTTTTTCTGCAAAGATTGCTTTAGGTATGGTATCTGCCAAACCTAGGATAGAATGTGTAACATGAAACACAAGGGGGAGAACATTATCTGCATTGGCAGATCTTGTCAGTGGGAGAATTTCTCTGCCCCAGAACTTATATTGCAAAACTTACTTGTTTGCACGTACATCCTCTATGTTTTAAGAGTTGCTTTAGGCTGTAAAGAGAGAAAAATAAGTTAACAAGTCAAAGGTTGTAATGCTTCCGACCCATTGTCTGGGCAGGTTGATAAAGATGGTGAGAGATGTGTAGATTTGATTTGTTTGGCATGTAAAATGGTCTTGAGATGATAAATGAAAGGAATCCTTTATGCAGTCCTGTCACTGTCAAACAGAACCAGTTGGGGCAGGGTGAGTGTCTTTTTTGATATTGCAAAAGAAAAAAAAAAAAGAGATTGAAAATAGATTGCACTTATCTAATATCACTAATGAAACCACAGTGATGTCAGTTCTGATCAAGCTATAATCGGAGTTGCTGATTGTGTGATAACAGGCTTCCTTTTTACGTGTTTTGTACATGTTTGCAGTGGAAAAGGCCGTAAATGATTAACTGTGGGTGAGTGGAAATAGTGAAGAAAAAAATAACTTTGCCACAACAACAACAAATGAGAGAAGGAGAGGACTTCAGAGTGAATGCAGAGGGGAGGAGGAGGAGAAGAATTCTGAGTATTATTAAACATGTGAAAGAAGACTCATTTACTTTATAAGAAGTAGATCACTCACACAGACACATTCACAACTTTGTGGTCATTGAAATTTGCGTAAGTGCTGTTAATCAGCTCACCACAGATTATCATAGCTATTTCTTTGGAAATGACACTTGAATTTAAACCTAATGTTAAAAGGGAAAGCAGTAAAAACATGACTCGAACAATAAGAAAAACCACAAGTTTGCTTAAATCCCTTTGGATCAGATTCTGCTGCCTTTACTCACAGTGAGTAGAACCTTACTCAATAAAGTCCTTCCTGAAGCCAGTGGGGTCAGGAGAACAGGTGGTGTTCAATGATCATAAAACCAACAAAATATCTTCCTTAAACCCACCTCACACTCTCAGGATTCTGTAAGAAGTTATTGCACAGTATCCTGTTTGCCAGGCACAGAATAAAGGGTTAACCAGAGGTAGATTTACTTAGGGTAGATAAGCCCATCACAGCCCCTCCCATGAGCACCACTGGTATAGTTCATGCACTGTGTCACCCGACTCGATTGCAACTGCATTTCTGTGTCACTGCTCCCATTCACAGCATGGCTGGATTTGTGTCTGTCATTGCAATCAAGGTGGTAGATGGGTAACAAACGATGAACCTGGAATCAAAACACAGTTTTTAGAAAATGCACTCAAATATAGCAGAAGAAAGTATAAGCAGAGTGTCTGCTTATAAGTAACTGTAACTGGTGAATACTGTTGGTAAGGTAGTCAATAATTGACTTTATCAATCTTTCTCTAGCAGGATCCCACTGCTGCTTGGAAAAAGAGAAAATCACCTCAGCAGACTAGTTAATAAACATGCTTAGGTGGCTAACCACTGATCTCAGACCCTTTAAAAGAAAATACAGTCATTACTTTATGTATAAAAGAATAATAACCATTCCGTCTTCCAGTACAAGTAGGTTCTAGCAGTCAACAAGTGTTCTGAAGGAAGCAGGTAGGAAGTTGTTACTAGTAATCTATTGTACCTTTCTGCTTTTTCTCTTCTAAATTTTTGTTTTATTCTTCCTTCTCCTCAGGGCAGGCAATGAGGTCGATGCATGTATAGAACAGACAGAATGTTACCAGTATTATTTTGTAACGGAGTTACCTCTTTCATGGTTAGTGTGGAAGTCTTCACAGGCATATTCCTGGATACATTTTGGGCAGCTAAGAAACAGAAGTAGTATTTGTCCAGAAGTAGATGAAAGGGTAGTTTTTGACTTCTTATTATTACTGTGCATTATTTAGTTAACATTGTTATGCAACATTGTTTGGATAGCATTCCTTTAAATGGAGAAGACATTTTGTCCTTATGGCTCCAAGTCTGACTGATAATTGTACTATCTACCAAAATCTGCTGAATCAACTCAAGTACGTGTGAGCTATATCATCTGTTGGCATGGATGGATGGATGGATGCATGGATGGATGGATGCATGGACGTGAGATAACACTTGTTACAGCCAAGGGGTAGATCTATACCCAGTTTCCCCAGTGCTCTCTGTAGTTTAATTCAGTCTTGTTTATTGTATTTTTTTATATCCTCTAGAAGCCATCAGTTAGACAAGTTATCTACAGATATGTGGCTTCTTTTCAAAGGGAGCAAATTTGTTCTTTTTACTACTGACAGCTAAGTTGCAAAGAAATAATGGGCACTGAATTGCTTCTCTGCAGCTATTGAGCCAGCTGAGGTGCCTGTAAGTCAATGAAATGAGACAGTCATGGTCATCTCCAGAATGAAAACATTTTCATTGTAGATCACAATTAAGGAGAAGACATGGACTGTAAACTTTAGTCTTTGAGAGGAATACGTATGTGTGTGTGTCTATATACAACTATATATGTATATACACATGTATAAACATTTTTATATTAGTACATTTTTAATGTTCTTTTATAAGCATTGTTTTAAAAGGGTAAGATTTCCCAAAATGGAAAATTCTGGGTATTCCTTTTTACATTCTGCACCAGAACAGTGGGATAACTGAATTCTCTAAAGTAGATAATTTCTGAAATACGAACTGATGCCTCAGGGTAAATATGAGACATATCTGTGAAATCCTTTTAGATGTTATCTTCTAGAATTAAAGGCTAAAAAATGGGAAGTGCTTTCTGTTGGCCAGTGTTTTGTAACTTTGTCATATCAAAAACTGTGATGGATGTTATAATATCAGCTTACCATCCAGGAATAACTTCTTCCCAAAACAACTGAAACGCAAACAAAAGCAGAACTTCACTGATTGATTTTTCATTTGAAGAATAATATCAAAACCTAAATGTAAGATACTTTAGAGAACTTGTACAATTAAATCAAAAGAATGGTCATCTCACATACATTTTTTTCCCCCAAAGGAAAGGATAGTAATATTTTAAAGTGATTAAGAATTGAGTAGCAGTAAACTCTTCATTAAACATTTGAACATGATAACAGAACTCTGAAGTAATTAAAAAACCCCTAGCTTAATATGACAGTTGTCATTACATTTTTATAGACTTGTTTGTATATGTAATAGATACACAAGAAATATGCTAGCACTATTTTTTTCTGATTTTATTGATGAGCACTTTTCAACCTAGCCCATGCGATATCTTGCTTACTTTATTTACTATTGGCAATTATTATTGTTCTCCTGTGTTTGGAGCGATAGTGTTCAACAAACCCATTAGGATGAATGTGCCCCTGTGCTGTGCCATGTATAGAATGGAAAGATAGACAGCTCCTGTCTCACTCCTGGGATTCTTCATCTAGTGTCACCTCATCTCTGTTTTCTCTCTTTGTAGGGGATTTTGAGGTGTTATTAAGGAAAGGGCACTTATGTGAAAAAACTGTGTTGATTTCTCCTGTCATGTGAATTAGAAGATTTTAAGCCCTGCTGTATCCAATTTCCACGTGATAAAAGAAGCTGTGGAGATGCACTGGTGTGATGAGGGAAAAGTGACAAACAAATGATTGGCAGATGAAAACTGGTTTAGGGATTAAATAGATGCATAATCTGACCCCAGGCTAGGCTGGGAAACACAAAATTAATTAAATGAGAAATTTTGGATTAGGAAAAAATGGAAACTCAGCACTTTCTCATGCTTCTCAGAATATGGAGAAGAAAGGAAGGGAAAGGATGTTGGTAGGGAGTTGGAGATCCTTGGAGACTTTGCTGCCACTGAGAGGCAGGAATAGCAGAAACAACAGCTCTTGTTTCAAGGGGCTTTCCATACAGGGATATCTGATTTGTCTTGGTCACAAGTAGGTCTCTAATTTGATAAGGCACAATATTTTATTGCTGAGACATAACAGGCCACTGGGCAGAGAAAGTTGAAAAGTGTCTTAGAAAGTGCCATGATTTGGGAAATCTGGTTTCTTTTTTTAGACAGTTTTACTATTGAGTTTTTGATTTTGGTATTATTACTGAGGAATAGCTAAGAAGTTATGTAAAAAAGATTGTTTTCAATTTGTTTAACATTACTAATAGTACAGTATAATAAATAGAGACAGAAGTATTCCTATGTATAAAAAAAATCAGTCTTTAGTTTTAAAAAATCCAGATTCTTTACTAAAAAAAAAATTGGTTGTCATTGATTCATGTATTTGAGATTCTTTATTAAAATTTGTAACACTTACTTTGTCTTTAGCTAGTTTGTTACTTGTGAACATTGCTTACCTCCTGTAGTTTTTTCAGTATGTTGTGTTAGTAACTAGTCTTTTAAACCTAGGAAGAACTTTCAGCTACAGCTTTTAAGCAGACTTTTTATGTGTTTTGAAAATGTGCATTTCCCTGCTTTTCTGCCAGTTAGTCTTGCTAGCTTCTGGGTTGGGTGTTTTTTGGTGGGTTTTTTTCCCGTTTGTTTTTTTTAATCAGTTCTTCTTTTATTCTTTATGTATTATGTTCCTTATTAAAACACATATTGGGGTAAATTAATATAGAGACTATCTGGGGCATCGACTGGGGGTGGGTCTTTCAAGACTGAAAACAGTATTCTATTGTAAAATTCATTAACATTTTCAGAAAAAGTTATATTGGTAAAGCTTTTTGTTTACAATGATCTTCTGTTTCAGTATACTCTGTAAGAAAGAGAATTCTCTCTTCATTTAGATACCTCTTTGTAATCATAATGGAGATTTGTTCTTGGAATATATGCTTCATATTTTATTTATAGCGAGTCCTAATAACAGCAGAACAATTCCCTCTGGGTTTCCATATTTCTACCATTACGATTGAGCCAGATATGTTAATCTGTAGAAAATCAAGTGGTTTGCCTGGGTTTTACAGAGGCTTTCCCCTATTATTAGGTATTTAGAACACACAAAGTTGCATTTTTCAGGCTATATGCGAAAGTTTTTAATTAAGTCATAGGTCAAGAAAACAAGTTTATTTGATGAAGTAATAATCTAGAGGAATTACTATTTTTAGATTTCTTGTCAAGATGAAGAGAACATTTTCTTCCTAGTTCTAAAGCTCATCCCTTTCAGAGATGCCTTTTCAGTGATTCTTTTGTTCCATTCTCACTGGAAAGCACATTGGTTTATGAGCATCTTGAATCTTACAAATTGTCTGTTTTCATAAAATGTTTGTGTATTTGAAGTTTATTGTCATATCGACAGGGTTAAAATATACATTGAGATGCTGGAGTTTTATAGGATGAACACTCTGATCTTCTTGATTGGTTCTACTTTTACAGCAAGCTAATAAAATTATACCTCATAAAACATCTATGGTGGAGGCATATATTAATATCCTACTTTTATTGCCTTAGACATACGGCAACTAAAAGACATGGCAGAGATCATCCAGTAAGTATTGGTGGAGTCAGTCTGCTGTTGTCAAAACAACGTTCCTAGCGGTAATAGTGGGATCAATTACAAACCAGCGTTTTAGCTCCTCCTTCTCTTGAGAGAAAAATGATTGAAATAAACCAGCTGATTTTAACAGATTTTGAAATAAAACAGTGAGTAAAAGTGATTACTAAAAATGTTGAAAAACACTGACTGTCATTCAAAAACAATTCTGTTAAAAGGCTTTTACATATCTCACACATTTTTGGAAGCTAATAGAAGGGTTGTTTACTGTAGATAAAACCCACAAAGAGTAAGAATTAAGAAGCAGGGATGATTCTAAGCTTACCTTAGTATATTAATTCTTGATGAATACCAAGGCATCAGAAAGTTATTTCAGATTTATATTGATGCAAGCTATCCACCCATTAAAATATATTAAGATGTGTCTTACACATCATTCCTATTCACTGCTGCTGCTGTTCTCATAGGAGAGATCAGGAGAACAGCAACAGGTATGGGCACTAGGGCATGGAGGTATGTGTTATACTCTGGTGCCACTTATACACAGGAAAACAAGTCGGATCAACATTAGGCTGGAAGATTTTGCAGAAAATAAGATAATGGAATTATCTAAATCCCCAATATTCTTTTAAAAATGGTTGAAGGCATAAAGTGGAATATTAATCCTAAAATTACATTTAAAGCTGTGTTAGCAATACTAAGATATGAACCTTTTCCCTTTGTAATGTCCCCTGAGAACTGTTTGCTACAGTGGGCATTGGCCTCTCTGCCACCTCAAGATGTAATCTGATGTGGCTGGGGCACCCAATTTGAAGGATACTCCACAGCCAATGCAGAAAGTTTGATACTATATATGGACAGCCCTACTGCACATGTTCTGTGCGGCAGCCTTATGCATGTGCAGAGCAACTCTACAGTGTAAGTCCAGTTGGTTGGAGGTTGACCTGCACATAAGCAGAAACTCCACCTGGATGTGTAGGTAGTGTAAAATACCAGTCATCACCTCCCGGGTACGCCAGCTTTCCCTGTCAGAGAGAGGAGCTACAAGGACAATTGGTAACATCACATTTCATTTCAGTTTTATTCTACTGGTATTAGCAATGATTCCATGTGAATCAGATTCTAACTCTCTTGCTGTGCAAACCATTACAGTCTCAGCATTTACCACTCCATGATCCTTCCTGCACTTAGGAGATAGTTAATGCAATCACAGCTGAGTGGCAACTGTTGCACATTAGGTACCTACTGCAGTCTCGGTGGGCGACACTGTGCCATGAATATTAAGAGCCACACCCCCCATCAGGGAAACACCGCTGACTCCAGTGAAGCTGTGTCAGCTTATAACAGCTGAGAACCTAACTCTTCGATTTCACAGGTCTTGACTGTATATTTGAAATACAGGCCATTCATTTAACATATGGAACAAATGTTTGCACCGGAACACCGCATTTAAATGCATGTGCAGAAAGTAAGAAAGACATTTCTTTCTCAAAAAAATACTTAGTTATTCTTGTCACTTCACACTGATGACTGTTAAAAAGCTTTTGTTTCCCTCTTCTCTCTGTCTAAATCTTAATGTTCTGCGTTTACTTCTGCTTCAGTAATGTTTGTCCACCACATCTAGTAACTCAGCTGCTTTGTCTGCTAGTGTCTCTAACTTGAATTTTTGTTCATTTTTAATCTCTTCTTTGCTCCACATTACTTACTTTTAATGTCTGATAGATCCTGGCAGATTTAATTCTAGTTTACTACTTAAGGAAAATAGAAAAATTTTTCACAAAATCCTTAATTTCACAAGAAAAATATTTATCAAAAATTTGCTTTTTCACAAATGTTTTTATTTTTGGAGATTAATAATATGTATCAGTATTTTATGCTTTCCTCCTAAACATTGGAAAAAGAAAAGATAGGGAAAGAAAAGCAAAAGGTTATTCTCATTTTGTTAAGTAGGAAATTTCAAATGGAAGGTAATTTGAATTAAAGGACTGTATAGACAGTAATGTACCCTGCTCAGTGGTCAACATCTGGCTTAAGGCATGGCACCTCCAATTGCAAACAATGGTGGTGCTTTTGCTTGCAGGTTCATCAGTATTTTGTCAGAGTTTATTTTTACCTGTAAGACTACTGACACTCTGCTTATGCCTTTGAGGTCATTTGAACTGACTGTGTTCTATGATCATCTGAACAAATTCATGATGCTATTCTCGATAAGATGATTTCCTTATTTTACTCTTCCTATGACCTAAACTCAGTGCTGCACTTACAGTGTAAATCTACTTTCGGATATGCAGTCTGGGCATCAGAAAGGAATGCAGGTCTCCTTTCTGCAGGGTTAGAATCCAGTTTTTGAAATGTGCCTCTTAACAATTCCCTGAAGATCACTTCCAGATATGCCATTTGGCTTAAAGCAAAAAAAAGAGAACTGGGTAAGAGTAATCTGAATCAGCCAGCTATATTTTGAATTGCATCTTTGGAGATTTTCAGAGATTCATCATTTCAGCAAAGGGTCTCTGAGTGTGATGAAAGAACACAAATTATTTTAAGTAAAAAGAATACCTGCTCATTTTTTGTGAAATTTTAACCCAACAATCAGCCTAATAAATATTTGTAAAATCTTGGTTTATATTGGTCACTGTAGAAATTGTTTGCTACCTCTTACATAGTGTTTTGAACAGTTTAGTTAAATGTTATAATATGCTTGCAATGCTATTATGTTGATATTGCTCAGTAGTATTTACAACTCACCTGCATGTCTCAAAATGGATGCTTTATTGTCCAAATCTTCCTTTGTGAAACATTGCCTATGGAATGTCTTGTCACAGAACAATCTAAACACAGTGTGGCTTACTATTTCCATAACATCTGTCTTTTCTACTATAGAACAAATTAACAATTATGTCTTTAAAAAAAGGGGAGACAAAAAAATGCAGCTTAGGCAGCAGTAGCTAGCTGTACTACATGTATGTCAGAGGAAAAGGTCTCTCCCACAGTGCAGCTGGTAGGGTTCACACTTTCCCTTCTCATTGTACAAGAGAATGCTGTATTATTTCTATTACAAAATGATTGTCTGAGAGAGAAAAAAAAAGAGATAGCAGACTCTTCCACCCTCCTCTTTCCATGCATGCAAGGCTTTTCAATTGTGTTAAGCAGTATAGCAGAAGGATTTTTTAAATTAGTGTTTTGTTTTAGCAATGGTTGCTGATGTGTACATGTAATACAGTTGTAATCAAATCCCAAATGCTGAAGACCTTTCAGCAGTATCTTAGGCAGCACTGTGCAATGCTTATTCCACTTGAAGTGGCCACTAGGGAGGTACAATTAGCTGTTCCCATGGAGAAGTTTGTTATACTAATAAATAATAAGTAGTGTAGGTAGAGATGGAATCAATTAAAGATATTTTTGACCATCTAATGGTTTATGGGAATACTAAATAATTGACAACAAGTTTTGACTATGTGTTCCATAAGCATGTTTTATTGTAACTAAAGTGTGACCACAGAACAAGGAATGCCTCTGTGTTGACAGTCATAAAGGTTAACTTATACTACTTTCTTAAACATCACTGCTCATAATGTTCACCATTAACCCTTTCTAAAGAGTTAAAATGTAGACATAAATACATATGTACTCCATGCAGAAGCTGCTGCAGCAAAGCTCATTTTCCTTATCTTTTTAAAAAACTAAAAAGATACTTGAAATGTTAGGAAAGCGAGAAGTTATTGCTATCTGTGTTTTCACGTGTTTGCTTGAATAACTCAGAATTCATTTTGTTATTTAAGACTGATTTGACAAACTTATTCAAACCATAGCTTAATCACTTTTATTTGTCTGAAGTAAAAATATTGACATAGATTCAAACCAAAACCAGCTCTAGCCATCCCTTTGGGGGGGGAAAAGGATTTGTTCAGTAGTATTTGCTGAAGGCAAAATGCAGCAAATATAAAATCAGATTCACCAGCCCTTTAAGTCTGATTTGTTCCACTCAACAACAGCTAGTTTTTTGAGGTTTCCCTACCATTAGAGAATTCATGGATGACCTGAACACTGTCATAGCTCTTATGCCACCTTTTTTCTCTTCTTATGTGTAGAGAATTTAATGGAAAAGCAATCGTTGGCACAGATATTTGAAGTCAGAAAGCAGATGAAGTTTTAGGACTGAAGCTAAAATGAAAATATGCAGTATACAAAAATCATAGTTCCTATTACACTTCAGTATTCCTGAGGATCTGCTGAAGAGCCAAAATACTGTGGTAGTTGGCAATGGTCCTCATTTTTTCAATTAGGATAATAATAATAATAATAATGATGATGATGATGACGATGATGTCACCTCAGAATATGATAGTAGTAAAAATGGAATGTCTGTTATTATGATCTGTCAGGACATAAACTAAAGTCATTCAATGACTGATAATGACTTGGATGAAATAATGTTTTCAATATTAATAGAAGAAATTCTACCTGTGTTCATTTTGTGAACAAATGTATCCACTAACGAACATTATTTTTGCACTTAGGAAGGACTTTTAAATAGTTGTTGTTATTATTAGCAAAGTTTCAATGAAGTAACAAAAGGATACAACTTTGAATCCTTTATCCAATATAAAGCAAGTACTATGCACATGCCATTCCCCCAAAGAAAGCTAGAACAGTTTAGGCCACCCAAAGTTACCATTAATTTTGAAGAAAAAATATTGAATTTTTTCAAAGAGACAACTATACAAGTAGGCTAGAGAATACCTTATTCTTTCTCTTCAATCTCCTGAGAAGCTCTTAAAAAATTTGCAGAAACTGCAAGCCATACACTAAGATTCTATGTAAAATAATGTTCTTTATAAGTTGCTCCCTGAATCTCTGGTGTTTTTAGGAGACACGGGTGCACAGAATCATTTGCCATCCAAAAAGACTATAGCTGTGTGTCACTGAAACACTACACTTAAACGTTGGAAAGCTGGATTATATGCTCAGGTAGAAAAGAGAGGGGCAAAGACTGTTTTGTAGTCTGCCTCATTCCTACCATCCTGTCCCTTTACCAGCCTTGTCTTTTATTCTTCCACTGGCTTCTCATGGCTTCTAGTCATGGTTTATTTGTTCAGTGAATCTCAGTATTCTTTCCTTAAGTCCTGCTTCCATTTCTTTCTCACTCTTCCATTCCCACTAGCTTTCAACCCTATTTTCTGCATGTTTCCTAGCAGGCTTTTCACAATCTATTTCTGCATCCCTGGTCCATATTGTCATTCATGCCAGACTATACTGAGGGAAAGTCCTTGAGAAAATAAACTATGAAGTTCTGCTAAGTCTCTGCTGAACACATGTACGTAACTTTCAACTTGGCTAAAATGGAATTGGTTTTGGTAACAGCAGCAAAAAATGTTTGCTCTCTATTCTGCCTTAAATCATGGATGTGCTAGACCTCCTCAATTGAGACTTTGCTAGAAGATTTTACATCTGCACACCTGTACAGATTTCTTTACTCTCCCTCTGAAACAGCTACATTAATTTAGTTGAAACCTTTTTCTCTATAAGTTCTTTTAGACTTTTAACAGTAACAATAATCCCTCTCTTGACAGCGTGGCAAGTAACCAGTAGTTACAACTACATTAGTACTCTAGTTCAGATTAGGAGAGCACTGCTGAAATGAATCTTCTTGTTGTCCAACTTAACTTGCTTTGTTTCATACTGCTAAGTGGTCCAGAGTACATAAACAGGGTTCCTTTTGGGTAAAACTTAAGTGGAAGATGATCCCTAGGAGTACACCCAATACACTTCAACTGCTAATTGGTGTTCAGCGTATGGGACCAGACTAGAGCTATTCCAAAAGCCCCTCTGAAATTAATATGGTGTGGATGCCAGGTCCTCAGCACCAGCTGTATTTGGCTGAGCATCTTTGCTCCTGTTGTGCCATACCACTTAATGTTGATACAACCACTAGATTTCTAAACTGCCACCAAGCTGTAGCAAATAAGGCATTAACCCATGGATTTCAAGAACAGAGCTGACCAAAAGGTAGAATTTCCTTTCATAAGAAAACCTATGGCTTTTGAGAAATGGGAGGAGAGAGGAATTGTGCGCGTCAGCCTGTGGCAAGATAATCAAGATGTTCACCTGTGTTGTGTGCTTTAGCTTCCTTTCAATGCTCCCATTCGAATAAGGGAGATAGATAGCCACTTTTGTGAAGAGTCATGAGAAACAGACAACTGAGCTTTTAATGTTGCAGGATTTGTCATAGCTTGCAGATCTGCTGCATACTCCAGAGCTCATGGGTTCATGGTGACCACATTTTCTGTTTCTACAGAAAACAGTATTTTCTGCAGTGTGCTACAGGAGGACTCTGCAAGAGCTAACAACATTAAATCCCACGTGGCTTTGTATTTKATATTATACTAACTCATGGAAACATGATGCATAATACGTACTGCTTTAGGAAAATCATCCCCAAACAGATCCCACACTCCATTTCTTGGTGAGAGCTTGACTTTGCCAGTTTTGGAAAAATATTACTTTTTCTATTTGACTTTTGCTCCCTTTTCTAGTGTGCCATGAAATAAATCAATATTTTATAGAAAAGAGAAAGTTGAAGTTTCTACCACATTCTCAGAACCATGCGGATCTATGTGCTTTTCCCCCCTTATGTCTCTAATTGCAAGCCCTACTCTCTCATACTTGTTACGTCCTACTAGTACAATTTATCTAGTGATGGATGGTTTGAGTTCTGGTGCCCTAAAGCTGAATCGAGCCTCTGTGAATACAGAATTCTGGAATTTCAGTCCAGTCACCTTGAAAAGCCCTTCTTGTTATTGATCCTGCAGGTTTCTAGCTGTTGCCTGACTTCTGTCAAACCTCCTGGCTGAGCCATTTGCTCCAACCATAAGAGGAACAGTCATGGCAGATTCATGGCATAACAGTAAACTGTGCTTTTATTTCTCTTCTCTTCAGTCTTTGTTATTTACTCTGACTTAGTATCATGCTTGAGAAAACATTCTTGCTATTCTCCAGAATTTAGCTTATAAGTTAACTCAGAATTTCCGTATGGCAACTCTAACAAAAAGGGGCTTAATATTCTAGTGTTCTAGACACCCAAGTGTCTAGAATAATTGATGCACCACTTACAACTTATCTTTAGAATGAACATGCTAGTCTTTGGTTAGTTTCTCTCTTTTGAGAGAATGACTAGCCTCTGTGTTTCTCTGGAGCCAAGTGGAGAATCAGAGGTAATGCTGATGCTATTTCACACAACTGATAAAACTCTGTGTTGAGTATCTGGAGGCACAGGGTTCAGAGCTTGTTGATGAATCATTTCAACATTCTTCATGGTTGCACCCTATAGAAAATCTATTTTTCCACTATTCATTTTAAAAAAAATTGTTTCAATTAATCAATTTTTAAACTCATGTTTTCAGTGAACATTAAAATTATTGAATTTATGGATGGGAATTTTTGTGGAAAAACATTTTGAAGTTAAGGAGTATTGAGAGAAGTTGAATTTTGAACTGGAATGAGTGGGTTTTCTCACACTGAATGTAGTTCCAAATATTCATTTGGGATATACAAATAAAGCTATTTGATAGTGTTCAGCTGAGCAAAAAACCCCATGTATTTCAATTTATAAAACTTACACTCAAAAACATGAGGAAGTGAGAGTCTAGGAAATGCGACTCCATTAGTATGGAACTCACATAGATGAATTGATTTACAAAAAATTCTGTCTTTTTTGAGAAATTGTTAATCATAGAAAGATGATAAAGTAGTTAAATATTTATCTAGTTCATTGTTATACAAATATATCTACAAATTTATGCTTAAAATCCAAACTGCCACTATCCAAGTAATTAGAGTATTTAGAGCAGCAATAGCTACAATCCAGAAAAATGTATGGTTGAGAAAAACCCAGAAGATGGATTTGGGTTTGGATTGAGCTAACCTGTTAAACTGATGAATTGCAAAGTCACAATCAGTAGAACGTTAAGACTACCTGGACCTCGAGCTGCAACTTATCTTCCAAGAAGAATACTGTGTCTCCATCTGCTGGTCAGCAGTATAACCCTCTGCCTTCCAGGAGCAGGGGTGTAGCAACCGAAGCCCGGAAGGCTTTTGTTCTCTCTTTTGTCGTCAGTGGGTAATTAATTTGAAAAATCTCATTCCTGATACTAAAAGGACTTTGAAAATGACAGTAACCAAAGGGACATACTCCATAGTTTACAGAATAAATAAACCCTTTTATTACATTATTTTAAAATCTGGTTCATTAGCATCTGTATTTTCCTTTCAAAATGGATTAGATTTATACCATTGGGAAAAAAACAATGAAAGGCACTGATTCGATTCAAATTTGGAGAAAATTGCAACATTTCATTTCAGTAAATTCATTAAGAAATGAAAGTGTTCAAAAAGTAAGAGCAATAATCAACAACTCAGAAAGATTAAGCAAATCCAATGTTTATTCAAAAGGTGATAATT
The DNA here is from genome assembly GCA_035582835.1 of Phoebastria nigripes. Lineage (NCBI taxonomy): Eukaryota > Metazoa > Chordata > Aves > Procellariiformes > Diomedeidae > Phoebastria > Phoebastria nigripes. Next base: position 1,252,013 of record JAYKAV010001088.1, read on the forward strand.
TCAATAGGGTGATTTGTGCAGATTAAGGTATTAGGTAGAGCTATTAATAAAAAAAGATGTGTAAACATATCTTGACCACAGCATAGGCTCATTCCGAGACACAACTGGGAGTCTTTCACCTGAAACAGAGTTGTGTTTGTGTTTGGATTGGTTTGGGTCATCAAAACCAAAAAGTATTCTATCTAAGTATGTTTAAATAGATTTCCTCTGTCAATGGCAGAATTTGTGATGTCAGAGAGAACCCATTCATCTTAACTGGAATGGTTAAGATGGTTTTCAGAGAAGAAGATTTAAGTTGAAAATCCTTCTCCATGTCTCTGATTCTGAATGGGAATTCGGATCTAGGCCTTCTGTATCTTGGAGAATTTTCAGACCCTCTTTACAACTGTTACAGAGTTAATTTGGTTTAATCAATATTTCTTTCTGAAAACTAACAGACCAGCTTCTCAGAGGAGATTTTGTCCCTGCAGTTAGTTATCCAGGCTGCTTGGGGATAAGGGAGACCAATGCGCTAGTCTCTTCTTGATATAAAACAGATCAAACTTCCATGTGGGTCCCTTTAATCACAGCTGTCAGTCATATCGAGGCTACTTTCTGGTCACTCTTGTTTGCACAAAAGAGTTTCAGAGGAATTCCCTGTTATCCCTTTTTTGCTTGCTCTGGAATACAAAATCCAAACTGACAGAATTTTTCATGAAATGAAATTCTGGTTGTCACTGCTATGTATCAGAAGATTTCACTCATTCATGAGTTTCCTCTTGAATAACAGTTAAAAAAACCAGAGAACGGTTGGAATATAATTACTATTTTTCAGATGTATGAAAAATATGTTAACTAGAAGTTAATATTAAAGATTATAGGCATTGTAATCCTTGCGCTTTAGTGAAAGGGAATGCCTTAGTGATTTCATTGAGATTAAAACCTTCAGCAGATATCTTTATTCTGATTTTTTCATTTAGATTTATGATTTGCCCTTGTGCCAGGGCCTTGATGTCAGAATCAGCTTTTGGATCAAGTCTTCAGCTGGCATAAGCAATGTAGCTCATACCATTTTACATTTATTGCAAGAAAACAACTTATGGCAATAAAAGAGTGTTGTAAGATATAGTAAAAATCAAAAGCTGTCATGAAAGTTTACTGAATAATTTTCAGTGCAAAGCTCGGCTGAAGCAGTAATGAACTAAAATGTCCCACTTACAGCTGCTGCAGTTTTAAACAATGAAAGCTACTGTAGTTTTTCATAGCAATTAAATTATGATATGAAGCAGATGCATCTGTAGTGACACTGGTAACACCAATTTCAACTCTGTCACAGTTGTGTAGAAGTAGCAAAACTACAATTTTGCTTATTGAAAGAGTAGGATACCTAAAGTGAAGTTAACAGTAGTTTGACTAAATTGTATGTTACAACTTCATTTTTTATATTAAATATGTAATTGAGGTGCTTTATGTACTGTTTATCACTGCAGTGAAAAGGTAGTCAGAATGAACTTCTCTAGGCTGTTAAACTGCCTCTTATTAGCACTGAAACTATATTTGCAGCACATTATCTTAGGCTATTTTTTTTTTAATAAGGAAATTGCCATCAAAGCATAGTTAATCTGAGCTGAATTAGATTATAATTGGAGTCCTTATGAATGGGGATTTAAAATTATTCTGTATTGTCATAGAGTAACAATACATTATTAGGATATTAAAAGTAGTTGGCAGCAGTAACGTAAGAGTACATTTTGTATTAACACTTAGTGCAAAGTTAACTCCATTTTTTTGTTTGCACATCTTTCTTGTATCTTCTATTACAATAAACTGCAGAAACGTCAGTGCGTTAAAGGTTTTTCAGCTTTAAAAGTGCATCACAGATTAAGATATACCTTAAAAAAGGAGTCTATCCAAAGCCTTTTGAAGTCAATTGAAAGACTGTGACTTCAATGAGCTTCGGATGGGTCCCACAATGTGCTTGTTGCAAAGTAACAGCTGTGCAGGCCTTTGTTTGCAGGAGAATCAGAAGTCTTACATTTGATGGTTGGGATACAGTGAAAAGCAAAAAAGAAGAAGGATGGAGGCAAAATAATACATAGCATTTAAAAATGGAAATGAATGCTGTTTGTCTTAATTAGGAGATGCATCATAAGCCTTTGGCTTTCATTATTCAACTGAAAACATTTAAACAAAAAGCATCTGAAGAGGTCAGGATGTTTCTGTGAAGTTTTTGCAGAAGGGCGTATGAGCACCATCTTGCAACCAAAAGGGAGTAACATCTTCACAGCTCTTTGATATACGAATGAAGAAGAATACCAGATCTGGTTGATTTTTTTTTCTCTAACATGTACATTTTGGGGGAGTGTTTTTTACTTACAGTTTACAGCAGAAGGAGGTACTAATGACTCAGAACTCAGTTTCTTGGGGGGTGAAATGCAAGTACTTTTTCATGTCATACATGATTACGTAGTTGGTAACCTTTAGATATAGTTAACATGGCAAACATTGGCATAATGCAGTCAATTCTATGCACAGTGAGTAGAAATAAATGTGAGAAATCAACATTGTGAGATAAAATCTATTTGAATAGCTAAATAGATTTGCCAACTGATGCTTACTAAAATCTTGTGTGCGCATATATATATGTATATGCACTTTTAAAAAACATAGTATAACTAAATAAAGGTCAACTACCTCCTGGCTGTCATTTGCTGTAGTGTTTCCCTAGTTAGGCTCGTTAATAACAGAACAACACTACATTTATTTTAACTTTTGTGTTGTAATAACTGTCTCCATTTCTGTTTCGCTCTATACACAAGACACTGCTGAGGAGGCAGTGACAGTGGCAAATGCAGCTGTTCAGCAGTTATTTGGGCTGTTGGTGTACATTTCAGCTGAACAAAATTAAGAAGGAAAGGTAGGGGCAGAAAGGAAGAAAGCTTGAGGCACTGGCACCACTCCCCTGCTATCAGAGGGAACACATCATATAATGCCTTAATAAAAGGATTGAGATCTATCAAATATATTTTTGCCATCGTTGCTCTACTTGCAGGATGGTTCCAGATGCTCCTTGCTGTAACCCTGTGAAATGTCTTTTAATTACCAAAAGAATTTTAGTCCTGGCCAAAACATACCAGTTTATTCTTCTGACAACATCAATTTTAACATTCACTCTTAGTGTTTACCACTGCTGTATCTACTGATGGCAGCATATACCCTATCTCAGCCTTTGTTTTGTTAGGATAAGCAAAGAAACGCTTTTAGCATTCTCACATATTTCTTGCTTATTACATAGCTGTTTTATGTATCTTTTGTAGTTTGAGTTTCTTCTTCTTTATCTTAGTGGGCATAGTTGTRTATGGTATTCCAGATAAGGTCTTACCAATATCTAATCACTTCCCTGTCTCTTCTGGAAATACCTTGACTGTAATGCTTCCACTTTACATTTACCTTTTCTTCGCTGCATCACAATGGCTGTATATAAACTCCAGGACACTTGTGCCCTGCAGCACACCACATAGTGGTCCTGGCCTCCTTGTATTTCTGACCGACTACCCAGCCAGAGTACAGTTTGGATGTAACTGGTGACACTAATGCTAATAGCACATCTGAGGACTGAGGACAACTGTTGCTACCCTGTTATCAACTTCTACAGAAATTGCATTTTCAGATAAATGCTTCTAGCCCTTCTGGCTGTAAAGAAAATCTTCCAAATGGTTGCTGAATCTTGACCCATGTAAGGCCAAGTATGCTGCAGACATGTGCGTAGAAGAACTGTGGATGTTCCTGTCCTCTTTAATTTTTATTAACTGTGAAGGCAAAGATTAAATGTCTTGATGGGCTCATGTAAAATACACTGATAATTGCCTAGTCAAACTGTAAAAGAAATGAGACGAGGAAGCACTTGACTTTTACAGAGTCCTAGAGGTTTTGTGCATTGAAATTTTACAAAAACAAAAGAAAATGTTGCCACTACTCCTGGTTTCATTGATCAAATGTTAGTATTTTGGGGGGTCCTCATACATAATGGCTTCAAGCCTTTTTATGATGATATTTAAACCTTTTGAAAAACTTAGTTTTGTTTGGGTTGAACTGAATTACAGAAAATTCTTGGATCTCTCTTCTTTTCTGTGTACTCCCAACATCTTGTTGAGTATTGCTATGCAATCAAACGTATAATCCCAAAAGAATATATTAGAAGATGTATATACTTATCAGAAGCACAGAAGTAGTTTGTCTGGATACATCAACAATACAAATCTAAGAAATATTGTACTGTGCAGAGCATGCGATCATTAAAAACACTTTGACACTTTGAGGATTTTTGGCTAATGTCTCTATTAAAGGACAGCACTATTTCTTCATTCATTACCTGAGCTGGAGAGGGAATATTAACTTTCTCTACAATTGCCACAATGCTTCCTTAGGTTTGGGAAACAAATCATATACTACAACTTGCATTTCCCCACTTCTGAGCTGATTGCTTCTACTCCTTTGTGAGCAGCAGAGGGGAAGATATAATGCTAAGTCTCTTCTTCATGTGACATTTTAAAATAATATTTTTACCACAAGATTTTATTTTTTTCTTTTCCTGTCAGCTTTGGATGGCTAAAGATGTCAAAGGCAGGAATACTTTAAGAGTTTTATTTGTTTCATGTTACAAATATCTTACTATAAGCAGGTGCTGTAGTAATGTGCTTCTAAGCTTTTTAATGTATTATCAATGCCAGCCTGACTCTCAGATAACTTCTCTGCAGCTAAGACTTGAAATAACGAGCTTCTTAGAGCATTGAATCAGGGCAAAAAAGCATTGGAAAGTCCATTGTGAATATTGTGCTTGCAAAACAGTCTTGGCTCCCTGTAATTTAGTAAGAGTACCAGGAAGCTTCTTTGATCTTAATGTTCAAATGTCTCTAAAGAAAACTTTGTTTAGTTGTTTTTTTTTTTTTTTCATTTACACTTGAAGTCATTGTATTTGTTTTCCTGTTAAATGTCCAATAGAAAATTAATGTGTTTTGGATCAGGCACAGTGCATCTATTTGGCCTTGCATTATTTATTAATAGAATTTATTTATTTATTTTTTACTTTCTAAACGAGAAAAAAATGCTTTTTCCTGTAAGATATATTCTCCAAGTGAATTAATATTGTTCATTGCTTATGTTTAGTGGGGAGACATATATATGTAAGCATCAAATCACCTAAGTTCAGTGAGATTTTAGGACATTCATAAATATTAAGGCCCAATCCACAAAGAAATTTAGAAAATGGAATAAAGTTGAGGTGTCCAGGAGCAGAATTCAGTGTAATTTTTTACAGCAAATGGAGTTTTACTTGATCCAGAAGTGGGATTACAATACCTTTCACACCAAAGTGAAGTCAGCTAAGCCAATGTGGAAGGAATGTTCAGGGAACAATTGTGCCTGGAACAACATCATACTTGGAAAAACCTCTCCCTGCTCTGCTGTGCTGTGTAGCTATGTAAGTTCAGGTTTTGCAGCACTATCTCATGGACTTAAATGCCAATGATGTGCTCTGTGATTTCACTATGGCTCCGTGTCTTTTCAAACAATGGCAATATTAGTTACTCACGTTTTGTACAGTAGTCTCAGGACTAGAACATTTGCCTGAGAACTGGGAGACATAGGTTTTAGATGTAGCTGAAGAAACTACAGGTTGCTTTTCTGGATTACTGCTAAAATAACATTTAAGACACACAGCAAGTTCACTTGACTTCACATGGGCCAACTATCACTGGCTTCCAGCTGCCACCTCTAAAGCTCAGTTCAAAATCTTGCCCTGTATCAGTTTTTTTGGAAACTTGGAAGAGGAGAGACATGCACAACACTTAAAGGCACAATGGGCATATATATTATACAAGTAAACAAGTATCCACATACTGTTGAACATGATTACACTGACTGTTTAGTAATTGAGAATCTCACACTTCTCTGTGTGTTTAAAACAAGGAATAGCCATTTGCTTGGAGATTTGAAATGTTTTCCTCTACATTTTCAGAAATTAAAACCTTTTGATTCCTGTTGCTTTCATCACTTGATTGTAGATAGTTGCTTGACAATTCTGGGCAAATGCTGAGCTTTGAAAGGTGACCACTGCAATTCTACTATCAGAAGACGCTGCTGGCTCCTAGAGAATTCATAGGAATGCTACTCGCTGGACAGATTTTCAGGGTAATTGCATTTGTGCCTCAATTTTATAGTTCATAGTTGAGGAAACCAAACAGAAATGATGTGTTTCAATAGAAATGTCAACCCAATGTTTGGCCTGGAAACATCCTGATACAAAATATCTCATTAGACCAACAGGCTGCTTCCTAAAATAGTTTCTGCTTTGCCTTCCTGAATACTAGAAAACATACATGAATCCTGCAGGCACATGAAAATGTTAGGCGATGTTATATCAAAAGAATTATGGGTTTTTTGATCATGGATCACTCTACATGACACCAGGCCTGCTGGCGACAGACAGGGTACACCTGTTTCAAAGGGGGAAAAAGATCTTTGCACAGGAGTTAGCAGGGCTCATTGAAAGAGCTTTAAACTAGATTTGAAGGGCAAAAGGGATAAAACCAGGCTCGCTAGAGGTAAGCCTGGGGGCGGCACGCCAATGTTTGAGGGACAGTGTGCTAGCGACGTCCTTCGGTCTGCCATCTCAGGGGAGGTAGGGGATGGAGATCCATGCAGCAGCAAAGAGGCAAGGGTTATGGATGTGTTAGAAACCACGGAAGTGCCTGAGAATGGTCACATAGGAATTAGGGTTTCTCTCCCCCAGAAAGGTGGTGGGATCAATAGCCCAACTGAAGTGCATCTACACCAGTGCGCACAGTATGGGCGACAAACAGGAGGAGCTGAAAGCCATTGTGCAGCAGGAAAACTATGATCTAGTTGCCATCATGGAGACACGGTGGGATGACTCGCACAACTGGAGTATTGCAATGAATGGCTATAAACTGTTCAGAAGGGATAGGCAAGGAATGTGAGGCGGTGGGGTAGCCCTGTACATTAGGGAGTGGTTTGATTGTCTAGAGCTTAATGATGGTGATGACAGGGTTGAGTGTTTATGGGTAAGAATCAGGGGGAAGGCCAACAAGGCAGATATCATGGTGGGAGTCTGTTATAGACCACCCAACCAGGATGGAGAGGCAGATGAAATATTCTGTAAGCAGCTGGGAGAAGTCTCACAATCGCTAGCCCTTGTTCTTGTGGAGGACTTCAACTTACCAGATGTCTGCTGAAATACAATACAGCAGAGAGGAAACAGTCTAGGAGGTTCCTGGAGTGTGTGGAAGATAACTTCCTGCCACAGCTGGTGAGGGAGCCAACTAGGGAAGGTGCCTGGCTGGACCCGTTGTTTGTGAACAGAGAAGGACTTGTGGGTGATGTGACGGTTGGAGGCTGTCTTGGGCATAACGATCACAAAATGATAGAGTTTTCGATTCTTGGAGAAGTAAGGAGGGGGGTCAGCAGAACTGCTACCTTGGACTTCCACAGGGCAGACTTTGGCCTGTTTAGGAGACTGGTTGACAGAGTCCCTTGGGAGGCAGTACTGAAGGGCAAAGGAGTCCAGGAAGGCTGGACATTCTTCAAGAAGGAAATCTTAAATGCACAGGAGCAGGCCGTCCCCATGTGCCAAAAGATGAGCTGGCGGGGAAGAAGACCAGCCTGGCTGAACAGAGAGCTTTGGCTGGAACTCAGGAAAAAATAGAAGAGTTTATGACCTTTGGAAGAAAGGGCAGGCAACTCAGGAGGACTACAAGGATGTCATGAGGTTATGCAGGGAGAAAATTAGAAGGGCCAAAGCCCAACTAGAACTTAATCTGGCTACTGCCGTAAAAGACAATAAAAAATGTTTCTATAAATAGATTAGCAACCAAAGGACTCTCCATCCTTTATTGGATGCAGGGGGAAACATAGTGACAAAGGATGAGGAAAAGGCTGAGGTACTTAATGCCTTCTTTGCCTCAGTCTTTAATAGTAAGACCAATTGTCCTCCGGGTACCCAGCCCCCTAAGCTGGAAGACAGGGATGGGGAGCAGAATGAAGCCCCCATAATCCAAGGGGAAATGATTAGCGACCTGCTACACCACTTAGACACACACAATTCTATGGGGCCGGATGGGATCCACCCAAGGGTACTGAGGGAGCTGGCGGAAGTGCTCACCAAGCCATTTTCAATCATTTATCAGCAGTCCTGGCTAACCAGAGAGGTCCCAGCTGACTGGGAATTAGCAAATGTGACGCCCATCTACAAGAAGGGCTGGAAGGCAGAACCAGGGAGCTACAGGCCTGTCAGTCTGACCTTGGTGCAGGGGAAGGTTATGGAGCAGGTCATCTTGAGTGCCATCACGCAGCACGTACAGGACAACCAGATGATCAGGCCCAGTCAGCATGGGTTTATGAAAGGCAGGTCCTGCTTGACTAACCTGATCTCCTTCTATGACAAGGTGACCCACTTAGTGGATGAGGGAAAGGCTGTGGATGTAGTTTACCTGAACTTTAGTAAAGCCTTTGACACCGTTTCCCACAGCATTCTGGAGAAAGTGGCTGCTCATGGCTTGGACGGGCATACTCTTTGCTGGGTGGAAAACTGGCTGGATGGCTGGGCCCAAAGAGCTGTGGTGAATGGAATTAAATCCAGTTGGTGGCTGGTCACAAGTGGTGTTCCCCAGGGCTCAGTATTGGGGCCAGTTCTGTTAACATCTTCATCAATGATCTGGACGAGGGGATCGAGTGCTCCCTCAGTAAGTTTGCAGATGACACCAAGTTGTGCAGGAGTGTCGACCTGCTCGAGGGTAGGAAGGCTCTGCAGAGGGACCTGGACAGGCTGGATCGATGGGCTGAGGCCAACTGTATGAGATTCAACAAGGCCAAGTGCCGGGTCCTGCCCTTCGGCCACAACAACCCCATGCAACGCTACAGGCTTGGGGAAGAGTGGCTGGAAGGCTGCCTGGCAGAAAAGGACCTGGGGGTGCTGGTTGACAGCCGGCTGAATATGAGCTGGCAGTGTGCCCAGGTGGCCAAGAAGGCCAATAGCATCCTGGCTTGTATCAGAAATAGTGTGGCCAGCAGGAGTAGGGAAGGGATCGACCCCGTGTACTTGGCACTGGTGAGGCCACACCTCGAATACTGTGTTCACTTTTGGGCCCTTCACTACAAGAAAGGCATTGAGGTGCTGGAGCATGTCCAGAGAAGGGCAACGAAGCTGGTGACGGGTCTAGAGCACAAGTCCTATGAGGAGTGGCTGAGGGAACTGGGATAGTTTAGCCTGGAGAAAAGGAGGCTGAGGGGAGACCTTATTGCTCTCTACAACTATCTGAAAGGAGGTTGTAGTGAGGTGGGTGTTGGTCTCTTCTCTCAAGTAACAAGTGATAGGACAAGAGGAAACGGCCCCAGGTTGCGCCAGGGGAGGTTTAGATTGGATATGAAGAAAAATTTCTTCACCAAAAGGGTTGTCAAGCATTGGAACAGGCTGCCCAGGGAAGTGGTGGAGTCACCATCCCTGGAGGTATTTAGAAGACATGTAGATGTGGTGTTTAGGGACATGGTTTAGTGGTGGACTTGGCAGTGTTAGGTTTACGGTTGGACTTGATGATCTTAAAGGCCTTTTCCAACCTAAACAATTCTAACTGAGGGAAGTAAACCGAAAACTTAAGCGTATTGCCTTGGTGGATTTTATAGAAAACAAGGATACACAGAACATTTTTCTATATTGTTATTGAGTGGAAGGTGAACACAGAAAGAAATGTTACATACATACCTGTGTTACAGCAATACAGAGAAAATTTACAAGTATTATTTTGAATTATACGCATTAACAGGTGTGATGATTTTTCTGATGATCCCTAAATACAGAAACAGGCTGTGTTTTCATCACTGCTGAGATCAGACTGCTGGAACATTTGAGTGACTATATACTAATTATCTCTCTAGTGTCCTACCTGTTCTTGAGCTGGTGACGCCACTCTTTTTTTTCTTTCATTGCACCTCACTTTTCTGTCTGAGGATATAAGTTGAATAGTGTAAGTTGGAGTGAAAATAGAGGGACAAATTTCTTTTTCCTTTATTGCCTACTATGTAAACAAGATTTTTTCAGAGCAGTAATAATTTAATAAATATGTGTTATAAAATGCTTAAAATCATTATTTTTACCAACAGCAAATAAAAACTGTTTTCATACAGTTATTAGTTTCATCATCAGAAAAGATACATAGAGCAAAAGAGGGATGCCAGGGTGTACAGAAATTGTGTTAAATGTCTTGCAATTTAATAGAAAACTATGTTTTTCCAAGGATTTCTGTGGGTTTTGTCAAATTTCAACACAGAAATATAGTTTGTGGACCCTATTTGCTGTTCAGATAGCACCATTATATGCTCTTCTGTGAATACTGAAGTTAAGACTGGCTTTCTTTACAGAATGCAACCCACAGTTTTAATGCATTTTTAAAATAGTTTGATTTATCCCAAAACATAGCAATTACTTTTAAGCCTTTACATGATTTGAAATTTGAAGGTTGAACAATACCAAATATATAGTACCAAATGCAGGCTGATGGTGATCCCATAGATCACTGAAGACAGACTGCATAATGGTTCTTTTGCAGCAGACCTTGACTTTAACCAATACTGGACCACTCATTCTTTAACCAGAAGAAGTGCAAGACCTACAGAACTGCTACTATGCAATATTTAACTTTTTGTTGACTGTTTTCAGCCATTTTGTAGGATTCAGCTCAGTCTTAGAATACCCTCTTGTTTTCCCAGAAAGGGCAGAAAATTTGAAAAGGGGATCTCAACCAGAGAAGTTTTTAAGATTTCCCTTCTCATATTGAAATAATATCCATGGTGAAATCTGCGATCTCCTGTACTTCTGGAAGACATTCCTATGACTTTTAACTGCAATGGACCCTAGCTTCCTACAGGACGTAGCTAAACATTTCTGCAAGTTACTGACAGTCATATGTAAATGATTTACACATATTAACATGTTTTATACTGAGCACAAAATAAATTAAACCTTTTAAAGTCTAAGCTTTTGTTAATTTTGATTCCAGTCTGACATCAGTTTTTCACCATCCTAAATATCTATCAAAACAACAGAACAAATGTACATTATTGTAGATAATACAGGCTAGGTCAATTCCCCTCATCCAAGAGGGGGAGAACTCTTGTAGTAAGAAAAACATTGATGCAAAGCATAGTTTTCCCTCGTCTATTTTCTTTATTAGGTTTATTCTCATGCACAATCTGAATAAGTTTTCTAACTGATGGGACAGAATGAAAGGAGGAACATTGCTGAAAAAAGGAAATAGTGTTAAGGATGCAAACCTTTGGCACTTTCCTTGATTCTGGAAAGAATTGAAACTAATTGTAAAGGGCAAAAAAATTGACTCTTTTTTCCATACACTTAGTAGAACACTTTTTTTCCTGTGTTATTTGTAGTACTAACTATTTGGATCAATGGATTGCTAATTAGAAACTGACTTTGGAAGGCTGCAGCACGCTTCTCAATGATTCATGTGTTTGCATTGATTTTTGCATAAAAGCAAAATCTAGCTGTACTATTTAGCACTTAGAAATTGGTCCTCAATGAACTATTTGGAGCTTAATAGGCTTGATAATACTTGGAAGCTCATTATTGTGTTTTTATCATTATTTCTTGGATGAAACTATATACATACACACATATGTATATATACACAACACTCACACTCACATACGGAGTTGTATTAAGCCAAAAGACAAGGTGGGCAGAAGCTTATGGCAGCAGACTGTATGCTTCATCTATGCCAAAGATGGGGCCTGGCTTTCTATGCTAAACAGCAGGTCTTTGTTTCGTGCTTTATATAGCCGTCTTCCTCTCCCGCTGTTGCTAACACTGAGTGAACAAACAGGATGTAACCTAGGGATGTGCAGCTTCTTAAAGAAATGGTAGTCACTTTTCTGTCTGTCTTTCCTTCAGGAAGGTGTAGGAGCAAAATCCTCTCTGACACCCATCCTTTTCAATGTTCTGCTGCTGCTTATCCCAGTAGAAGCAGGCTTTGCCTCTGTCAGAGGATTTTGCTGTATATATAGCAAATATATATATATATATATATAAGGACAGGATACAGCAGGCCTTCCTATCAGGGAAAGGGTAGTAGATGAAGACAGGTCCATGGGTGACAAACAAAAGGTGGCAGGTGGAAGTCCTGTGCTTCAGGAAAGTGAGGAAGAAGAAGATTACCCATGAAAAGGGGCAAGCTCTCAGAACAGCAGAAGAGGAGGAGAAGAGCTGTCACTACCCTGATCCACAGCCCTACTAAAGCCTCGCTCAGCTTCTCCAGCCTTTTTAGCCTTCTCAATCACTTTGCACCCAGAATATCATGGACCTTCGTTGACCTCTAAGTTGCTAGCTTCAGTCTTACTCCACAAACCCCATTCTCTCCCCCCACAACCCATCTGTTCTGTCCGCTGAAACCTCCACTGAATCTTTTTAGCCTCTTTCTCCCATCTGCTGTGACCCATATTGCTGCTACCATAAAACTGATTCTGCCTACACCGCTGAGAAGCCTTCAGCTGAGTTAGCATATACAATATGGATTGTTGGTGTCATATGGCCTATATATGTATGTGTCTATAAATAGATTTATTGTCTGGATATGCAGCCAGCAGTTCAGCCAAGGTTCCTATGAACATGCTTAACTTTTTGCCCATGAATACTTAAAATATAAATTTAGGCACCTGCTAAAGTTCCTTGCAAAACTGGGGAACTAATATCCAGATGGTTAGTTACAGGATCCGTATCTAAGATTCAACTTCATTCTCAATCTGTGGACATATTTAGGGCTATTGATGATAGATCTTTGCTTCCAAATCCATGTAATGAATGCTTAGAGCAAGTTTTTGCACTGAACTGCCAAGGTCACCCTGACTATTTTATCATATCTTTATTTATCACAGTCAAGAGATTACTGGAAATTTTTTGTTTTCACTCCATTTTTCAGTCCTGCTTTAAATTTTGTAGTATGTAAATCTATATTTCTTCATGAGAAGAGGTTTTCAATTTAAAACTTCCAATACATCTGAACTCTTTGAAAAGGATAGCAATCAGATTGACCATTTAGCAAATCTTTGATGCAAAATGCTGATATTGTAGTGAATCCAGATTTAGTTTTCAACATTAAAAATGATTTCTGCTTGTTCCTCATGACTAGTACAGAACCTGCACTAATCCAGAACAGTATCAATTAATTACAGACACCCAACTGTAAGAGCTACTTTAGCAGACAGGTGGAATTGGACTAATTATCATACAAGGTTACACAGAAGGAAAAAAGACCTGCAGTCTCTCTAGGAGAATTACAAGCCTGTGATGGCCCCCTCCCTTTGCTGCAATTATCTCCAAATCACACCTGCCAAGCTGTAGGGAAGCATTCCCATGGTTTGTGGCTGAGAACAGTGTCAGGTAAACTGTTGTTTTAGTTGGATTAAAAATCCGTCATACCTCCACTTGTTTCAAAGAATGCTGTACTGTAACTGTTTCTGCAGTAAAAGAAACACTATCAGTATAAAAATCACATTAGAAATTAGCCTTTTTTCTTTGATTAACAAGCTATAGGTTGAGATACCATTGAAAGACTTCAGCCTTAGAACAATTATTACCATCATGGCTAAACTGAGATGCCTTTCCACCCAGATTTGAGAATGTAGTTCCTCTGTTGAAGGAGGAGACCGGGATCTAGAGAGGGATCTGTAGAAGCATTTGTGCTGAATGAAGAAACTGCTCAGTTTATAAGCAAGAAGTGTTAATAAAAGAATGAAATTTCAAGGCCTAAATCTTTGGATAGATAGCTGAGTTATATCTCAGAAGCAGAATGGCACCTCTTTTACTTGGGATCCTCAGTTGTGAATCTTAATGTGACTGTAAGTCATCTTTTTCCTGGAGGTCGTGAGAGAGCAGTCCTTTTCTTCAACTCACAAGTTTGGCATTCTAACCTGTACCTTGGAGAAGATGGGTTGTAGAACCTGGGAGAAAGATCTCTATCATCCTTGTGAAGTACCCTTATGACTGTTTTGTAAATGTACTCTTTCTCACAATGGTTATATCTATTTAGATATTTTTTAAAGTGAGGGGGCCAGAACTGTGGGATCAAGCAACCAAATGTTTGTGGCAGATGATTTCTGATGTTAAGAAGCCAATTCTCTATGCCTGCAGTAAATTGCTGACAAGTCTTCCTCATGGTCTTTTAGAAGATGGAAAAATCAAATGCGTACAAATTATTTGAAAATAACAGAGTTTTAGAGAATGTAGTTTGCAAGATCGTTAACAGAAAATGTTTATTTTCTTGAAAGAAAATTGTGTTAATTGCAATTGCTCTCATTCATTGTGTCTGTCTGCCTCGGTAGATGCAACGACAGTGAGAGGGCAGTGCTGTATGCAAGCAGTCAAACTCAATACGTGGGAGACACACAATGACAGCAGCTATTTGTGTGATTGACTTTCACATGATCATGCCATGTCCAAGGTTTGAATCTTAGCTGCAGAGTCCAGATGGTGCCTTACGGAGAGCCAGTGTTTTGATCTTGAGCACTGGCTCAGTGTTTCTAGAGATCTAGAGCTAAACCACTGGATGAAAGTTTTGAGATTTATGTTTGCGGTCACAAGATGGTCTAAGGCACATTTAGAGTCTGAGAGCTGACATGTAGATGTATCCACTATTTAATTATTCTAAAGAAGAGTTATCAGAGGGAGAGTGAAAGACAGGAAAGATTAAAGAACATTGGACTTTGAATTGCTTTTGAAAAAAATAGATTTTATCTCAGTTATTTTTAGTAAATTATCAAGACCTATTTTCATGGTAACATAATTATCTTCAATACATTAATTTATTTTACAGTGGTATTCTACATGCTGCACTGTTCATATAGTATTAACCTAAATATAAACATTTGTGTTAATTGAATCCATGGTGCCAGCAAATTTTAAAACCAATCTTACATTAGACATGATCTAATCGTCCCTGTTATTTTGACTGATATCTAAAAATGAGTTTGATTCTACCGTTAAGCTATTTCAGTGATTCATATCAGAAATGCTCAATAAAAGCCAGGTGATGTTATAGGAAAAAATTCGTTTCTTCAGTTTTTTTGTTACCAAGTTAGTTCAAATACAAAAGAACATCTAAGTCAGAGTAGGGGCTGGTCCTATAATTTTATCATTTATAATATCCTGCACTGTTATCAGGCCTTATATGTGACTTTTTGGGGGGTTTTTTGGGGTGTGTGTGGAATTGCTGAAAAAAGTACACTTGGAAAAGTGGCTTGTAATGTAGGGTAGAGAGAAGCACAACTGGTGGTGTCATCATAGCCCTTTCGGAAGCTGTCCTGAGAATGAACTATGTCCAGGATGATATCTGGAGCTAGGTTAAGAAGTTCATCACAGCCAACGGTGAGAGAGCAGTTAAGCAGTGTGAACAATCAAGATTCCAGTTTTCAGTCACTCGTCCTATTTTATTTCGATTCCTATTTTATATCGATGGTTGGACTTGATGATCTTAGAGGTCTTTTCCAACCTTAATGATTCTATGATTCTATGATTTGGCAGTGTAGATGTACCTAGTGAGCCTATGTCTGAGTTCCCTTGTCTTTGGCATGGGAATTAAAGATGGGAAACGTATGATAAAGGTAAAGATGGTCTATATGGGATCAGGCACCGACCCAGCTTTCCTGTCATGCTGTTTCTCCAAGGACATATGGAAATTCAGGGTTCAGAGAGTCTGCATAGTCATGCCCCTTAGATGTAAGGCTTAGGGATGTTTACAGTGCAAATTGCAGTGTAGTGGAAAGAGAACTGATTTTGCTTTACATGGGTTAGTTCAGGTACTCACAGCCTTGCTGCAGCAGATGACAACCCTCTGCAAACCATTATACTGGAAAAGAAAACAACTGGCAGTGCGTTCCTGCAAATTTTTATGTTTACTGGATTGCTTTGAACTGTAAGACAAGGTTTGGGCCAGTTCCTCATTTATCTTTTCCTACATCATTCCTCTTTCAACAAATCACAGTCAGTCACAGACAGGCTTTTACCAAGATATCTAGGGATTCTCTTTTTCCAGATAGCGTGGTCATAGTTGCTTTTTCAGCCAAAGGGCTAAACTAACTCTGTCATAGTTTTTCTTTAAGGGAGAGAATGTAATGGTAGGACTGAAAAACTGGAGCAGGGGCACACCTGTTATTCAAATATACTCCCCTCTGTTCTCCCTCTGCATGCTCACAAAAATCCATGTTTTCCTCTTGAATCCATGCTTCATGCTCTTGTCCTTCACCTCAGGTTCCCCAGGTTTTCAAAATCTTCCCACCTGTTGCTCAAAACATAACATTTACACTTATTCTTTCCAGTGTGTGAACTCTTCATGGTGAAGCACGTCAGAATAAGCCATAGCTGTATTGCTTCTTTGTGTGGATACAATCTACTTGATATATATCCTCTGAAATCTATGTCTGTAGACTTATGGGAAAATTAATAAAACAGAAATTAAAACTGACAGCTTTGAAATGATATGCTACCCTTAGCATATGGACTACCTCACATGAACACTTTACAGGATTTGTATCAGGATTATGGACAGTAACTCAATGGGGGATAACTTCTGAACTATATTCCTAAATCTCATTTGACAGGTTTTGGATGCTGTATAATTCTTACAGTATTATAATGTCACGCCAGTGATGCTACAGACATCATTAAGATAGTCCTTTCATTCTTAGTGCTAATTTTGTCTTATAATTGCTTTTGCAGTGAAATTTCATATGCTTTTTCTGAGTAGTCAAATGAGCTTCCTTAAAAAAAATTAAATGCTTCATTCTCCATCAAGACACATTTTGAAGATCCAGTTTCCTCAGAAATAGGCAGCTATATCTGGAGAGAAAAAACAACAACAATGCTTTATGCTCTGAGCTTTTAAATATATACTAATGATTTACAGTATCAGCCTTGGCACCACTATCAAAAATAAGTTAGGAAGTAAAGATGTGTAAACAGCGTTAATTTTATTAGGTTTCTATACTAATTTACTTGCAGTATTGGTATACATCAAGAATCTTGTATCTTTAAGGGAGTGAGTGAAAGATTAGGGCAGGTTTAGGGAAAATGTGGGCCCTCTCCCGAATGAAATGGGAGACCTGGTTACCCGGGATACGGAGAAGGCTGAGGTACTCAATGACTTTTTTGCCTCGGTCTTCACAGGCAAGTGCTCAAGCCTCACCACCCAAGCTGCAGAAGGCAAAGGCAGGGACTGGGAGAATGAAGAGCCGCCCGCTGTAGAAGATCAGGTTCGAGACCGTCTAAGGCACCTGAAGGTCCACAAGTCCATGGGACCTGATGAGATCCACCCGCAGGTCCTAAAGGAACTGGCAGATGAAGTTGCTAAGCCACTATCCATCATATTTGAGAWGTCGTGGCAGTTGGGTGAAGTTCCCACTGACTGGAAAAGGGGAAACATAACCTCCATTTTTAAAAAGGGAAAAAAGGAAGACCCAGGGAACTACAGGCCAGTCAGTCTCACCTCTGTGCCTGGGAAGATCATGGAACAGGTCCTCCTAGAAGCTATGCTGAGGCACATGGAGGACAGGGAGGTGATTCGAGACAACCAGCATGGCCTCACCAAGGGCAAGTCCTGCCTGACCAACGTAGTGGCCTTCTACGATGGAATGACTACATCAGTGGACATGGGAAGGGCTACAGATGTCATCTATTTGGACCTCTGTAAGGCCTTTGACATGGTCCCCCACAACATCCTTCTCTCTAAACTAGAGAGAGATGGATTTGACGGATGGACTGTCCAGTGGATGAGGAATTGGTTGGATGGTCACATGCAGAGGGTAGTGGTCAGCGGCCCAATGTCCAGATGGAGGTTGGTGACGAGTGGCGTCCCGCAGGGGTCCGTACTGGGACCAGTACTGTTTAGTATCTTCATCAGTGACATAGACAGTGGGATCGAGTGCACCCTCAGCAAGTTTGCAGACGACACCAAGCTGAGTGGTGCAGTCGACACACCTGAGGGACAGGATGCCATCCAGAGGGACCTGGACAAGCTCGAGAAGTGGGCCCGTGTGAACCTCATGAGGTTCAACAAGGCCAAGTGCCCTTGTTCTCGTGGGGGACTTCAACTTCCCGGACGTCTGCTGGAAATACAACACGGCAGAGAGGAAACAGTCTAGGAGGTTCCTGGAGTGTGTGGAAGACAAC
>JAYKAV010001088.1:1272575-1385753 GCA_035582835.1 Phoebastria nigripes
ATCCCTGGAAGTATTTAAAAGACGTGTAGCTGAGGCGCTTAGGGACATGGTTTAGTGGGCATGGTGGTGTTGGGTTGACGGTTGGACTTGATGATCTTAGAGGTCTTTTCCAACCTTAATGATTCTATGATTCTATGATTCTAAGTGCAAGGTCCTACACCTGGGTCAGGGCAACCCCCAGTATCAATTCAGGCTGGGGGATGAAGAGATTGAGAGCAGCCCTGCCAAGAAGGACTTGGGGGTACTGGTGGATGAAAAGCTGGATATGAGCTGACAATGTGCGCTAGCAGTCCAGAAGGCCAACCGTCTCCTGGGCTGCATCAAAAGAAGCGTGGCCAGCAGGTTGAGGGAGGTGATTCTGCCCCTCTACTCTGCTCTGGTGAGACCCAACCTGGAGTACTGCGTCCAGCTCTGGAGCCCTCAGCATAAGAAAGGCACAGACCTGTTGGAGTGGGTCCAGAGGAGGGCCATGAAAATGATCAGGGGTATGGAACTCCTCTCCTATGAAGAAGGGCTGAGAGAGTTGGGGTTATTCAGCCTGGAGAAGAGAAGGCTTTGGGGAGACCTTATTGCGCCTTTCAGTACTTAAAGGGGGCTTACAAGAAAGATGGGGACAAACTTTTTAGCAGGGCCTGTTGCGACAGGACAAGGGGGAATGGCTTTAAACTAAAAGAAGGTAGATTTAGACTAGATAGAAGGAAAAAATTTTTTTATGGTGAGGGTGGTGAAACACTGGAAGGGGTTGCCCAGAGGGGTGGTAGATGCCCCATCCCTGGAAACATTCAAGGTTAGGTTGGACGGGGCTCTGAGCAGCCTGATCTAGTTGAAGATGTCCCTGCCCACGGCAGGGAGGTTGGACTAGATGATCTTTAAAGGTCCCTTCCAACCCAAACTATTCTATGATTCTATGATTCTATGATTCTAATTACATAAGACAGAGATCACACTCCTCTGCTGTACTCTGCCACATCCAAATCCTAGACCAGTGGTTAAGGCATTTTCTTGGAATATGGAAATGATAGCAATTTAACCTGGAATGCTTGTCTACTGGTAAGCCTGATTGATATTTCCTGCAGCTGTTGCCACTTTGCAATCCTTGCAATTTACTGTTCTTCTCTTGGAAGTACCAGAAGTATGACAAAAGAGATACTGCTTTTCAGTTTGCTCAAAATGTGATATGTAAAATAAAATAAAATAAATATTTTTAGCTTGATGAGGGAAAAAATATTATTTTGAAGGGTTTTTTGTGCTATTTTTCTAGAAAATGTTTATATCAGTTCTTTTTTTCCTAATTTTGGTGCCAAACTGTTAAATGGCAACTGAGTGTGCAGACTTAGTAGATGTAGATAGTTGTAGATGTGGATAACATACAGAAATCTGCTCAGATTAAACCAGTTATAAGTGTGACTTAGTTTAGCCAGTATAATTCTGAAAAGTTACAGTAAAAATGAGGTGCCCTAGAAAGTCCTGTTATTTAAACTGTTAACAGTGACTAAAAGGAGTCAGTGAGCATCTGCCTATCCCATACACAGGTTATGGTCAACACGAGGGGTTGAGGGGTGAATATCAAAGTCCTTCAGCCACAGCAGCCACAGCCTGAAGTGAAAGCAGGTAACTTGAAGTGAAGCAAAGATTGCTTACTGTGGAATTAAAGCACAGGCTTCCCTTCTGCATAGCTGTGACTAACTTTGCTGACTTAACCTCTCTGGTTATATTTATACAATCTTCCTGAACAAATCAGGTATTGCCACTGGTTTGGTGTAAGGACAGTGGATGTCTTTGAGCTTTCATAACTGTTTTCTACCTCACATATAAGAGCTCTTCGCTGATAGGAGCCTTCATTTGTATTTGCTCCTACTCATTCTGTAAAATGCACCAAGCGTGTTTGACAGTTACATATGCTCCATGCTTGTGCTCTAGATAGAGGTTAGAACTAGCTTTGCAGGGTATAAGCTGTGCTTTGTACTGTTTGGAATACCTTTGTTCCAGAGTGTACAACTCTGTGATTGTTACAATATTCTAGAAACATGGTTTTGCCTTTTTGGAGACAGATTATTGCTTTCAAAGACTAGCAATATCTGCTTTCAAGCTATATGCTTTTATGATTATAAAATAGAATTGGTTCTTCACTCCAGATGCAATAATTTTATAGTTAGTAAATAAAAAATTTAGCTAGGCAACGCATAGTTGATTTCAATAAATGTGAACTTCTTTATGTTGGTGAAATTCCAGCCATTGTGCTGCATTAAAGTCCAAACTGATTACGAAGCTTAAGCAGAAGGACTGGATGAGTGTGAAGGAGAAGGAAAAGCAGCCTTTCTCAGGTCACATGCAGTAGCTGAAGAACCAGTTCATGGAAACTACATCCAAACTGTGCAAGTGTCTCTGCCAAGAAGAGACTAGGAGGTTCCGCACAGTAATGAATACTCTAGCTCTATGTGCATTCTCACTTTCTGCTCAGAGCCATCAGCATAAGGAGTTTCAGTGAATTTTGGCTGCCTACAATGTAGTCTGTGCTAGTCCCGTAGGAATTCCCATTGATCACACATGTATATAGTACATTTTATCTTCTAGCCTTGTTTTGTTTTGTTGTGGAAGTATATTTGAACATATGTGAAAAAAGTGCATTTTCAAATATATGGCTCATCACAAAATAGTGAAAATGGCATATAGGGGGTTAAGGGAATGATGAGGCAAAAAACTGCAGTGCCAGCAGAATTCCCCAAAGGGTAAACAAAACTCTTAACTGTTGCAAAAAATAAATTGTCAATACCTTGTAGAAGCAGTGGATAATGAAAAGTTATAATGCCTATAGTTAGTACCCTCTTTAAAAGAATTTACACAGGATATGAAATTAAATTCTGTGCACAGTTCTCTTAATTTGTCCTTAATTAAACAATACTCCATAAATGGTGCATTCAGTGACCAAATGTTCAGAGACAGCAAAATGGTGGGTCCCAAGCCATTAGGAATGAAATAAAGTCAGTCCCCTGAGAGCCTGCTAGAATCTGGTCTATCTAAGTGACAACTGATGGTTTAGGAAAGATAATTAACTTTGCAATTACAAACCGCAGCTTTCACCAATGCTGTTTCTTTCAGTATTCTCTTCTAAATGTTCTACTATTTTTACAGTGAGATAAAATGCTTTTTAAAAATGCTGAGTTCACAGGGATTCATTTTTCCTACACAAATATAATTTGAATATTTTATTTTAAAGATTTCAGACCAATAAGTGTATGTGCAGTTATTTTATAAATTACAAAAGATAAATGTTATTTTTTTATGAATGTCAAGATTTCGTTCTTTACTTCAAAGATAAAAGGGACATGCTGCATCAAACAAATTTGATTTTTTCCTCTGGTAGCAAATCCTGGACCTAGCAAACCTAAATTAAGTTTGTTCTTTAGCCACATAGATTGAAATTCTCTTCAGTATAGGGAACATCAGTTTTAACCTACTAACGTGCCTTCATATTGATAAAAAATACCTGCATTGAAGAGGGATTGTTAGTTGAATCCATATGTCTATACCCCTGATTATCTTTACCATAATGTCTCCTAGCATGTAAATTAGTGTATTTTCATGCTGGCATACGTGTCATGAAATCATCAAATACCGCAATATGCTCATACTTACATGTGCAAGTATCGGTGTTTTTGTATGATATATTAGGGGATTACGAAAAAGCTTAGCTGTTCAATTGTAGTGTTTGTTGAGACTGTAGATGTCTGAGTACTGAACAGAGTTCCAGGTAGGTATGGACACAGGTAAGCAAGAAGACAGAATCAGGACCTAAACTTCATGAAAAATCTATTTGTGACTCTGTTTGCTGTGATTTCACATATTGTAACATACTGTATAGCACTAGAACTGGCTTCAGGAAATCCCAGCTTTAAGAAAGCAGACCAAGCTAATTCGGCATGCTACAAAGGACCAGTTCCATACATTGATTTAATAGCTGAAAGTAAAATTTAGACCCTGCCCTAAGCGTACCAACACCCTTATCATCAGCTGCAGACTGATGCTGATGCCTGATGTCAGGCTCTGCTGTAGGCAGCGTAGGTTCTGCACTGTGTTTGCTGGGATGTCCCATGGAACTCTGCTGCTCTAATCAACTCCTCATTTTGCCTGTGCTCAGGGCAAGCTGATTTATCTGTCTATGCCACCATGGTAAGTGATAAGGACATTTTTCTCACACCCTTTGTGTTTGAATTGGAAATCCATTGGAAACTTTCTTGCTGCACACATGTACAATCAAGGATGCAACACTCTCAGATCTCAGTTACAGACTCTGGATGCTCTGTGAGAACAAATTATTTTAAATAATGTACTTCTTTCTGGTAAAGGTGCATTTCTGTGAATTGTGCTGTATATCTCCAATCACAGTGGTCACATCTGTACAACTTCACATTTGCCATTTATATGTAATTAACCTTAGAAAAGTAGGGAAAATACTGTGGTAATAGTTTGATATTTAATTACAGTACTTGTAAGTGGCAATTTTAAAGATTTTAATGACCGGCACTGTATACTAACATGTATATTTGTAAATTGTCAGGGGGAGGGATGTTATTACTGATAACTCATATATATTCTGTTTCCCTAGCTAATCTTCCTTCATGAATATGCTTTAAAATATTCAGCTGTCTTGTATGTCATTTTGTCCAACTTTGCCACTTGTGAAGTGATACACACATATGCTTCATCACAGATAATACTTCCATCATACCAGAGGGCTTAGGGTTTTAAGGTAGTCTGAAAACTTGTATGAAAGGAATTGTTGCCTTCAAAATGCCTGGTGTTGCTCTCACTGATGTTTATATGGGCCTCTGGATGTTGTGTTGATATTTACGTTTAACATCTCTTTCCACTGTATGAGATGCAATTCTATAGAATACCACCTTTAGTGAGGGATTTAAAATTCTTGTTGATGAGCATCACACAAGCTGCAATGCTATTTCCCTGTTCTTCAGTGTTGATATGTCTGAAGACAATACACAGAAGTAGAGAAGGACTATTGTAATACAGGAATCAGTAAAGACCCTTTATTTGAAGGTACCGTTATGTTTGCATTTTTTCTTTCTTTATTTATATAAAATGCATGTAATTATTGTTAAGCACTGTCTGTTATTTTATATTTAGAAGCAACTTAAGAAATTACATGGTCTAAATTCATCCGCGGTTAACAAAAAATGGAAAAATTAATAGATCTGTGGGAAAATACAGCTTATACATCTGGATTCCTGTAAATACAAAGAGGGAAAATGATACTATTTTTTAAAAAGAATTAACTTTAGCTCTTGTCCATTCTTTTTGTGCAAAGAAAGACTTTCCAATGTGCTTTAGTAGTTTTAATTCTAGATCTTAGTTTGGACTGATGCTCCATATGGATTAAAAAACAGATAGTAAGAGATGGATTCAGGTTTTCAAAATCATCAAGTGATTTGAAAGAAAAGTGCTTCACAGTGTTAAGTTCCAACAATTTGATTTGGCTGTTATTGTGGAACCCTGGTATCCAACACTGAATTTCTTCAGAGAGGAAAACTTTATCTCCACCCTCTTTTATGATGTGTGATCCAAAATGCCAATCACTGAGATTGGAATACAATTATATTCACTAATATGTCTAAAATAGAAACTCTTGCTGTCAATATATACTCATTAGTACTGAGCTGCAAATGAATTCTGGAATTGTGCTCTTATTAATTAGGTGGCAGACTAGAAAACTTCCTTGCTTCTGTTTAGCCAGATGGAGGGACAGTGGGTGTAATGACCTATGTTGGGCCTTTCCCAGGGGATTTCTTTGGTGTTTCTTGGTGTCAATATGGGTCCATCTACCATTTGCCATTTAAAATAAGCAGCCCCAAACTTACACAAGTGTGCACTCAAATTACATTCAGAAAAAGACATGGTAATTTTGTTTAGTTTTAAAATCAGTTATGCATCACATTCTTAAAACTCCAGAGGGACTTGGGCACAAAGATGCGAGATGGAATAGATTTTTTAGGAAAAGGTAAGTAAGTCTGCTTTCTTTTCCTATTAACACTATGCTACATAATCTGCCACGTAAGTCCATCAACATACAGAGGATTTGGTTTTAAAACTCATTCACTTCCTTGTCTTTCAATACTTTTTTGCCCTATGAGTTGTTTAAAATTCTAAGAGGCTTCAATGACTCAAAAATGGACTTTGGGGGGAGGGGAGGAGCAGGGGAAGTTGGTGATCAGCTCACATGAAAAGTCCCTAATTCTCTAATTCACCCTGTATGTTCTAAACAGCCATCAAGATACTTAAATGTGTATCTTCATTAAAGGGTGTGAGTAATACCATACACTGAATGGAATTACTCATGGGCTTTAAGTTTTGCATGAATCAAGTATCATCCTGCATAGTAGCCTACATAAGGAGATACTTGAAACAGTCATAAGATACTGTGTCTTTTTTTGTTAAGATTTTCAGTAGATACTTCAGCTTTGTCAGCGTAAAAGTGATTCTTTGAAAGCTGGTAATTCATTACAAATGAATAAGAAACAGAAAAAAACACGTTCAAAATATTATGTAACATCAAATTGTGGTTTTCATGGGTCCATTTCTGTATTTGAAATGAAGTTTTAAAATCTATGGCACTTGAGTTAATTGGAAAAAAACATTTTCTACTGACCTTATGGATGACTTAATTTTCCCAAAATAACTTTATTCTATGTGAGCTCCCAACTGGTGTTGGTTCTGCCAAGTAAAAGCTAATACCAAAAGAATCAGGTGAGCACCCTCATTTCCCACTGTGTTTCTCTTCACCTCCCACTGTGCTACTTACTGCATAGACAAATATTGACAAGTGTTATTATTTATATGGATCTGACAAATTTCTGTCTAAATGCACAAGAAAGTGCAATTTTTGCTCCTACAGAGGGAAAATTCTTTGCAAAAAAAATCTGGATAATGATTTCAGATAAAAGAAAGGCTTACATTTTTTTTGAACAAACAAAATAAGAAATATATTTAATAACTTATTCCGAGTAGATCATTCTATTCCTAGTAGATCATTCACTTGGCTTTACATTTATGGAACTTTCTTACAGAAAATTGTGACGATAAGTCATATGGTAACTATATTGTGATACAAGACTTAAAAGCTTGCTATTGTGTAGTGACATGTTTTCTCATTCTGATATCCAATGTATGTCCTCAGCTTGCAAATAAGAAGATGTTTGATTTGTTTTTATTTTCTTGTGAGTGCCTGTAACCTTCCCTCTGTCCTATCCTTTCAGGAGATGCAAAGAGATTGGCCCAATGAGTCAGTGATTTCCTTCCCCTCCTTTTGAAATCAGGAATGAAAGGCAACGTGATTAAAATCCCTTGCAGGCCTGGGAACTATATACCTGGAAGCAGGCGGGATCTGAGTATTTTAATTTGGAATAGACAGAGAGAACATATGACTGAAACAATTATAAAGGTCATATGATATGCTACAGCATCTCTGATCTCTGCATTACGATAGCAACAAAATTAATTGCCCACGTGTGACTGCCATAATACCACTGCTACTGTCCAAGATAATCCAAGATAATTTTTTACTTTGTGTGCTAATGATAAAACCATTAAGGAAAAAAAAAGAAGAATTTTGTTTCAGAATTATACAGTGTGGCTTGAAGAGCAAAAAGAGAGCAGATGAGGAGTAAGCAAGATGCTATTTTTACATAATTCCTTTTCAGAAGACAGTTGTACTTCAAGCAGTTTTACAGACATGGCTTAATGAGTGCCTGTCTTGGGCCAGCCATATCAACTTTGAAGTCATCTGAAAGCTGAGGTGAGAGAGACTGGGTACTAGTCATTGGACACTTTCAGAATAATGTAAAAGGGCATGACTCCCATGAGATCCGTTTTTCATATCCCTACATAGTAGGTCACTTTTTGAGGCTGACACTTCTATCAGACAGAAACAGTGAATGTACAAAAGCTGTCACCTATCATGTCTGCCCATCATGTTCAAAGCAGGATAAAATAAATTTCATTCTCCCTTTTTCTTTTAAGCTTTTTATTTTCCTTATATTCTTTTACTTTTTTTTTAAGAAATATACAAAAATGTGCCCTGGTGAACTGTTAAGTGCCAGATAATATTAGCCTTTTAGTGTTCTCTTCGTAAGTTTTGCATGTCTTTTATTTTTTTTGTCTTTTTTAATCAAAAAGTGCTAATGAACCAATGAAAATATATGCAAATTCTTATTTAACATTTAATGATTTATCAGTTTTTTTAAATACTTACCAGTACAAGACTTCTGTGAGGGCTTTAAGTCCTTAACAGTGTCTGAAGGATCACTTTATCAGAATCTAAATAAATACATTAGTATATTCTGCTGTGTGAAGTAGGTTCAAAATCATATGTACACAGTAGATAATGGAAACATGTTGACATTCTTAAGGTTATAAACACATTTGAAGTTATCCTAATTGTAAAATTGAAGATTGTGAAGTACAATGTCCCTGAAAATCCTAGAACAGCATCTTTCTCATTTTACTAATTGCTGCAACACTTGAGATCTCAGTATAATATTTTTTCCTCTGCACAAATGAGCAAGTGGAGGCCATGGAACCTCTTTAAAAAGGCAGATGTGTTAAATAATTAATTTATAAAGAAAATCAGTATGGGGACTAGAGTATGGATATTATGACTTATCCAGGTGAGGTTTTGGTGGGTTGAACTAGGGGTGCAACATTTTTTGTGTGCCAACAAACACTTGTATAAAATCCTTATTTCTTCTTGGCAAAGTATATTCCAGTGCTGGGAGCCATACATCTGTGTGCAATGCTTGATGTTGTGGAATGAATGGCTTTGGCTGTTAAGGCTGTGTGTTCATCTTGTGCTTCTCTGTGTTTTTATGCAAGGGTGAGCCTCAGTTCTCTTCAGAAATCCTAAGTGATCCTTTTTCAACCTTTCTGATAAAGAATGTTTACCTTCCCTTTTCTCATTCAAAATGCTCCATTTTCTTCATTTTTTCTATTCTTTTTCTCAAAGAAAAGGAACAAGAAACAATCTGAAACTCCTACAACAAAGCAAGGAACTGTACCCATCACTGCCTGCTAATCATAGAGTATCAGGTGTTAGTTTTGTCTTGTCCAGCAACAAATTAACAAATAGGAAGAAGCATAACATAAAAATTTGCTTGGGAGGGAGTCACACTGCAATTAGGAGCTCTGTATGCAACTCCTTTTTGTTAGAAATCAGAAGTGTAGCGTTGTTCAGATCAAACTATAGCTGCTGAACACTGTGAACACATGCATTTGGCCCCCATAGCAGTGATTGTGATAAAAACGAATTCAGATAAACTACTCCAAATATTTTTGGAGGATACAGTCCAAGTGGCAAAGAAGGTAGCATCTGAACTGATCTCAGCCCTGACCACTCTAGTGTTTGTCAAGCCCTCTGCCTATTGACATCCACTGCTTCAGGATGGACAGTTGCATTTGCAGCTCCAGTGCTGGTTTCTCTGCTGCCTATTTTGATACTTCCTACAGAAAAACTGGTAAGGGCATTCCACCTTGTGTACTTACAGCAAGTTATAAGGAGTAAGGATATATCTAAGGCTGAAGATAAGATGGAAGAAAAGTCATTAGAAACCATGACCTTAAATAAAAATTCTCTGGATTGAGCAGAACAAGGTCTCTGTTACTGATTCCCATGGGGACAAGCAAAAACCAAACACTCCATGTCACCTGAAGAGATTTTTGGTCAGTACCAAAACCTGCACCAGCACTGCTACAGGCTCCACGTAACTTCTCAGTGACCTCTTCAAGTACTGATCCCTTTCTCCCGTTAAACAATGACCACAAAGAAAGTGTCCTGGAATTCCCATTTAAACTTCAACCATACCTTGTAGCATTTAGACACTTAGGGATACCCAGATTCATAGACAGCTATGCAGTAAGGAGCCTGGAAGGATTATGAAATCTTTGAAGTATCTCATTAATTTCATTCTGCAAAGCATGAAGTACTTCAATTTTTCTTGTTGCTTCTACTTAAATTTCAGAATTTCTGTTGCAGAATGAGTTGATGCAAGGGCCTCAACAATTTGAATATAAGAGGTTCTTCTCTCAACTCCTCAAAGACTCCCTTAATGATGAAAGTATCAAATACAGGCCAAGTACAAGAAAACACAAGTGCAGGTGATCTTATGCTTTGTCCTTGCCTATGTGATGTCTACAATGACATTAGTGTTTTAAAGAAACACATACCCTAGTAAAAAAAACCACAACAGAAATAGAAAGATTTAATTGTGCTCTGTCTTACAATTCATTGAATTATTGTTGGGAACATGGAGAACCTGATGAGGAGTGGTCTTCTCACATGCCTATTCTTATTTCCAAATAATTTAAATGCGGGTTGAAGTGGCTTTCTTAGTATCATCTATTTAGAGAAATTATAGAAAAAAAGCCTTTGCAATGACTAAAGACAAGAGAATATTTTTAATGCAAAATCCCAAACAAACTTGCTATTTTCAACTTTACAGTAGAAATTTAAAAAATTGGGATGGAAAATCTGCATTTTTCTAGCAAACTCTTGTATTATCTATCATGTGCACAGTTAAAACTCCAGCTAGAGATGGCGATGATTCAGCCTATTGTGATTGAAATAGATAAGAGGCTGGAAAGCTTTGTTCACAGCTGCCAGAGGGCTACCCGAAAAGTGATGGTGTATGATAATAAAGAATGGAGATACCACTCTTTGAACAGAGATTGCTTAAGATTGCACTTTAGTCATTGTATTTCACAGTCTGATAGGCTCATTGAGGTAACTTTTTTCCAATAGTAGACAGGAGAAAAATCTTCAGCTTTAGATATCCCTAGCCAGGTTTGCAAGGTTTATCATATATAGGTAACATGGAGAGAATACATTGGAGGAGCTAAGCACTTTGAATATTTTTTAAAGAAGACTGAGTATAATTAATTACCACAGTATTGCATGCATGAAGAAACAATTCTATTATATGTTCTGTGAAATTTGAGAGTATTTCCAAGGCTTTTCTCTTTGAAAGAAGTTCTTTTTCTAGCATAGTAATCTGTGTGGAATATGGAGAAAAAGTATAAATTGCAGGAGAGAAGAACTTTGAGGAGGAACCTGATTGGAATGTTTTCTGTTGTGGCCTCTGTAAATAATTATTGTACAATTGTACTAAAAAAATACTTGAATCTTTAAAGCTTGTATAAATGAAAATTGAATTTTTCTGCTGAGGAGATCCATGGATGTGGACTCCAAAGCCTGGGATCTGTCTTCAGTTTTTTGTTGACCTGCATTCTTACCTTATGCAATGTGCTTGTAGCACTATCCATTTACCCACTCTTTGTTTGTTTACCCTATTTAGACTCTAAGTGCTTAGATATCCAGACAAGCTCTTACTATCTTGTTAAAGTGCCACACTTAATGGAGCTATGACTTTTCTTGGAGTCTTCAGGTTCTACTGTGCTACCACTGAGTAACATTGTTTTGGTATGTTAAAATAAGATCATTATTAACATAATGGTTTATGTTTAGAGTCCCTTTCATCTAAGGATCTGGAAGTACTTTACAAACATAAAATTAAGCCTCAAAAAATCTCTCTATGACAGGTACAGATTAAACAGGACTCACTTTATCAATAACAAAAATGTTTTCATCTTTATGAAGGACAATGGCAGCTGTTCAACAGCATAAAGGAAAACTAACAACAGCCTACAGCAGAAATGCAATGATACTGCGTGTATCCAAACCACACATGTCAGTGAATTTGATAGACAGGGACAAAAGTTGCAACAAAAAATCCTATGAAAATGCTTGGAAAATGTTGACGAACTATGAAAGCAGTAATCCTCAGAGTGATGTTTTACATTAAAGACAGTAACTCCTGTGCTGTATTGCTCGCTGTGCCATGCTGTGTTATTAGTTCACCACTTAGATCAATTAAACTGAGATTCATCTCTTAATTTAGGAATCTTGATCTGTAAGGCTTCAGTGATTTGTCTTGCATTTTCTCTCTCCACCTTTACTTCTGCCACTCACTTGATGTCTATACTACATCTGGTGGCTACATCGAGATGCCTAAAAGTTCTAAGGTATTCCTCTTGCATCACCATTATACTCTTGCATCACCATTATACCCATCCCTGTGATTTTAAACATCTAACGTGGGCCCAGCTCTCATGTAGTGCAGATTCTGTTTTGCAATTGTCTAAATTGTTACTTTCTTGTTCTAAAACAGATCTGGCTACTGATGTCTACAGACATACTTGCACTTTATCTACTACCTCCCAAAATAAATTGATGCCTCTAAGAACACTGCAAAAATGTGCTCTATGCCCCAAAGGGGTTGTATTTTGAATTGAATATTGAATACTAAAGGTGAATCGGAAGGAATAGACTGAGAAAGGACTGGGTCACAGCAGTGTAGCCACATGGCTGTTTTTTTCCTACATGCAACATTATTCAGCTCCTAGTCAGGCAAAACATGATTTTGCATTTTTAGCTTTGCCTGATTAACTGTCTGTGACAAGGCAGAGCTGAATGTCCTGAAGTATCAGTGATATTCAATGATCTGTGTACAAGTGCAGCCCCAAATATATGTGGGCTGACCTAGTGAACAATCTGAGTGAAGAAAGACAGGAGATAATGACAGAATGATTTTTCACAGGATCTTTGAAGTAGATTAGTATAAAGCAGTTGGCCACATAGCTTAGAAAGGAACTGATGGTATATAGCAGGGGGATCTGGTGAGGAAAGGGACAAGGTTAGCAGGGTAATTGTTTTCTAGTGGCGAGGGGGAAGGAGAGCCAACGAAGGAAGTATGAGGCAGGAAGGGGTGTGTGCAAGGCTAGAGACATAACCTGGAAACAAGCTAATATGTTTGTTCTGATACATTCCCATCCCACTTGCAGTTTGGAGGAGATGAATGAGTGGAGCTGGGTGGAAATATTCATCTGTCTCTCTCTGCTTTATATTCTTATGTCTCACAGCTGAGGCCTGCATTGAACAATCCAGGCTGAACATCATAGCCATGCAGAGATCCTGGGTCCTTTAGGATGTATCTGCTCCTCAGCATATTGTTAACATACAGTTTCACTCAAAGTTCATAGAGACGTTGCCACAGTCATCCTTTTCACACTTTCTTTCACCATGGCCAGATTATTGCCTGGCATTAGCAGATTGACAGGCTCCAGGATCCTGGGAATGTTGCCCTTTGTGAATACATCAAAATCTTCATTAGTTTTCCAGCAAAATGCAAGGCACTGTGAACAGAATGTAATACAAATTCTGAATGCCGTCTCTGTGACAGTAGTGTGCACATCTCAGCATCTGGTCTGTGAGAGATGTGCCACATTCCAGGGCTCAGTCTGGGATGTGAATGTCTGGTCCCAATCTAACCACAGAGTCCTCTGGTTCTCTATAGGTAACTCCTGGTAGCTGGCGGCTCACTCAGTAAGCATGTTCAGTAAAGCCATTTTTTGCCAAACAAACTTTTTTCCTACCTGCCCCTCGGCATTAGGGACAAGTGCTACTTCTGGCCTGCTCTCTCCTATTCCTCTGTACTTATGAGTCAGAGAACAAAAAGCCCTCTTCTTGATTTTCCCTCTTTCTTCTGTCTTTCTTTTCTTCACAGGAATCATGTCTCTTCCCCTGTGCTTTCTCCTATACTTCTGGTGAGTAACTCATGGTTAAAACCCATGCTGTTCCTGCTTCATAACAGAGCAGACCTGTGGCATCTCAAAGCTGAAGTGTTGTTTTTTTCACCATTTCTGCTTGACTCTTCTATTACCTGAGTGTGGTGAGATAAGGAGGGCAGCTGTAACTGATGAAGAAAGGCCTGCAGGAGAGTTTTGAAGATGAGGTGCACCTCTGGATGGAAGATTGGGTCCACATCTATCAGACAACTTAGCTGTGGGCAGCTTGTTGAGCAGAGTAAAGAAATCACAGGCTGTGAAGGTAGGAGGCCCTCCAACAGATGGGATCATGTGAGACAGAGAATGAGGGTGAAATGATTTGACCAGCAGGGAATTGATCCTGTGGAGTATAACTGTAGCAAGAAAAGAACTTTGTAGGAGGTTTATAATAATAAAAACATAAAGCAGGCAGAAGAATTAAATCTACCTCCTTCCTGCCTCTCAGGACTTACGACTGTCTCCAGTGGCCAGGAACACTGCAGTGTGGGAAGCAAAGTAATCAGGAGAGCTCTGGTTGGAACTTCAGTTATGACTCTAGCAACAGCCTTGAGAATATGAAACTCACTGTGTCTCATAAGAATAATCAGTTGAATGCCAAAGTGTGTTCAGTGTTCATCAGCCTCTGAAATCTCCAACTATTATGTTGGAGAAGGACACTGAGATGGGCTACATCACTTGGGATGCGGGCTTAGATGTCTAGGCTGTATTTTACTGATTATCTGGGGGAGATAGTCATGTCTTTTGAGAGTTACATCCTGACTATTTGTGGATGCCGAGGAAATGTTTACTGAAAATTTAATTAGGGTAACATTGCTGTCTTCTTGCCACACTTCTTTTTTTCCTATAGGCTTTGACTGTATAATAGTAACTTGAATACACCAGTGACTGTTATCTGGTACTGAGGGTGATTGGCATGGAAGTGCATCAGTCAGTCATACTATTCAATGCTCTTATCCTTCAAAAYAGGGTGGCTGCATGAAAACTTCTACCTGGGAATGGTACCTGGCTTTTGTTAACTTTCCAAATGCACCAGGGAATTCTAGCTGGATCAAAGGACATGGTATCTTTAGGGGACAGTGTTCTCTGCATCAGCCAAGTTGTGCAGACCTGTGTCTCCCACATTCATGATACAAAATTTCTATAAGATGGGAAAAAACCAAAAATGTTCAGATGATGAAAACATTTATTTGAGATTTTAGGTACTTTTTTTGAAACATATATAGATATATAAGATAAGCAACCTGAAAAGTAGCACTATATTCAACAGTTTTATTTTCTTTAAGCTGGGATCAGGTTACTGTAGTTTGACTAATCACCATACATTTGCTGATTCACAGGACATGTTCATGTGTATGTTCTTTAAATATAGAAGTACATGATCTTTTATAAACAATGAGACATTCAAATCTTTTGTATGGTACTGCAGGCAAATATTATAGCATTTTAAACTGAAACACAGTAAGAAGTTGCATAACTTGCAGAAGGCCATGTAGCAAGTCAGTGGCATAGCTAATTATTGGAATATTTTTCTAACTGTACTTTCTGCTGTTTCTGTTAGCTGCTACCTGTACAAACTTCTTCCTTACCATAGCACATTCAAGCTTGTAGGCATAATATGTTCATTTTCTAACATATTTGCCTGCTGTAACCAGTCTGCTAAATCTGATTTTGCTTCTCTTCCATCAAATACTCATTGCAGTTCTTGTTACTGAGTCTGACACTGGGGATATCTGGCAATCAGCTTACACATTCATTGGTTTGCATAAGGGGAGGAGACAGGACTGCAGAGTGGCAGCAAGTATGCAAACTCATTTCACGTTAGTTCCCCCAGGTAAGAGATTCTTTCAAAGGAGATCATTGAATTTACCTGTTTCATATTTCAGCCACCATTGTCTGATACCCAATTGCACATAAAGCATCTGGTGTAAGCAAAACTAATTTGGATCTTCTTTTGTAAAATGTTAGCTGGATTAAGGGATCAGGTAGCCTCTTTCCTTACAAGAATCACTAGAGGGAACCATACTGTGGAAAAGATAAAATAATTAGGACAGCAGAAAACAGGCAGCGTGCATCTCAACTGCAACTGTTCCTGTGTAAACTCAGCCTATAAAATTATATTAGTTTGCTTATCAAGCAAGCTTCTTTTCAAATTTAATAGCTACCTATATTACACTGACTGTATCGACACCTGTGACTGTTATATTCTAGATGTTTTCCAGCTCTTGTGAGCTTGAGTTCGTATCACATAGGCAAAAAGATTAATATTCCAAAGCCAGTTTAGTGTTTGAAGACATTTTTTTGGGGGAATAGGCAACATAAAGTAGTACTAGACTTCATCAAATGCAGTATTTAATGCTCACATTTGTAGTAGAATAAACACTACAAAAGTTACTAAATGTAAAGCCGCTGACCAAAGTCTGAAATATATTGCAAGGATTCCTAGGACCCACTATAATCCAGATAATTAATAGTAAGCCACAGGAACATACAGAAATATTAGATATTTTTAAATGCATTTATATACAAGTAATCTTCAGAAAACTTCATGTCATTCTCAGCAAACAATATCTCCTTGCTTGGGTCAAAAAATGAAATAAAATGTTAGAAACTATTCTAAAAGAAACAGAAAACAAAAAAGAAACACTGTTTTTTATGACGCAAATGCATATTATGTATGCAACTTGAACAGTCCAAACAATGCAACAAAAGCCCAAACTCAAAAGTGAGCTAAAGAGGTACAGAGATGCAACAGAATGGCTACAGCTATGATGTAGCTTTTGTCTGGTGAGATACTAGGTTGGGCCTCTTCAGCTTGGAAAAGTGGCAACTGTGGGGCGATAATAATATGGATGGCATCAAAAAAGTTGAATATTGAAAAGACATTCATTACTTTTCATAACACAAGAACTTTGCAGCACTTAATGAAATTATCATCTGGCAAGTTTAAAACAAGCCTTAGAAGTACTTCTTCAGACACTATGTAATTAAACTGGAGAACCCATTGCTATAGGTTCTTCTAGATGCCAAAAATAAAACAGTTTCCAAAGGCTACTTTACAACTTAAAGGAAGGTAGATAAATCTTGGGCTCTTAARCACAATGATGTACTGCAAAGTCCAGAACCCCTAACGTGCTGATTGCCAAAAGGCAGCAGATTATTTTAAAGGAGTCTCTTACTTGTCCTGTTTCTTAGACTTTTCTTCAAAGAATCTATGACTGAATACTGGGCTAAATGGACTTTTGCCCTGACCTGTCATGGCCAGATCATCTGCCTAAGGCAGTTAGCAGATTTTTATCTGTGATCACCAGATTCTACAGAAATCTACTGTGAATTTTTAAAAATGAGATTAATGTTTTTGCCTGATGGTAGGTATTAACTGAAATGCCACATCACACACAGTTATTTGTGTTTAGTTTGTATGGTCTTCAGGAGAAGATTTGGTTTTTTCACGCTGCACCGCTGGTCAGAATGTACCTAGCATGTTTTCAGTCTTGTCTCAGTATTAACACTAAGAAAATCAAACATATAAAGAAAATAAAAATTGTTGCCTTGGAAAGGCTAATCTTTATTCCTGTATAACTAAGGTTTATTCTAAGAAAACCACAAAATGTTTTCATCACAATCAGACGACACAGCACATTATTACTAAATTAGTTTGGAGATTTCTGAAAATTTTGGCCCATTATATTTTGGTACCCTATAGTGCTTTGCACATCTGTGAAATGTGGTCTAAATGTCAGTGATCTTCGGACACTGTTTATTCCTAACTTGCTATATTTCTTAGTCCATTCCACAACTCACCAGTTCTGGGAAAAGAATAAGCAAACATTAAGAAGTCTCTCATCCATCTAAATCAAATTCATCCCAGAAATGCTCAGCCTTTTCTTACTCTATGGTGTACTACATTATTTCCTTTATCGTTCTGCAGTATTATAATTAAACTTGTCTCAGTCTTTCTGTTATAACCCTTTACACTCAATAACTTTGTGGTTGACTTAAAATTTACCCCAGAGAGCAAGACAACAAAGTAACCATTTTAAATATACTTCATATTCTTTATGAACATGAAACAAAATGACTACTTACAGAAACAAATGCTAACACAGTATTACAATGGACAGTCAATCTTCCTGCCCAGACTTCAGAGCTCCCTGTGGGCTCAGTTACGGCCACTGCTCTGAACTTGGAACCAGCAAAACCCCGACTAACTGCTCTCTTTGTTTCCTTGCCCTTTCAGGGAAGAGTCATTCCCTGATTTTTAATGTTCTTTTAAACACTTGAATTCTGAGTAAACATGTTGCAGTCCTATGTGCCAATGTAGAACGTTTCTTATTTAGAAGTATTCTATGGAATTCTATTTAGAGTAAATAAATAAATAAAAACAGTGGAAAAGACACTTCTGCATTTTCACTTTGATTCTCAAAGAGAATAAGAAAAAATCTAGCAGGGGAAGCTCACGGGATTACCCTAGTGATAATAAAATAAAGGTATATTTCAGAACTGATATTATACTAGTCCCAGTATATTAAATGTTCAGACTCCCTCTGAGGAAGAACTATGTTTTTTGCATGGGTAAGCTTACTAGACCTTTCAAGTGTTTTTATTAATGCTACATTTCTGTATGTCACTGGATGCAGAGGGTAGAGTGAAGAAGAAAGCTGTGGAAGCATATTACTTCATTTTTATATTTGAGATTTTTCTTCAATCATCTGAAGTGTCAAGGACCTGCTCTGAGGATAAGCAGCCTCAAAACATGGATGCTCTGAACAATTTAAAGAAAATGTACTCTCTTCAGTACTGCAATAACTTCTATTTACCACAAGGTGGTATAAAACTGTAGCTGTCTGTTCAGTACCAGGAAATTCTACCAGTAAATGATCCATATTCCTAGGCTGGATATCATTCTCATGGTGCTTTGCTGTGCTGTATCTCCTTATTATCACTGTGGCTGTTCAGCAAAACCAAGTAGCTCCTTCATAGCACAGAAGCAATTGCATGCTGTAAGGCATAGCTTTTCACACGTAACAGGCTTTGAGCAGTATAGCTTTTCCCTGTACCCCTGTGAGAAGACCCCTCTGGCAGACCACTCACAAAGAACAGTTAGAGGTTTGGACCTGGATGAGTTTACCTGGTGTAAGAAATGACTGTTGCTGAATAATGCCACTAGTCAGGGAGCTAAAATGTGAGACTTATAATTGTGTTGAACTTCTTCCAACAGAAGATTCAGAATGCCTTTTATGTAGCTAGGGTGCTAGCAAGAGAGACCTGACAGTAAAGGTGGTATAAAGGTAACATAGCCTCTCTAAATCACCAGAAAAATCCCCCTGAATTGGTGTATCTTGAATTTTGACTTCTACTTTTTTTACCTGTCAGAATCTGGTCCCACATCCTCTGCAGCTGCAGAAGAATTCGAACAGGCTTTTTTTATTTACGTCTTCTGTCATATACAACAGCTGTAGATAGTTAGAGTAACACACCTGTTTTGGCCCAGATAAACCTAGTGTGCTTTTGATTCATGTCTGTCTGGACTGGTTTTGGTAAGTGTTTGTGTGAGAAATGCATTTGCAGTGGAGTTAAAAGAGTAAAAGCAGAGGCCAGAAGTGTGAAGATTTTGATTACAGCACGGTGTTTTGCTGAAATGAGGTTGTATGTAGACTTCTGTATTTTTGCTATTGGACCATCTTAGGTCAAGGAAAGCAGAAAAAAATATCATTCTAAATAAAAATTCTAAATAAAAAATGGAAGCTATATTTCCTACGCCGAAAAGTAGCCAATCACATCAGAGATGCTCCTTGCTTCTATCATCATCTACTTGGTCATAGCTCTCATGGGTTGTTTAGTCTTTTAATGTTAAATGATTTTATACTATAGCACACGTAAGTATTAGCTGTTAGGTTGGGAGTGGTTGTTCTGAAGAATGCTAGGGTGAAGTCCAGCTTCAGGAACTATTCCTAGAGAGAGAGATTTCTTAATTTAAAAGAAATAATAAACAGGCCTTGTATTGAAAATTCCTGTCAAAGTTACCCATAGAAAAAGAATAAGGATTTTTTAAAATAAAATACTAAGAAATAGTAGCAAATAAATTCTTACATTTGCATACATGGATAAAAAATAACATTGATACAATAATGTCTTAATCTTCTGAAACAATTTTATTAAACATGCAATGCAGACTTTAATATAGGCTTTGTTAACATTCTCATTTACATTTTAGCTTCCACTAAAATTTAAAATTGATTTACAGATCTGTCTTTCTAAAGAGAAAAAGGATGACTATACAGATGTCACAGTTCAAAGGGGACAGTGACAGAGCAACCTTTCATTATTCTGTTAAAATATTTATTTAAAAAAAAAAAGTCCTATTTTCATTATGACTTTCTATGTATTGTTTTAATATTACTCTTTAGCCTGTAAATTCACCCACATTTCTGGGTACTATAGGGTACAAAATGACTGGTTACAAAATATTTTTTTGCAGAGACAGAAATCTATGGTCTCAGCAAAATGTGGGACTAACAGAAAATACGTCAGGAACTTCAGGGAATGTGAAACTATGACTAGCAAGCTGTCATTAAATAATGTCTTTAAGCAAACTGCATGTACCAAGGCAAAGATATGAAGCAACAGCTGTCATTGAAGTTATCCTAGTTCTTAGAAGCCCAGGATTAAGAGGGAGCAGAAGAATGTTGTTTGATAACAAGTGCACTGCCCCACAGTAGCTGATATATCTGGCTCACCACTAAGTAAATGATGCTCTTTACTRTCATTTCGCTTTCCTCAGTCATGTAGCAAGCCAGGACAGACCACAGCAAGTAGTTTCTCAGTAAACAAAACTACAGCCATAAGCACTCTGTCTTGTTTTGTAGCCTTCCCTACCTGATGCTGCATCTGACTTTTTCCTTAAAATAAAGAAATGAAATTTTTCCTTTCATTTAAGCTCCTTTCAAATTACTTGTTTCCTTGTGTTCTTTTCTTCCATGTGTTCCTATTGATCTCTCTGATTGAACTCTTGATTGCCTTTCTCTCTCTTCCCAAAAGGAACAGACAAATCGGCTGAGACATGGAATGTGGAAAAGGAAGCAGGAAAAATGTAATCATTTGGTTCAGATCCTTGTCAGATCAGAGAGCCAATCCATTTACTACATTGTCATAGTCTTCTTGAATGACTGTGGGAGTTCCCCTAATTTCTCTGTATGGTGTGAGTAATTTCACTTCTTTTATACCTCAAGGATACTGTGAAGATAAATGCACTGAAAATTGTGAAGTATCCTGATACTATCTCCTATAAGAGAAGCTGGATGAATTTCTGAGAAAGAGAGAGAAAAAAATTGAATCAACTCATAAATTAGATTACTTTTAGAGATTGGTGATGTATAGTTCTGTCTCAAATGAAGGTGAAATATACTGGAGATGTATCAAAAGGGTCTTCGTAGGACCCTTGACTCAATTCTTCAGTATTAAGTTTACGAGTGAAAACACATCAAAACATGTTCAAAACTGGAACAGGTTGCCCAAAGTTGTGGAGCCTCTATTCTTGGAGATATTCAAACCCAAGCTTTGAGCAGAAGCTTGTACTAGAGGATCTCCAGATATGGTTGTATGATTTGCAACCATGTTTCTGTGATTCTGTTTTCAAGTAATTAGTTACGATGCTTACTCATGCTTACTTGGAAGACTTACACGAAGGGATTTAGAACGTGTCTAAGCTTTATGTAAAACTTCTATGTTTACATAGGTGTCTAACTCCAACCAAGTAATGAATCTGGTTGTTTCAGCTGAAAGTACTTACAATATATTTACTAGGACACACGCAAATAGTTGCTGCTAAAC
Organism: Phoebastria nigripes; assembly: GCA_035582835.1. NCBI lineage: Eukaryota > Metazoa > Chordata > Aves > Procellariiformes > Diomedeidae > Phoebastria > Phoebastria nigripes. The sequence continues at coordinate 1,294,092 of JAYKAV010001088.1, forward strand.
ATAACTCCATTGTTGCAAGCAGAGCATTTCAGTGTCTTTCTCACACTAAAGTGTGTCAAAGGCCCAAGGCATTGGGTGATATTTGCACATGCCTAGAACACAAAGACATTGGTGATCATGGCCAAAAGTACAGCCTTCACTTTTTTAAAAAAAAAAAACAAAACCAGAAATAGTAATTGGCAGTGGTTCCTCCCACCTCTTAGATGATTTTCAGGTGGATGGATTCTCATTCAAGATGTGCAGACACCTGCCCAAGTCATGGCTTCAGGAACAGAAAATTTGTAGGACTTCAACTGTCAAGATTCTTACAGCCTGCCTCAGCTGTTTCCTGATTCACTGTGTTGGTTGCTGTAAATCTCATTCTTAGGCACTTATGTCTACTCAGCTAATGAATAATGAATGTGAATGACTGGATTGGTTCATCAACGTCAAAGGCCTTTGCCTTGCCTATAAGTAAAAGTTTGAGCTGTGTGTTCAATCTCAGCTTTAGTATTTCCACAGTCCTGAAAACTTAGCTCATATAACCCAGTTTTTACCAAAATTGGGTTTAATGGTCCATACTCATGAAGAGCTAACACTCCTAGAAGTGTTGTACAGTTCTTAGGAAAGAAAATCTTCCTGAGTTTTTGGCTAAAATCACCTGAATACCCCATTAAAGATAACATACACCCACTGGTCAAACTGTGTCAGTAAACAACATTTTCCACAAACATACCACGCTTCTTTCTTTCTTTGTTGTGGTTTAACCCGGCAGGCAGCCAAACACCACACAGCCGCTTGCTCACTGCCCCCTCCCCTCGGTGGGGATGGGGGAGAGAACTGGGAAAAAAAAAGTAAAATTCGTGGATTGAGATAAAGACAGTTTAAGAAAACAGAAAAGGAAGGGAAAATAATGATAATGATAATAATAATAATAATGATAGAATATACAAAATGAGTGATGCACAATGGAATTGCTCACCACCCGCTGAGCAATACCCAAGCAGCGATCGCTACTTCCTGGACCACGCCTCCTATTTATATATTGAGCATGATGTCATATGGTATGGAATACCCCATTGACCAGTTGGGCTAGCTGTCCAGGCTATGCTCCCTCCCAGCTTCTTGTGCACCTGGCAGAGCATGGGAAGCTGAAAAGTCCTTGACTAGCAGACTACTTAGCAACAACTAAAAACATCAGTGTGTTATCAACATTCTTTTCATACTAAATCCAAAACACAGCACTAGGAAAACAATTAACTCTATCCCAGCCGAAACTAAGACATGTACCAATACTTTTATATGTTCACATGAGTACTTCTGAAGCCACATTTTGACCACAGTATGCACCCTTTACTAGGGGATTGTATCTTGCCTTGAGAGATGACAGCTTTTCATTACTTTGCTTTTCAGTCGTTGTTCATTCAATCATTCAAGAATACAGATTAGAACCGTTTCCCTGCTCTTGCTTTATGCTTTTAAGCAGGATGTCATTTCAAGGAAGTGCCACTACTTCAGGCTTGATATTTCTAGGAACAGTAGTTCACCATGAATATGAAGATATACACACATGCAGGAGACAAGAAGAGAAAAAGAGGATATGAGGTAGAGCTGGGAGGAGACTTGAGACATTATAGAACACAAATGTTTGCACTGAGGCAACATCAAATTTCCAAGGCACTGCCAGAACAGAGCAGACATTGCTCAGTAGCTGCTTCGAGCTAGGCATACAAATACATGTTTTCTTCAGTCTTTCAGTTCAGAGAAAGGTTCTTTACCTGAAATGCATATTGGATTCTTGATGATAATAATGTTGTAGCCTTCTACATATTTCTCAGTGTTGCCTTATTTCTTCACTTGCTAAATCTGTAGCTAAGTTTAGAAAAGGTAAGAAGTGCTGAATGTCCGATAAGGACATCCTTTGCCCTATTCACAACAAAAAGAAGTAGAAGCATGAAAGAAATCTTCTAAGCAAGAATTGTAAGCTTTGGTAATACAGGACTGACTGTTCTTAATTGTTCCTCTTCTTGCCTTCTGTGTAATCTCCTTTTCAAAATCCAGACTACTATGGTTTTCACTGTAGAGCTTCAGGAGCTACTGCCTTTATCTTAATAACTCAAAACATACTATTTTAAAAAAATATTAACATGAGCATTATACTGAGGTGGAAAAAAATCATTCATTGTAAAGTGGACTATCAGGAGTATGTGATTTTTATTTGCTGTTTCTAATGGCCTCAGTTCTTGTCAGACAGAGTACATCTGGAAGTAATGGGGAAATGTAAATACTCAAGCTTAATTTTATATTGCTTGTAGAATCATGTCTGCCATGGCTGACCTATTTTGCATTATTTCTAGTCATTCTTTACTAGTATGGCAACCCCAGAAAATGTATCTGTTCCAGGAAGTGAGGTTGAAGAATCAGTAGCTGGCTCTCTTTTGTAGTCAGTAATGCCACAATGTACTATTACAAAATCTCTTTTGACTAGAAATACTGATCTTTGGGAGAAAAGCCTAAAATATGGAACTTCGCTTAGACACCTGTGTAAGCATAGAAGGTTTAGATAAAGATTAGACACATTCTAAATCCCTTTGTGAATATACTAGCATGTAAATCTTCTAAGCATGAGTAAGCATCGTAACTAATTAATTGAAAACAGAATCACAGAAGTTGTGAAGGACATCTGGAGATCCTCTAGTACAAAGCTTCTGCTCAAAGCAGGGTCAGCTACAGCAGGCTGTTCAGGACCATGTCTGGTTGGCTTTGAGTATCTCCACAACTATTGGAGGCTCCACAACTTCTCTGGACAACCTGTTCCAGTGCTTGGTCACACTCACAGTAAAAAAGTTTTTTCTTATATTTAAATGAAATTTCCTATATTTCAATTTATGCTTGTTGCTTCTCATCCTTTCATGGGGCACTACTGAGAAAGCCACTGATGTGCCTTCATCTTCTTTACTCCCTCCCATCAGGCATTTATATACATTGATAAGATCCTCCTGAGCCTTCTCCAGGCTAAACAATTCCAGCTGTCTCAGCCTCTGCTTGTACATCATATCTCCAGGTCCTTCATCATCTTCGTGGCCTTTCATTGGACTCTCTCCAGTATGTCCGCATCTCTCTTGCACTGAGGATCCCAGGCTTGGTTCCAACACTGCAGATGTGGCCTCACCAGTGCTGTGTAGAGGGGACGGATCACCTCCCTCAGCCTGCTGGAAATGTTCTTCCTCGTGCAGCCCAAGATGCTGTTGGCCACATTTACCACAGGGCACACTGCTGGGTCATGTTCAACTCATTGTTCACCAGGACCCACCAGTCTTCCTTTGCAAAGCTGCTTTCCAGTTGACCCCCAGCGTGTATTGCATGGGGTTATTCCTCCCAAGGTGCAAGACTTTTCATTCCCTTCTGCTGAAATCAATGAGATTCCTGTTTGCCCATTTCTCCAGCCTGTCACAGTCCCTCAGAATGGCAGCACAGCCACCTGGTCTATCAACCACTCCTCCCAATTTTCTATCATCTGCAAACTGGCTGAGGGTGCACTCTGCCCCATCATCCAGGTCATTAATGAAGACGTTAAACAGCGTTGGCCTGAGTATTGACCCCTTGGGTACACCACTACTGACTGGCCTCCAGATGGATTTGTGCCAGATGATCACAACCCTCTGAGCTCAGCCAGTTGTCAGTTCACTGCCCCTTTATCTAGTTCGTATTTCAGCAGTTTGTCTGTGAAGATGCTGTTATAGGAGACAGTGTTGAATGCTTTGCTAAAGTGAAGATAAACATCACTGCTTTTCCCTCCTCCACCAAATGAATTGTCTCATTGTAGAAGATTATCAGGTTAGTCAGACATGATTTTCCCTTCATAAATCCATGCTGGCTACTCCCAATCATCTTCTTGTCCTCACTATTTTTGGGATTCCAGGAGATTTTGCTCCATCACTTCCCCAAGGATCCACATGAGGCTGACTGGCCCATAGTTCCCTCAATCACCCTTCTTGCACTTCCTGGTGATAGGAGTGACATTTGCTTTCTTCCAGACCTCAGAAATCTCCCCTGGTTGCCTTGACCTTTCAAGGTCAAGATAATCAAGAGTGCGCTTGCAATGATATCTGCCAGCTCCCCCAGTGCTCATGGACACATCGCATCATGTCCCACGGACTTGTGTACATCCAATCTGTTTAAATGTTCTCTAACCTGGTCATCTTCTACCTTCCTCTAGATTTCCCTCCCCATTGGTCATGGGGGCCTGGGATTCCTGAAGACATATCTTATTGATACAGACCATGGTGAAGAATGCATTATCGGGCTTTTCCACACAATTGTCACCAGGTTCCTTGCCTCATTCAGCAGCGGGCCCATGTTTTCCCTAGTCTTCCTTTTCCTGCTGATATACCTGTAGAAGATTTTCTTTTTGCCCTATGCATCCTTCTCCAGATTCAACTCAAGCAGGGCTTTGGCTTTCCTAATGCTGTTGCTGCATACTCAATGTCTTTATATTCCCCCTGGGTCACCTGACCCTGCTTCCACCTCTTGTATGCTTTCTTTTTATTTTGGAGCTGCTTGTTCATCCATGCAGGTCTCCTGTCCCCTTTGCTTGACTTCCTGTATATAGAGATGGACCCTTCTTGAGCTTAGAGGAGGAGATGCTTGAAAATCAGCTAGCTCTCCTGGATCCCTCATCTCTCCAAGACTGTATCTCACAGGATTCTTCCAAGCCAATCTGTAAATAGGCCAAAATCTGCCCTCCTGACACCCAGSGTTGTGATCCTGTTTGCCTTGCTCCTTCCTCTCAGGATGCTGAACTGCAGCATCTCATTGTAACTGCAGCCAAGGCTGTTCCAGGCCTTCACATCCCTGATGAGTTCTCCTTGTTTATAAGAATCAGGTCCAGCAAAACATCTCCTATAGTCAGCTCCTCAATCACCTCTCTCAGGAAGCTATCATCAATTCACTCCAGAACCCTCCTGGATTGCTTGTGCCCTGCTGTGTTGCCCCTGCAGCAGATATCAGGGTGGTTAAATTTCCACATGAGAATCAAGACCTGTGAAGATGAGGCTTCTTCCAATTGTCGTATCTACTTCTTCCTGACCAGGTGGTCTGTAGCAGACACTGACCACAATGTTGCCTGTATTGGTCTGCCCACTAAGGAGAGGAGGAGCGGCTGAGGACACTGGGTTTGTCTAGTTTGGAGAAAAAGGGAGGCTGAGGGGCGACATCATTGCTCTCTACAGCTTCCTGAGGAGGAGAAGTGGAGAGGGAGCTGCTGATCTTTTCTCCTGGCTATCCAGTGACAGGATGCATGGGAATGGCTCAAAGCTGCATCAGGGGAGGTTCAGACTTGACATTAGGAAGCATTTCTTTACCAAGAGGGTGGTCAAACACTGGAAACAGGCTTCCTAGAGAGGTGGTCGATGCCCCATGCCTGCCAGTGTGTAAGAGGCATTTGGACAATGCCCTTAATAATATGCTTTAACTTTTGGTCAGGCCTGAAGTGTTCAGGCAGTTGGGACTAGATGATTGTTGTAGGTCCCTTCCAACTGAACTATTCTATTCTATTCTGTGCTATTCTATTGTAGTCTATTCTGTTCTGTTCTGTTTTGTTCTACACTTCTTCCTACCTCCTCCTTTCCCTAACAGTACCTGCTGAGGAAATCTTTGATGATATTTCTTCCCAGCCCTGCACTTGGAGAAGGGATTTAATGGGTAATCATGTCCCATCCTAGGCATTGGCTCTGTCACTTTGTGGGAAGGAAGCATGTACCTTCTGATAGGGGTGGGAGCTGTGGATTGTCTCTAGATAATTTGACCATCTGAACAAATTTGCAAAAAGCATGTGTGAAGTGCAGTTTTTGAAAGCCTTCTATGTTAATCCAGATTAGCTGGGTTTCTAATGGCAAAAACCCACATCTCTGACACTAGCGAGGCTGGAAGATCAAGCCCTCAGTCTGAAGCATGAAGTGTTCCTGAACTAAATGGTTGCAAATTTTTTTTGATGCGAGTAATACCCGTTCATTTCCCTGTGGAATATTTTTTCTTGTACTCATTTTTAGAAATGCCTGAGCTGTTTCCCTTGGTAAATTATAATAAAAGAGCATGAGAACAACAGTAGTCCATCAGATCGAAGGTCCATCTAGCCCAAAACTCTGTCTCCAAAGGGGCCAACCATAAATGTCTAAAGGAGAGTATATGAGCAGTGCAAGTCTACATCTGTCAGGGTCCTGGGGGTGCTAATAGGCCTCAATGGCTGGGATTGGCCTCCATTGGGACCCCCACCCCCACTATCTCCTGCCAAGGGCCCAGGGGACGTGTCTCAGCTCAGCCTGGGGCCTGCCTGAGCTATGTTGTAGGTGTGTCCATCTCTGACTGTCTCCTCAATGGGCCTGGGACCTGCACTGCACATAGCCGCTCTCCTGGAAGGACCTCTCAGACCTAGGTCATAGCTTGTAACGCATAACTATATGCATAACTATTCTATTCTGTTCTGTTCTGTTCTATTCTATTCTATTCTAATTTTCTGCACTCACGATGAGTTAAATAACGATGAGACTGTTATTTGCCTGAAATGCCAGGAGTTTTTCAGCTCCAAAACCACTTCCAAGGACACATAACACAAAGGTTACAAGCGGAAACAGGATTTTATTTTATTTTATTTTATTTTATTTTATTTTATTATTTTATTTTTCTGAACCTGTTTTGGAGCCGATGCTCACAAGTATTAACAAAATGTGCATGTGTAGTCAGGAGCAGGTTGATGCATTCTTCAGTTTAGCTTGAAAAAACATCCCTTGCAGCCTGGCAAAGGCAAGTCACAGAGCTACAGAAAGTAGCAGCAGGAATACAGGCAAAGCAGTCCCTGTTTCCCAAAGAGGTCTTGAAGAATGAGGATCAGGACCGACCACACACAACTGAAGAGGAGGAGGTGTGTGGTACCGTGGGGTATTTTCAAAAGTATGACACATATTGATGACAAGCACACTTTTGCCTTCAAAAACTTGCTCCGCTGTGCTTCTTGGCCAGTGATGCATGAAAAGTGCTCTCGTGCCTGCCCTGTGCTTGTATTGCATGCAGGGAGAGCTGAAAAGTGGCAGCTCCTGATGGGTGCAGCAAGCCTGAAGCCCTTCCAAACACAGGCTGTTTTGCACAGTCAAGCCGAGGGAAGAGCAGAGCTCACTCCCGCTACAAACCTGCAATGGGAAAGAGAGCCAGAGAGAGCCTGGTGGTGCAAGAGCAAGAGCAGCAAGCAAGAACCTAGCCAAAATGGACCAGAAGAGACCTGACAAGGGACTGTGCTCAATGCTACAGAGGAAAAGATGAAACCCCTGGGGACTGGTGCTGGCCTGCCCTGGGGGCATGGAATGTTTCCTCCCCCTGGATGCGGGGCACGAGGTCTACCTTCTGGAGCGTGAGCAGCAGGCACCTAGCCAAAATGGCCCAAAGGARCCCTGGCAAGGGGCCGTGCTCAGTGCCACAGGGGAAGGCAAAAAACCCCCAGGGACTGCTGCTGGCCCACCCTGGGGGAAAAAGCCTTCCCCACCCCTGGCTACAGGGCATGACAGGCTGTCCAAAGGTGGCATGAGCAGCAGGCAGTAACCTAGCCAAAATGGACTAGAGGAGGCCTCACAAGTGGTCATGCTCAACGCTGCAGAGGAAGGCAAAAAACCCTCAGGGACCAGTGCCAATCTGCCCCGGGGGAAAAYTCCTTCCTGACCCCAGACCTGGCAATCAGCTATTCCCTGAGCATGTGAGCAAGACCTACCTCCTTGTCCCACAGGCTGGTCATGCCTCCCAGGAGACACTAGCGCTGCCCATCCCCTTTCCTCCCTCAAACTGGAGCCATCTCAGAGGCTTCCAAGAGTAGCAAAATGCCCCTGGCCTGATTGACCTTGGGGACAAGAATCCTTCCTGTGCCTGGCAGGACACCAGTGGAAGCTCCAAAGCACTGGGCGAGGGTGCTGGGACTGGTATGTCTTACAACATCTGTGCATCCCATTTCTTACGGCTGCTGCCACTGGCTCTGCAGGGGATGAGGACAGTGGGCTCTGCAGTGCTCCTCAGGTGCCAAGAACGTATTCCCTTGGTCTTGCCACTGCTATCCAGCTCAAAAAGCCTGATAGCCTTGGGCACCTCCAGGTGTTGGTGGTTCTTCTCATCTCCGGAGGAGCTTGCGTCTGTTCCCCAAAGGCTGACGCAAGATTTCAGTCCATCAGATGAGCTTTGAATGTGGCCCCATGGGGAGCTGGAATTGCCGCAGAGAACCTCCAGCAGCCTCGTCCAGCCTCCAGTCTTCCTTCCTCAGCCCCCTCCAATTAATTCCACTAGCTCCTCAAGGAGTTCCTCTTGGATGTCTTCGGACTGCCCCCAGGCCAGCTCTGTCCCAACGATGAAGCCAGGCAGGCTGGCAGCGGGACACAGGAGGATGCCCCCTTTATCCTGCCCTGGGGCATTGTGACTGCTGAGTTGGTGGGTGGTGGTGCTGTGACATCAGGCTGATGGGGCCCCACCACAGCCCCGCCTAGCACAACCCTGCCTGCTGCCCCTCCATCCAGCATCCTTTGGGGGAAGGCCTTTGGGGTGCTGGCCCAGAGGCAGTCCCAGAGCCCAGGAGGCCCAAGGGGCTGTCCCTGCCCATGGTGGCCATGCACTGGGCACAGCTGCTGGCTGTCCCTGATGTGTCCTCTGCCATTTGGCTTCCAAGTACAAACCTATTGCTGTTACTCTTCTCTCAGGCCATGGCAGAAACCAACCCTGCAGTCCAGAGACCACCCCTGTTAGCCATGCCCTCTCTGCACCAGAGCTAACGTCTATGAGGCCATGCAGCGAGGAGGACCAAGGGGGAAAACGCAGTATGGGGATGCAATCCTGTAAATTGGGCCCCACAATTTAAAAAGGATTTTAAGGTAATTGAATGCATCCTGAGGAAGGCAACAAAGCTGGTGAACGGGCTGGAAGGCATGTCCTATGAGGAGCGGCTGAGGACACTGGGTTTGTCTAGTTTGGAGAGAAGGAGGCTGAGGGGTGACCTCATTGCTCTCTACAGCTTCCTGAGGAGGGGAGGTGGAGAGGGAGCTGCTGATCGCTTCTCCCAGCTATCCAGTGACAGGATGCATGGGAATGGCTCAAAGCTGCATCAGGGGAGGTTCAGACTTGACATTAGGAAGCATTTCTTTACCAAGAGGGTGGTCAAACACTGGAAACAGGCTTCCTAGAGAGGTGGTCGATGCCCCATGCCTGCCAGTGTGTAAGAGGCATTTGGACAATGCCCTTAATAATATGCTTTAACTTTTGGTCAGGCCTGAAGTGTTCAGGCAGTTGGGACTAGATGATCGTTGTAGGTCCCTTCCAACTGAACTATTCTATTCTATTCTATTCTATTCACTAATCCTAACCCATAAACTGAGGTTGGCTCATCATCCATCCTAGGCAAAACTCCATGTATTCCCACCACTCTCTCATGTAAAGGGTAACTCCCCCTGCTCACTTCCCAAAGTGAGCTGTTCCATCCATTACAGCTTGACAGTCTCATGTAATACCACATGAAACCCCAATATTAATAGCACTAATAATACAAGTAGTGAAATAACTTTGGATCTAATCTAGCTCTACTGCAGTAGGTGGATCTCTTCGTTACTGAGAGCTGCGTAGTCCAGTATTTCATTTTTGGATATGATTTTCCAATGGAAATCTTGGAAATCAAACTTGTTCCTTACAGAATAAGCTGAGGCATTGCTTCTTTTTGGCACTCTCTGTCTTTAAATTGCAGTTTTATAATCTTACCCATTTTGATAATCGGCCTGTTCAAATTTGGGTACCAAAATTCTTTCTGAAGTGGGAAAGATGGAGGGTTTAGATTCCTCTAAATAGCTGAACTACCTTTTTTTTCAAACTTTCTAAACCCACATATGCACAGATAGCATGCAAGAACTTGTGACCTAAGGTGAATATTTCACAATGTGTTGGTTGTCTTAAGACCTGACTATTGTGAAACTCTTCATCATAACAAGAACTATAGTGCTCACAGCCGTTGCTTCTTCTACTGTAATACTGGTTTTAAATTAGTTTATAGCCAGTCTGCTTTACCTTGTAATAGAGAATGCATGACAACAGACATACTGCATGTCTGCAGCTGCAGTTCTTTTAGGATTGCCATTTCTTCGTATATGAAAAGATTTTTTTGTCTGCAAGATTATCATAAACATCTTTTGAAAAAGTGGAAAGTTCATGAAAATGAGACTGGCAGTGAAAATGTGTGCTGCAGAAGTAACAAGGATATTTTGCTGCATTCTTTCTGCCTTGTGCTTGTACCTGTTTCTGTAAGAGTTTTATTTATCACCAGTCTATTGGTTGAATTTTAAGCTTATACATTGCTTTTGGTTCTAAATTAAAATTTGGATTTCTTTTTGGTTTTGTAATTTCCTAAAACTGCAATCCATTTTCAGTACACACTATTACATATTTTAATATTCTTCAGAATAGCACTTCGGGGTCTTTTTTTGTGTCACAGACACACAACAAGAGTGCCACAAATGAGGCATCATTGACCAGGTTTTATGCTTTTCGTTGCCATTTTGCAAAAACACTAAATTACTCAGTGTTGTCTTGGTCTTTTTCATAAATGCTGACAGCCCACAATTTCCTCTTCCACTTTTTAAGTATCAGATTTTTTTTACAGTAGTCTATAAACTACATCGTTAATCAGATAGTGTAAAATCCAATTAGAGACATTAGAATCCAGAAATACAAGTGTTAAGGAATTTATTTCTTGATTGACAAGAAAGCCAAATAGACTCATCTATTTAGAATCTTAGCAACAATTAGCTGCCTTAGTTTCATTTATTGTGACATAAAAAATCTGGTTTATTGAGAGCTCTATTGAATAAGATTTCTATGATATGCACCATGAGAAAATATCTTCAAACTAAAATGATTGTTTTGCTGTAATAAATTGAACCATATGTACACTATGTTATTCAATCCTTTTTCTTCAAGGCATAAATTGATATTAAAGAACATTTAAGTCATAACACATGGTTATCCAGGCATGAACGAGGCAATAACCCATATAAGTTGTCAAGGTGAAGCCAAAGCATTTATTAGAGGTTTGTGTTGTTTTTGAAAAGTGCACGGTTGGATAAACATGGATTAGTGCTATTATGCTGCTACGATGACTCAAGTGTGTTTTTACAGTGTCAGTAATTTTTATGTTTAAAAATCACTGGTGCAGTATATTAGCTATAATTTATGTTTATCATCTTGTGTACTCTAATAGGTTTCAACAAACCATTTAACACTTCAGCTTGTGCATATACATTACTTAATAGGTATTTATCTTAAAAAAGAGATACTTAAACGGGACTTTCAAAGCTTGCAACTGCATGCTAAGAGCAAATACTGCAGTCAGGCACATTAACTTTTTTTCCTCTGGTCTGCATTTAACTTTGAACAGTGTGACCACACAATTTCTTTGTACACTTTGTTCCCAACTGAAGCAAGAAAGATATATCATCTCTAAACCCCGTCAGCCTGAATGACATCGAAATCCCTGACATGAAGTGTCCGTCACACTTACTAAGTAGAGTAGATGTGATAAAGCCAACGCAGCTGAAAATGCCAATAACTTCCCGTCATCAGAGGTTGCCCTTTCAGGACAGCATAGGACTTTATGCTTTCCTAGTTAAAGGATATTATCAATAGTAGACTTTATTAATTATATGTCTTTTGCTATTCTTTTTTGGTATCTTGGCTTACCTATTTTTAAAAATCAGTTTCCTCTTTTCATAACACTCAGCACTTTCTTTGGGGAGCAACCTCATCTATACGTAAAAGAGTTGGGGAAAGCAATATTAAAGAAAGGAGAACTGAAGTAGGAGCTCCCACCCAGAGAGGGCTTTTGGGTGGCAGTGGATGAGTTGTGCATAATTTATGATACTATTGAGTGCTTCAGACAACATGTTGCTTATTATATGGGTTGTGCTGATGATGTATTTCTGTTCTAGACAGTCTAGGTTTGAATTACTAGTGTTTAGTACTTTCATAAAGGAGATTGATGGCAATTTAAAAATCATCAGTTTGGTCTTTTGTTGGGGGGAGGGTTCTCCTGCAGTTTCCTTAAGCTAGCTATTAGTCAATAGTTTGGAGAAAAAAGCCAAACAAATATAAACGTTAAGTTCTGTTTACCAATCTCATAAAATGCCTGATTCATTCACAAGTGAGGTCATTTCAGAGGAAGAAAAAGAGTTGATGCAGAACCCTGAGATTATGGACATGCTGATCTGGTCAGTAATAGATTTTTACAAAGAGGCCATCAATTCTCCTGACTCAATCAAGCATATCTGTTGGCTGAGTTGGCAAATAGAGAGGATTTATTACTCACATGGGAAAAATCGACCAAGATGGACTACTTCGTATTGCAGACTACTTTTTTGTAGCAACCTCTTTCTTAAACATAATTAAAGAAATATTGATATAATTTAGAGAACATTCCTAAGTGCCTACAAACAGATAACTTATTCATTCAAATTTAATTTTTATAAAAGTACATTTACAAGGTTTAGATTTCAATCGATACCTGKAATAGTTACACATACATAGAAATGTCTTTTTTTAATATTCATCTATTTAATAATTGACTACCAACAAGCGACACCTTACTTTTTATTACACATAAACAAAATGTGCCATTTTCAGTGCTTTAGAGTACACATTTCCAACATTTTTTGGGAAGATGTACTGCTTGCTTCCATGTTACCTTCTGCCAGGGCATTGTGCAAGTTTATTCTGTTGACATTTTTAGCAGTTTTAATGTTCTGTGCAGTAGGTGATGCAGCATAGTCTGTGTTTGATGTATTTCCTGGAAGCATTACTTATTCATTTTGTTACAGTACTCCCTGCAGACCACATCGGAGTGTGGTCCCATTTTACAATGTAGTATACAAAAGCATAATGAAAGAGTGTTTCTGCCCCAGGGAACTTACAATCTTACTATTACATATTTAGAAAGAATTGAAGGCATTGTGTTTTCCCTGGTAAACAAGGACAAGGAAGTCAGAACTTCATTTTTGTGGAGGTCTGTACTGTGTCTTTAGTTTTTAGTGGTTCCCAGTTTAAGAAAGAGTGATTTCACATAGCACAACAGAAGTAAGAAAGAGACTTTGGAGCAAAACTGACGTTACCATCCTCATGCCGACATGGCTTTTCACTTTCCACAGCAAAACTCTTACAACCTTCCCCTGGGGGAGAAGATCCCTGCTAGTACCACTGTCTCATCTGGAAGGCTTTTCAGAGCTGCTTTTAATCCTGTGCAAAAATTTGGAGGCTTTCCTGTGAGCATGGGGAGCCAGGGTGCTGTGAAGGCCAGTTGCTGCCCATGGGATGGAGAGCCGCAAGCCAAGGGCTGAGCTGCCACAAGGCCAGCAGGGCAAAGGCATCACTGGCCCTGGTGGGGCAGAGCTTGCTGCGATGGCAGCCGGGGTCGCTCGTCAACCCAGATTATCAGGCAAGCTGATGATCAAGTGAATTTATCAAGTTCACTGCTATTACGAATCTTAAAATTATGTAAGGTATTGGAAAATCTCTTCATTTTCCTTCTCTGTTGATGGTAATGGCTGTTGCAAGTGGCTGCATTGTCAGTGTGATTTTTTTTCTCACTCTCTGGTGGGAGCTATTCTATTTTTGCTGGCCATGTTGGTAGCCTTCTGTAGTCTTTCAGCAGTCCTTCAGGCTCAGGTAAAATGAATGGGTTGCTTTAAAGTGCCTGCATTTCTTGCTGTCTGAAAGGTTATAAATAGCAGGAAGCTGTTGAATTACTTTATGGGAAGAAAATCTGAGCTGAGTTCCTTGGGCACACATAGGAGCAGTGGAGAAAGACCACATCATGTCTTCTGCTATTGTGCACCAAAGACCTCTGATGATACCATCTACTGTAGCTCCTTACATGTCTACCTCAGAAAGCACTGTCCTCTTTCTGACCCAGTGACTGTTTAAAGTAGTCATCTGGAAGAGAAATAAAAGTTCAAAGTCTATAGAACAAAACAGATAAAAGTTGAAAGACAGGGAGAAATGTATGAAGGGATAAGCAGACAAGGTTACTTTATTTTTTATTACTCACTGGAAGTGCCTTTCATGTTGTCAAGATAACCCAAATGGATTTAAGTTTCAAACAAACAGTTAAAAAAAAAAAACATCTAAAGGTTCTGATTTTGGTGAGGCTGTACCTGTCCAGTCATAGCTCCCCTGTTTCAGGAAGGATGTTGAGAAATTGGAGAGGGTCTAGCAGAGGCATCTTAATATGGTTAGGGTTCTCGTGCACATGACCTACTGGGAGAGGTTGAGGGAGCTGGTTTTATTTATTCTGGTGGAATGGTTGCTAAAGGGAGATCCAGCTGAAGCCTACAGCTGCTTGAATAGAATTATAAAGATTATGGAGCCATTCTTGGTACTGACAAATGATATAGCAAGAGGAAAGGGTCATGTGTTGCAGTTTGGAAGGTTCTGATGGGACATTAGGAAAATCTCTAGGTGAGTGGCATGGAACTGGAATGGTTTCCCAAAGACCATGGGATCTCCATCCTTGGAGGTTTTCAAGACTCAGCTAGGCAAAGCCATGGCTGACCTGATCAAGTGTTGGCAATAATCCTGCTCTGAGTGGGACCTTGTACTAGATGACATCCAGATGCTTTCAGGCAGCATCTCTGTGATCTATAAAATATAATCCTCCAGTTTTCAGCTGGATTTCTTTTTGTCCCTAGAGATTCATTCTTTCTCATTTTAAAATTGTTTACTGCGACAAAGTGACAATACTCTGTCTAGGTTTCCTCTTGTCCAAGTTCCAATTAAATCCACATGAGTGTTCCTTACCTTCTAGACCTACAAAATAGGTTAAACTCTATTTGCCTTACAAACATTTTATCTTTCTCATCTTTCCCTTTCCTCATGGGAAAAGACTGTTTCCAATTGCTGATGAAAGCCCATTCTGAGCATGAAAGAGCTAGAAGCGAAATCTTCTCTGCAGAGGGCTCTCAGGTAGAAAGCTTACTAGAAGGATATTGGAGGATGCTTTTTTCTGACAATTTTTTTTAGTGCGGTCCCTGTAATATTGGAGACCTGGAGTACCTCCACAGTAAAAACTGTAGGTCCAGCTAGGCCTAAATCGATAGCAGAAGTAATTTGGAAGGGCTGGTGGAACTGTTTGTATAAAACCAGCCTGAAAAGTCTAGCAAGCACAGTTCTTGAGAGTGCCTGGAATTTATTTTTTCTTTATGTCATCTCTTTTTTTTTTGCAAGATCCTTACTACTTGAGAGAATTTCAAGTTGGTTTAGTTTGGGTGTTTAAAATTATGATAACCTTCTAGTGAACAAAAAGCTTAATGCTATTAAAGATAGAGGGACTGTACATGGAAGCAGAATATTCAAGAGCTTGAGGTCAGCCCTATTCTTAGTCAAGATTAGCTTTGATGGCTTTTCATAACACTGCTGACATTGTTATAAGTAGATCAGCTGTAAAATATGGGAAAGAATGTAAATATTATATTCAAATGTTGAAATTATATTGTTTAATTGAAAAATCATATCACAAAACAGTTTGGTCAAGTGTATATATTTAGATTTTTTCCTGGTCAGATAGGTAGTTTACATTTTAAAAGGTTAATTACTGTTATACTCATGTGAGAAAAGGAGTTTGCTGAACTTAATCAAAGGGTTTTGACTGTTTATTCTCCACTCTCAATGATGAAAATGTAATGATATTCTTACAGAAATAAAATTAAAAGAATGGATGCATATTTCTTCAGTAAGGCCCTCTTTTTCACTATTATGCAAGAAATGGAGACCATGCTGAATTTCTCTTTTGTTACTGCCCATGGCAAACCTGTTCTTGCATTACAGAAGGAGAGGCAGAACAGTTTTCTTAGGAGCAAACTGTTCAAAAGAAGAAATATACCTCCATCTCTTTAAATATATACATATACAAATAATAAACACACATGCATATATATACATATATAAATAATGTGTATATAAAGTGTAAATCTTCCAATCTCATTCTTTCATTTCTTATGTTGTTCATCTTCTGACTACTAAAAAATAAATCTTTGGTTATGCACAGAGGTGCGGATAATGATGGAGAGTTTCTTCTACCATATGAAGTGAAGATTATGTTAATAGTGAAGGAAACAGAACACTCTGCACCTTACCTGTCTCTTCTACTCCGATAAAACTACATCTGCTATAGGACTACTTTTTATTGTAATTTGATTGTGGCTTTGGACCCATCGTTAATATCAATAGCTCAAAACTGGGAGCACTCCCTGTTTAAATGCACAATATGACATTACTTCTGTCCTGTATAATTTTATCTTCTAATTTGAGAAAAAGAGAAATTTTGAGGGCTAAGAGTAGGGAAAAAGGAGAAGTGTTAAGGACAATGAAAGTCATAGCAACTGTATGAATAATTTCTTCCATTGTTTCTAAAGGATCACAGAGGGTTTATAAAATCTGTTATTCCTACACATGTGTGCCAGTATCTTAAATTACTGCAGCTGTACTTGAATACTGCTTTATACTAATACAAAATCATCTAGGTCTAAATAATATAATTTTGCTAAGACATTTCTTCTTTGGATAAAAACATTTGCACTTAACATACCTGGTTAGTCTGTAACTCAATAGAACAAAACTGTAAGTACTCGCAATACTCACTGTCATATACTAGTTAAGCCTGAATCTGAGTTGCTTCTCTAAGGCAGTAGTCTAAAAGCTGCATTACATGAACTGGCACAAGACTGAACTCTCTGCTTCTTGATACTTGTGTAAATGTACTCTGGTGTTCATGAATATCACAAGTAATTCAACTCATAAAAGCAAATTGTGAAAAAAACACAATGAACCAGTCTAAAGGGCTTTTTCTTTAATTGTGATTTCTTATAAAACAAGAAGTTTTTAGCCTTTCTGATTTGCAAAGCAGTTACTTGCATATCATGCACAAATCTCATACAGGACATTCAAAGCATACAGAGTTTGGCCACTATGCAAAAGAGGTATTACAAGATACCAGGCAAGACATTTTGTCTGAATTCCAAGGTAGTAAATTTTGTTCACTGGTTCGCTTGTGAAGATTTTGGCTTGTGTGTAGTCATTTTATGCTCAGTTTAGAATATTTTCTAAACAAATACTTAGAGTAAACTATACAAAGTAAGGAACTATCAGCCTTAACAGAAGCAATTCTGACAAACAATTATTTTCATTTTAGCACTGACAATTATGTAAATGTGTCTGGAACAGCAATGGGCACCTTAATTATGACACCTAATTATACCAATTTATTTATACACCTCCTTGAACAACATTTTATTTATAACTTTCCCACTCATTCAATGACAAGAAAAAGTAAAGCAGAATTTCATAGATGGTTGCTTTATCATTGAAACATAAACACAACATGAACTATTTGAACTTGAACATTCACATGTATAGCATGTCCACATTGTGTTATGTTCTTTTTCTTTTCTAGCTTTCAAAGGAAGACAACTTTTCATATCTCAGTAGCTAATAGAAACACTTCTATGAAAGAGTGTTTCATTCCTGGTAGAAATCTTTCAAATATGCACCATATTCAGAAAATGCACCCCAAAATTACCTACATTCCCTTAGTTTTTTAAATTTTCACCATCTTCTTGCTGAAAATTATTTCCACCGTGTACATGAAACCAAGAGTTATAAAAATATTTTATGAAGTGTAAGATCCCAATTCTCTGCTTGAACAAATCTTGCAATCTTTCTTCTGGGTTATCATCACATGTCGTAGCCTGAATTTTGTCCTTTTCAAGAGAAAAGCGTTTTTCTATAGTCGAGCAGCATAGTTCTATGTAAATGATCATGATCAAAGCCCTTGCTTAGGACTATGTCTGGGGTAACGCAGTTAATAAATAATAGAAATAATGAATCAATGATAGTGTCTCATTGCTTTTCCAATTAGGCTGTACAGTCTATTAAATAAAGTATTACAGACAGTGGCTCTATGCTGTATGTGTCTGAATCTGTCCATCTCTGAATTATCTGAATGGCCTTGGGGATGAACCACAGAGAGCTTCTTGAACATAGAAGTTGCTGGAGAAGCAGACTTACATGTGGTTAACAAGGATATGTTCTATTGTGGGTTTTTTCCCACTGCACTGAGAGAAACAGGATTTTATAACTTTTTTTTTTAGAAATAAGCAAGACTGCTCTAATGAATACACCTGACTTATCAGTTTCTCCTCCTAGAGGACACAAACCTACACAACCCCAAGTACTGGCTAGAACTTGGCTAATGAGGCAGCATTATTATGTCATTATAAAACAGCTCACAACATGTTCTGAAGAGGTTGCTGATCTTCTCTTTGCATTTTCATTCCTTTTCTTTGAAACATTTCTTGTCCAAGCTCTGTAATTGCCATTGAGTCCTTACATTAAATTCTGCACTGTTTTCTATCCAATGAAACAGTGAATCATTTTGTGGTTTGGTTTTTTTTTTTTTTTTTTTTTGGGGGGGGGTTTTTTTTTTTTTTTTTTCTCTTTTTTTTTCTCCTTTTCTCTTTTTCCTCTTTTTTCTCCTTTTCTCTTTTTTCTGTTTTCTCCTTTTCTCTTTTTTCTGTTTTCTCCTTTTCTCTTTTTCTTCTTTTTTCTCCTTTTCTCTTTTTTCTTTTTTCTCCTTTTCTCTTTTTCTTCTTTTTTCTCCTTTTCTCTCTTCCTTCTTCTTTCTCCTTTTCTCGTTTCCTTCTTTTTTCTCCTTTTCTCTCTTTCTTCTTTTTTCTCCTTTTCTCTTTTTTCTCCTTTTCTCTTTTTTCTCCTTTTCTCTTTTTTCTNTTTTTTTGGGGGGGGTGTTGTTTTTTTTTTAAACTGGTTTAACATGCGCTGTGACATTGGAAAATAGGATTTTTTTAATTCACTCAGTTGTTAAAACAAACCTCATTTCTGTGTCCCAGAAGAAAAATCTGAAATATAGATCTTACATTTGCATGCATCTATTGTGCCCTAATCTCACTCATTTATATTTCCTGACAATACTCTCACAGTATGTTTTTTCAACCCTGTTTCGAGTTATTCTGTAAGATGTCCCAACCATACTGTAATTTAAGAATTGTAGTCCAGGGTGCTGCCATTATCCCCAAGATTCCTAGTATAGAATGAATCTCACATCCAAAGTTTACATTTCAGTAATTGTGACTGGTGCAGCTCTTTCTAAAACTTCAGTTGTACATTTAGTATGACTAATAGCTTCTGGTCCCCAAACTTGATATATTTCCTCCTTTACATACAATTAAAGTTCAAATGTCTGAGAGTTCAAAATTACCTCACCAACAAGTAAGACAACTAAAGTTGAATAAAATAGAGATGATAAATTTTTACCACAGGGAATCAGAGGGAACTAAACAGAGTAAGGAAGTAGAACAAGACTGAGAACAAATTTGACAAATACTGATTTTGACAGAAACCTTCTGCTTTTTTTTCCCCTTTCTACTTCATTTGTTTCATCCTTTTTTGCTAAAGTTTTTTTCAGTAAAACAAAACATACTCTTTTCATAGCTGTTGTTTGAGAAGCTCTGGACAGAATTTTGTCTCAGACTTGTAACTTTAACATTCATGGGAGAGTAGGATCCAGAACAAAACACTGTGTCCAAACTCCAGATCTGAGTTCAGATCAGAGCCTGAAACTTAGAACCCAGCACAGTTTGAATGGGAACATCACACGCACGAGCACTTGAAGTCGCGGAAGTTCTTGATCTATACCTCTAATACGAAGAATTCAGGAGTGGACACTTGTAGATGAGTACTTTGCTTACAAACTACAAGAAACAGTACTATTCTAAGAAGACTACTAGCTGGATCGTGGTTCGTTTTCATAAGAAATATATACAATATATTCATGAGTGTCCTCAGTGGGGCTGATTCTAAGACAGAAGCACATGGTTGATACCTTCCCTTTTGGCAGATTTGTTTTCAAATTGATATCAGTAATTTGGTTCCATGGAAAGAATAATGTCTAGGTAAATAATGGAGCTGAGACCGAGAGTGCTGAGTTTGGAGCCCTAGAACAACAGAATATTTCTGATGACTCTCAGCTGGATGGTGGTATTTTCCCACATAAGTGCTGTAAAGATACATCAAAGAATTGCAGAGCCTTTCAAAGCTCTAAACAACTTGCTTTCTGCATGTCATTAAGAGTGCTGGGGATATCTACAATGCATCTGTTCACAGGTATGCACAGGCATCCCTGAGAAAGCTTTAAATCGTATAGCCTGTGACTCTGTAGTCTTGAAGTCATAGCAGTGTGGGCTTCAGCTGCCAAGAACCTGTCAGTGTTCTGGTGGGCTTGTGCAGTATGCTATAATACCTGAACTGTTTTGGTACACGAGCTAGTTGAAGGATGTTTACATGAGCTGCAGTTCTGTGCACCTGGATGACAGTGAACATCCTTCACTTTGTAGCTACAGTGCAGATCATAGTATAAAAACCCACATATGGGTACATGGAAACATTCATAAGTAGAACTATACCATCTGCCTACAAGTTTGCACTCAGTTTCTTTCCAGTGAACAGAAGTACCGTTACATCTGCCTCATGAAACTGTGTATAACTGCTCAGTTCACATAGTCCGTACAACTGCTGATCGCAGTCCTTGGACAGCTGGGATGTAGAAACAGGGAGCAATGCTGGTGACATGGCAGTCCAGACTTCTTGACTCTTATTTGCTGAGAACCACTATGCTTTTTATATAGTCTTCAAGAACAGCAGTTTTTGAGTTCCTTAGTGTAGCGGGTTCATCTTCGTTTCTATTTTTACACCATCAAGAAGTTGTTATGTGAAACACTGCTTACAATTTAGATATGGCCTACTTGTAGGGAGACATATGAAAGAGACAAATAACTTCAGTCATATTATTATGAGAACTAGAAAGGAACATTTTAAATGTCCAGTTCATTCTGAATCCCCCACTGATCTCTTTAACAACCGCATGCATTAAAAACGTGGAGAATACATCTTGTAATTTTTGCTACAGTACTCAGATTATCAAAGTTGTCGTTAGGTGGGAGTTAGAGTGGATGCAGTACCGAGAGAAACTGAGTGTCCAAGTCCCTTAAGTAGCTTTGGAAATTTCAGTCATGCAGTCAAGCCTTATATCTTTTGAATCATTGACATACGTATTACTCACTTCACCGAGCTGAAGAGGAAAAGACAAATAAAAACAAAACCACCACCTCCAGTTAAGGAATTCCTTCAACAACAAGAAATCTTTAAATGTGCACTCATTTGGCAGCAGCATTATTGTAAGATGATTATACAGCGTATGAATGTTTATTGCCCGACATTAAAATGCACAATGTAAGATTAACAATTGTAGTGTTTTTTTCTATAAATGCTGTATTTCTGCTATTGTGTTTGCAGAATACAGCTAGATAATAATTGATTCTGTGACAGGGATTGGCTAATTTGCCAACAGTATAGTATAAAACACATTTATACAGTCAATTACACCCAAGTGCATGGCCTATTTGCTTTATAATTTCATAAACTTGCCAGCAATTTAAATAAAAAAGTTCCATTAAATTATCATATCATGTGATAGAATGATATTGCCAAGTATATTAAACCATGTGTGTTCAGCCAGAATTAATTAAATATTATTACTTTTTTCTTATTAACACATTGAACCTATCCTTCCTACTCAGTACTAGAAATAGAAGCCTATTAGTGAACAAAGTAAACTTAAGGGCAAAGTTTAAACATTTTCCTGAGGGTGCTTCATTAAGATTCCTAGTTCTTTTGTTTAAACATTTGCTCATGGTAAATGTACTTGTATTGTGAAAATATTTTATGTTCTTAGATATGAATACTGGAAAAGTTTAAAGGTAAACTTTAATATTAGTATTCAGACATTTGAGGCAGATCTGATCTCACTTTTCTCATCCAACTTAGGAGTCTCAGAAATAACTCAGAATGTATTTGGTTTCTATGTTTGTTCTGAACTTTATTCCTTACTTATTTTTGTCATGTTTTGATAGCCTTATGAGGTAAAAAGAAATATTAATGATTCAGCATGACTATTATCTGAAGTCTCCCCATCTCCCACTGCCAAACAGCGAAATAAAATAGGAAATACCTGTTTCGTATGAAATATATCAACAAGATGGCTCAGGGGAAGTTGTTATTTGAAGAAGATGGCAATGAACAGTGAGAATTAACGTTTTCATATAACTTTAATACAAATTGACCTACTGAGTTATAAAACAAAAACTTCTCAATGGCCTGTACTGTGCACACACAAACATGCCTTCTCTCTTTCTCTCTCATCAGGTGTTGGAGTTTCAGGCACTGTCTGAGCTCTCCTGGTTTTGAAACACAGGGGATCCTTTTAGGGAAAGCTTTATCTTCCCATTTTTGTAAGTCTTTTAGAAAACCCCAAATTTAAAAAGTGCAGCTTTGTAATTACTGGCATGCATTTAGTTTAATAAGATAGTGTGTTTGAAAGTGGATAAGCGTATCGTTAACAGCAGTCTACCAGGAATCAGCAGAAATAATTACCGTCAAGATTTAATTATGTCAGACAAGAGTATCTGTCCTGAATAACAGTGTCGACAGTAGAAGCCGGCATTGCTGTATGTTCAAGCCAGCTCTCTGTATACTTCTGTTAAATATAGTGTTCGCTATTCTGCTGTGACTGACTTTAAATTAATATAATTGAACACACCAAAGCAATGAAAAGAATTATGTATGATACAAAAAGAGAGTATGAACAAAAAGAATCTTTTGGAAGAATTGGGCTTGGCCCTTCTCTTGCACGCAAGACATTGATCAGAAACATCTCTGCAGGTTAATGCGGTGTAAAGGAGATCAGAATAGGTCTTGCTGTGTTTATGTGTAACAGTCTCTTCTTTACCTGTTACTGCCTCTTAAGATGAACTTCAGAGATGATGTAAAACAGTTTTGACTGTCATGACATTGACTTTCTGATTTTTAAGGAAGGCTTTCATTAGGATGTCTCCAAACTATGCAAAATACTATAGTTTGTGTTGGTGCCAAACCAAAATATGAAGTTTTTGATTATTCAAGTGAGTGGTGTTATTGAGCAAAGCAAATCTATAATCTGAGTAAATATTACACAGTATTATTAAAAAAGCTTCAAAAAAGAAAGAAAAAAGAATTGTACTAGACTTAATTAAGGCTTCAAGTAAAGCTTGCTTTTATTGGCAATTTTTTTGTTGCAACAAGAAAACTAAAAATTAAGAGGATGGTTGGCAGCAATATTGATATGCTAATGGATAAACATGCTAATTTAGAAAAAACTAATCAGCAAAGACATTACTAATGGAAATGTACTGGAAAATGGCTAATGCTGTATGCAGACCTGGTATCTACAAAATTAAGAAGAACTCATTTTGTGTTTATAATTGTAACTTGAAAGCTAAGCCTTGATCTTCTCTCTGCTTTGCTTTGGTTAGTATTTAAAGATATTTCAGATGACCTGGCCTGGTACCATGACACCTGTTTAGCTTCTCTATAATTATGCTGCTAAAATTACATGTTTTGTTTACTGATAGGAGAGCTAAAAATCTTACATTTTTTCTATCATCTAATTTACCTGTGTCTCCAGACAAAAAGACCCGTCAAATTAAAGTCTATGCATGAGTCAGGTCTTCTGACTGAGGTGTGGTAGAACATCTCTGTTTATTGGTACTACGTGTTGACTATCTCAAGATTTGAAAGAGTAATGATACATTTAGGCACTAAGGTAAGACTTCGAAAATACTTAGTGTTGGCTCTGATTCATTTACATCACAATCAATGGCTTTAGTTGCAGCTGAGTTAAACCAGTTCTAAGGATTTTCTGACATCCCACTATCACTGGTGCGCCTTTTTTTTCCCCACAGAGATGGCTGTTCTGAATATATTTCTAGTGGGTACACACTCTACTTCCAATCTTAGCCTGCATTTTGAGTGTACTGCTGTAAAACAGCTTATTAGCTTATGGTATCAAAGGTTTCTGAGGTATTCTTAAGCCTTATAATCTTTTCTGAGTTGGAAACAGTGTCATTCAAAGATACCAATTAAAGAATTAAATAATGGATATTGTTCTGCAACAGTTTTCAGAATTTTCCAGTATATTGGGGAGGTGTAGAGGACAAAACTTAAGTGCTTAGACTTGTACAGTCTGTAAGGTTGAAAATGATTCAAGGTTGGAAATGGTTCAGTTTAGTGGGGAGGTAGAGTTTGAAGGTCTGGGTTATGTGAACTCAAGATCCAAGGGAACATTTTAACTACTAATCCTGCATATGTACTTCTCCAACCACTTTTGACAGTATTCATGTAGTTTTATTTGCTATTCATTTGAAAGAAACACTGGGATATGCTGGGATTAAGACTGCCTTTAAACACACGTATACTTAACACCAATGGAAGGAAATCTTTTCTCCCTATTACAGCCAACAGGTCTCCAAATTTTACCTTCCCCTAAGAGATAACATGTTTCAAATGGCACAGATGTACATAAGTTTAGTCAGACTAATGCAGACTTTTAAAGCTTATTTATTTTGTTTTCATAGTGTTGTTTCATGTAAATCATCAAGAATAGGCTTTCTTTAAATTGGAACACACTTGTCTTAAGGCAATATGGATGTATTGCATAGAGTTAAATAATTTGAAATCAATTTAAATCAATCAGTATGCCTTGTAACATAAAGCTGGGTCAGAAGACCTGTTGACACTGGAAAATTGCTCAAGTTTAATGTTCACAGAATACACATAAAAAGGCCTAAATCCTCAAGAATTTTCTAAGTGAAAAGAATTCTAAAAGAATTTGCATGTCCTAATAAACCCCAGGATTTCATGTTTTATGACCTGAAACAGCAAATCAATTAGTATAACTCCCCTGGCTCTGATTGAATGCATAGTAAATTGTCATGATTCTTTTTTAAGGATAACGGACGGTATCTATAAAATTAAGAAGAACTAATCTTTTTGGCATATTGGCACAGGACTAAACAAAACTGAGTTCTGTAAGATTATTGTAGATGAGGGAGATTTACTCAATCCTATATGATTAACCTATAAGTAGGAAAACTTAGGCTATAAGAACAAATGGGTCATTCACTTTGGATGCAGACATGGTATCTGAACATAGAAAGAGAATTTTAGAACCATTTTAATTAGACAGTATTTGAGGTTTGCTATTAAGGTTTACACAGCTCAGAGTATTAACTGAAAATAAGAAATTATTATTGAGTGCAGAAAAATTCTCCCCCCCGCAGATCCAGACACACAGTGTAACAAAACCATTCACGGGTGCCTCACCATTTGGAAATTTTACTTGCTTTTTCACTTATTTATCAATAAAAATAAACTGGAGAAGAAATAAACAGCAAAAAGCTTGTTCCCAATAAATAAAGAACAAAAAAAATTAATTTTCATTAAGACTGACTGTGAGGAAAAATAGCTGTTGTTTTCCTGAATTGAAAATTCAGTGCTGAAATAAGAAGAATTGATGGTATTGACAATAACAATTTAAATAAAAAAATATTAGAGTTATAATGAAATTACAGTGACCTTGTATGATATAATTAATATACTTGATCATCCTCAAACAAATGATAGCACTCACAATGGACCATCTCCTTGACGTTATATATGTTTCTAACTTACACAGCTGAAACTTTATTAATAAATGCACTCACCCACATATAGCATGTTAAATGTGTGGAATAAATTTTTCATTTAAGATGTTATGCTTATTTCTTTTATCACAAAATTCATTCAACTTATTTCATTCAGAATTTCCTGACTAAATTTTTTTTGAAACAGAAGATAAATCACATTTGTGTCTAGCAGATTAATATCAGCAAATAATGAGTCACAAGCTGCTTAGGGAATATCTGATGCTGGGGCCTGGAGATGCTACACTATATGCATTTTGGAGGTTTTAATCTGAAATAGCTCTATTGTGGTCCTGTGAACTGAAGACCCATTAACAGYTGGAGTACCTTAGGTGCACTCCTGAAGCACAACTTCTGATTTCATCCAGAAATAATCCATACCATATGTTCTCAGGCTACTTCATGACGCAAACAAAGTACAGACTGGAAAAAGACAAATGTTGTACCCATCTGAAAAAAGGACAAGAAAGAGAAACCAAGGATGTACAGGCCAGCCAGCCAAACTTCAGTCCTCTGGAAGTTTATAGAAGAAATCCTCCTGGAAGCCATCTCCAAGCATGTCAAAGTCAAGAAGGTGATTGGGAACAACCATCATGGATTTGCCAAGGACAAATCATTCTTAACCAACATGACTGCCTTCTATGATGAGATGACTGGCTTTGTGATCAAGAGAAGAGTGGTGGGCAGGGTATGTTCTCACTTTAGCCAGGTCTTTGGTATGGTCTCCCACAGTATCCTTTTAGCCAGACTGATGAGATAAGGGCTGGATATGTGAACAGTTATATGAATAAAAAATTGTCTGGACTGATTAGCCCGAAGAATGTTGATCAGAGGGAGAAAGTCCAACTGGTCAAACTGATGATGTCCCTTAAGAATCAATGCTAGGGCCAATACTGTTTAATGTCTTTTTAAATGACCTGGACAATGGGACAGAGTGCACTCTTAGCAAGTTTATGGTTGATATCAAATTGGAGGGATTAGTTGATATGCTGGAGGGTAGGGCTGCTGTTCAGAGGAACTTCAACAGACTGGAGAAATGGGCTGACAGGAACTTTATGAAGCTCGACAAAGGCAAATGCAAGCGTCCCTCTCTCCCCCCAGGCAGTGTAGGCTGGGGGCCAACTGGACAGAAAGCAGCTTTGCAGAGAAGGGATTGGGAGTCCTAGCGGACAACAGGTTGAACAAGTCAGCTGTGCACCTTGGCAGCAAAGAAGGCTGAGCTGTATTAGCAAGAGTGTAGCCAATAGGTCAAGAAAAGTGATTCTTCTCTGTTCAGCACTTCTGACATCACTTCTGAATTACTATGTCCGTTTTGGACTCTTCAGTACAAGAAAGATGTTGACTTGGTGGAGTGAGTGTGGTGGAGGCAGCTGGAGCACATGATGTATGAGGAGAGGCTGAAAAAAACAGGTTTGTTCAGCCTTGAGAAGAGAAGGCTCAAGAGGAATCTTATTGCTGTCTGACTAGCTACTGGGAGTTTGTAGAGAAAACAGAACCAGTCTCTTTTACACAATGTTGGGACAAAAGACAACAGACAGAATTTGGAAAGCTGGAAATTCTAACTCAATAAAAATAAATCTTTTTTTTGACCGTGAAGGTGGCCAGTCACTGGGTCAGGTTTCCCAGAAAGGTTGAGGGATCTCCATTTTTTGAGATTTTTAAAACTTGACTGGACAAAACCATTGCCAACCTGATCTAAATGGATCTGCTCCAAGCAGGGTGCTGGACTAGGGGACCTCCAAAGAACCCTTCAAATCTTAATTATTCTATAGTTCTGTGATGTTTGGTAGGTAAGTGGGGGACAGTCAGGACACCTGCTTCAAAAGTCTGTTCCTGGTTTGAAGTAAAATATTAATGTAGCTGCTTCCTGACTTATGTAATATTTTTCCAGTGAATCATCTTTGATTTACTCTAACATTATAGTGTTATAATACTATAATGAATTCCCTAATACTTTGTAGATAAATCAGGTCAGGAAAACGCCAAAAATTACTTTAGGTAAGATTATAGTTTGTAATTTATCAATTATTACTAGCTGTAGCTCAGTATTTCTAAAACACTTTTTCACTCATTAAGTAAATAGAAACACAAGCTTTGCTGTAGGTGACATAGGAGAATTTTTTTTTTCTTTTAAAGACAGATTCTGGTTAATTACTTCTTGGTTGGTGTTACTGCAGGTCAAGTGATTCAGTACTATGCGTTCTGTAATATGCTTTGGATTTAGCAATACTGGATATATATGAATATGGAAGTTACTAGATGTAAAGTTACTTAATTCTACAAAACTGTTTTTACAGGATAATATTTATTTATTTATCCACATCTGATAGGCAATGGTCACTTGTCTCTTCACTTTAAATGTTCGAAGATGTATATATAAATTGTGTACCCATTCAAAGTACAAATCTCATCAACAATATAATTGCAGAATTATTACTAAAGTCCTTTTATAGCAAGAAAGGATTAAAGCATGAATGGCAGCTAAATGATTGCCAAAGGATTGTTTAACCTAATCAGAGATAATGAGTCTTAGTGGATTTAAAAGTGCTTATAAACAACCAAGTATTAGTCACAAAAATTCATACTCAGCTCTTTATCATATTCTGAAGGCAGAGACCAATTTTGCTCCCATTGTACACATAGGGTTTTTATTTTTGTTGTTGGTGTCAATGCATTTCATCTTTGGCTTTAGATAAATTGTCAAAATGTACAGTCCTTTACAGTGGTTGTTCCTGTAGAAATATAAGGATCATCTTCTTTGCAACTGGTTGACGGACCACATGATCTTTGTGGATCCTTTTGGAGGTTTTTTTTATTATTTCTATTGAAATACCATCTTGTCTTTACCTCATTCTTTCCTGGAAATAGAATATTATTACACTGCATAATGAGTTACATACCGCCATTTAAAATGCTATTAAGTATAGGTGTCTCTCCCCATAACTGTAGTTCTATAGGTACTTAAACAAAAGAAATACTGTAGACCTTTTTGAGGGATGATTTTTCAGGAAGGTGACACATACATTACTCAAGCATAAGAAATACAAATAGCTGTAAGATATTTATGCCTTTTACAGGCATTCTAACCTTTTTAGAAAATGGCTATAATTTGAAGATATAATGTGAAGGGAGTGTTCTTAATGCTACATTAATTACAAGGGTTCGCTTTCATTCCCTCTTTGGAGACATTTTTGTATTTTTATATGAAAAGATGCATATAATATTGTGGCAATAATGAGCTTAATGTAACTGGAAGCTATCAGATAAGATTGTATCAAAATTTCAAATAAAAATAGCACCAGAAAAATCATCTGTATGCCTGAATGTCTTTGTACCTCACATACTGAAAACTTTTTTCCTTGCCACTAAGTGGCACTGTATTATTTGTAGTTGGCTGCTCAGGTCATATTAAAAACCCTTTGGGCCAAATTTATTCCTGATACAGCCTCATTAAGTCAATGGAGTTGCACGTGAAATGAATTTGGCCCAGAGTTTTAAAGGCACCTGATTCTAAAGCATTGCTGTAAATTTCCATTGTGGAGGCCCAGGAGAAAAATAAAAATCAGTTAGCATTTAATCTTGCAAGCAGCTGACCCTTTCATTTGGTGTTTAACTGTTTCATTATAATTATTTCCTACCAAATTAGCCCTAGTTAAAAAGGATCATCTTATCTATTTCAGTAGGACTGTCAGTAAATTTTGATTTAAAAATGGATGAGCTCTGTGCTCTTTGTGTTCACCCTTAATTTTCATTAATATTATATATTTTGAAATGTATGTGAATATGAAAAAGTCTGCTATTGAAAACTTTGTTATAGTCTATCAAAATATGTCAACGAATAAAGAACTGAAGATGATCAGGTATGTCCAATGTCACCCTTTACTCTCTTTCTTGTTTCCTTACACTGATAGAAGAGTAAATAGGCACGTGAGAACTTTCAAAACAGTGCTTAAGGTCTCTTTTATCTTTGACTTATCCCTGTGCAGAAAACACAGAAATGTTACTAAGTCTTGAGACACCATAAACATTTAAGCAAAACTGCTTACACCTTTGACATAAGACAATCCTTTCCTTCTTAATATACATATAAATTGTCACTTGCTTAGATAGCAAAAGAAAATGACAGCTATTTGCCTGAATCTTTAGCAAAGAGGTAGTTTATTTAGTCCTTTATATATGAACTGAGAGCTTTATTTGAGAACGAAGGACTGTGTTCACATCCAAGAGCACCTGTCTCATTCGCTTCACACAGACCAAGGAATGTGTGCGTGCAAAAGGAACACGTCCCGAGTTCTCTGSTGGAGGAAAGGATGTCTGTATGTCAAAACATTACCTTTGAAGGTGGGACTCCATGAGTTCTCTGCCTGGGTCTGGCAAATATTTCCCTTTCTGTTTTCTATCAGGCACCTACACTGTCTGTTCTTCCCATAATAGCAGTACAAATATTTCTTTGGTAGTAGGTCCTAGCACTGCATTATCAATACGTGCCAGGATATTTTGAGTCAATTTTATATTTTTTTCTGATAAGAGCTAACTGATCATTTGTAAAATGGGAGAGATATTACTCCCTAATTCTCTGTGATGTTGGACTCCTTGAGGACTATTTCACTGTTGCTTCTGAAATACCTTCGGGATTTTGGATTGCAGATAACTGTAGAAGCATATTATTTATTACAGCTGGGATCCCTCACTTCTTCACAGTGTTGATTTTGTTAAAAACAGGAATATTTTTTTCTATATCTAATACTAATCCTTGTTTAAGGCTTACTGATTTTTTGAGAAGCCCAAAATGACAGAAACTGTATGAGAGTGGCAAGGCCAATTGGGAGAGATCTAACCTTTTATTAGGCCATTTGATATAGTCAGCTAAAAGAGAGGAGCTTTTGGACACACCAATACCATCTCAATTGTACATAATCTTTTTGGATATTAGAAACAGAAGCAATGGTCATTAAAACTGTTCTTGCAATGTGCATGGAAGACTTGGAAATCTGTCTTACATTATGTGACCAAACCAGGAACTAGTGGGAAACTTTCAAATGTTGCTTCTTTATTCTGGCCTTGAAAACACAAACTCATGGAATAAACTCAAATACTAGAATAATTCTTTCTCTGATATTAGAATTTAGAGTGCCGACAAATATACTTTTGTGTATTTCTGTTTGGGATGTTGTTTATTTGTTTTTATTAATAATAAATATATGAACAATATATACTTGACAGGATGACAATAGAATCTCTTATAAGTACTTTCCTTTTAGCAGTGTCTGTCCATATCTGTTTTCTCATTTAGCTGCCAGTATTAGCCAGAATAAATTCATATTCAGACATCTCAGGAAAAATGTCCTGACTTGGAGAACTACTCCACTTTCATATTCCTCCCGGCTTTTAATCAAAACTTGAAAATTGTGAATATAAAATTAATGTAAAATATTGTAAGCATTAAGAAAATTATCTGAAAAGGATGCTTAAAGGCAACAGTTTTAAAAACAGCTTAAGTTTGGAGCAGCTGACTTGGCTCTTACAGTTCAAATCTATCTGCAGCAGAAAATTTGTTTGCAAAATGTGTGTTAGACTAGCATGTGCCTGCTGTGTGTGTTGCCAGTCTCTAACTGGATCCACATGAACTAACTAACCTTGGAACTGGAATTGTGCATGGACTATGAGAGTCAACACTGAGAATGGTGTAGTCTTAACATCATTGACAACATACTGCAGATACACATGATCTGGTTTATCCAGCAAAAGTTTGACCATCTCTGTACTGATGTCCATTTTAATATCATTCTTGGCTATGCTTTCTGTATGGATAGCCTCCTGTTACATGATGCAGTAAGCTGAAGCTACATCATTACTTACCCAGGCTAAACCTGAAAGAGCAATAAATGCCATCATGATTCCTAAGTTTGCTTAGTGGAATGCTCCATGCATGAAGTATCATTGTGTTTTTTCTCTTGCTCAGTACTTTTTCATATTAGTCTAAGCTACTGCAATCTTATTTCTGCAGACCATTTTTATATTAGGTATCACTAAATTGGAGCGCTGACTATGAAATCACTGCAGTTTAAGGCCATTAATAAGGTCAGTCTAGCAACATTTAAGAACTGATCTGTTAGTTCTTTGCTGACATCTGTGTTCATGAACCAATTGCCATTTAAAGATCCCATCTGACATTTTCAGCTGATAACTATTATGTCATTATGATGAGTCCTATGAGAAAGCTCTGTAGCCACTGTATTTATTATATTTTTGTCCTTCCCACTTGTTAAAAAAAGCCTTCAGGTTCATTATTTCATTGTTGTAAGGGTTGAGGAGAAAAAAAATTTCTTTTTTTTTGGACCATGAATCTACTTTTCTTTCTAGTGCTTCTCTTCCCCTTCAGAAAAAAAAAATGACCCCTCATCTGTAGCTTGTTATAAGATACTATGTTTGTTTTGGATCTGTTGACTGGCATACACAGTGTTTCTAAATAAGGAATAGGAGATAAGGACTTTTGGACTTAGTATAGTCAATGTTTTCATACAGGTTACGCAGAGATGTTTTAAATGAAGCAAAATCAAATCCAATATAATAAAAGGCTGTCCTTTTATAAATCACACATAAAAATACAAATAAAGTAATTTGTAATACATATCTGCATATAACAGTATTATGTCCCCAAACTGTCTCTAGTAAAAATCTATCTACTCTCAACTGCAGAAGTATTAACTCTCTTCCTCTCTCATCTTCCAGGAATAAGAACTAAAAAGCGAATAAAGTCTACTGTATTTGGCTCATAGTATGTAACAGTACTAACAATATTTATTAAAGAAGCAAAATCTATGTTAGCCAGTTTAT
Organism: Phoebastria nigripes; assembly: GCA_035582835.1. Lineage (NCBI taxonomy): Eukaryota > Metazoa > Chordata > Aves > Procellariiformes > Diomedeidae > Phoebastria > Phoebastria nigripes. The sequence goes on from JAYKAV010001088.1 coordinate 1,326,587, forward strand.
CCAAGAATGAATCTTTAAGCTGTTTTCCCTCTGATGAGTATGTGGAGTTCCAGCTGAACTATCTGGGAACTCAGAGCACAATTCTGCAGGCAGATGATAAGTTCTGAATGCGAGAATACCATGGCTGAGCAAAAAGAAATCTACCACAAGGTCAGCTGGTGAAAGTGAGTACAAATGCACGAACTCTGATTAACGTAAGATAGAGCATGTCTCTGTGAGAAGAAGATGCCTATGTTTAATATGTAGTATGAGATGTTTCTAAAAAAAGAGCCTTCACCAAGCATTTACCTCATGTTGCAGATAGAAAATATAATACAAAGTGTTATTTGAGTTTGTTTAGTGGTAAAGGGGAAGATGGCACACCACCTTGTCTTGAACGTTACACTGAATTAGCGCATCTCCGCACTACCACTCATCCCACATTGCTTTCTATATGTGTTGTCTCTATTGACTGCACGCTATGGGTATTATCTCACATCTGCGGTAGAACATGCATTTATCCTGCCGTTCATATGTGGTAACAAGAGTTTTGTAGAGAATTCAGTACTTGCTTTCTGAGATTATATATCTCAGAGTGTTGAATGCTGGTTCACACCAGGTCTGTGAGGAGGCTTGGAGTCTTACCCGTGATTTACGAAGACTGCAGCCTACGCACACCTACAACTTACCCATACTTAGAGAGATCATAGAAACCTAAGTAGATGGCACAGTAACCTAAATATGTAGCACCTGGGGTTTTGCACATTTTCTCAGGCCCTTTTAACTCTGCTTCTATACATTTTTTTTGCCATTCTATGGGTTGGCTGACCAATGTATGCATAAAACCGTGAGACATGCTTATGGTTTGTATCAGGGCCAGTATCTCCCCCGCACACCTACATAACCAGCAATGACCTACATAAATCCTTACATAAGTTGCTTTAAATTATATGTGTCAAGCTGCAGGTGTTTCTGCACTAGTCAATAAAGGTTGTTTTTTCAACAAAGCTTGTTGTTTTCCTGATTCTTTCAGTTTAGAAAGCTTGATGAAAAAAAGGTCTCTATGATTTTGTAGAAATAAATGTTTTGTGATCCACTGTTTTTTATGGAAGTTGAGAATGTGCTGGTTCCTGATGGTGTAATGGCATGCCTTAATTATTTCTAAGCAAAATTGAGGGCAGGTTGTTGCTGCCAATATTGATTCGCTAATACTGCTTCTCTTAACAATTTAAAGTACAGAGCTGAGAAGCTCAGTGCTGGGGTTTTTGTGACAACAATTCTAGACCACAGCTCAATGTGTTCTTTGCATCTTGTTTTTTTAAAAAATAATTTCTTTTTAGATAGGTATTGCATTGGTTGTTTTAAACTTTTAAAAACCTCTCTGTATTCAGAAGTGTTCTTTAGTGCCTGTGCAAGTGTTGACACTAGGTCTGTCTTTGACTTGCATAGCCTGATTGGGCTACAGAAGAACTCAGAAAGAGGAATTAGCATTGGACACTATGCAATACGGTGTGAAAGTGCATAATAAATATAAAAAACACCTTCCTAATAGCATGCAAACTTTTTTTTTCAAACCAGTCTCACCACACTCGCTCTCAGGCAATCTGTGTGTTCTGTCATTTGAATTTGTCTCAGAGGTTAAATGCAAAAGAATAAAAAATAATTGTTCAGCAGAAACTTCATTTAAAGTTGTGCAGAGCCTTATACATAGGAAAAAAGGTAGGAATGATCAAAATAACCCACCACCCATTGACAGAGTTGGAAATATTTCAGCTAGCACTCTTTTAGGTGTGCTAGTTAAAAGTAAAAATCCAGCATCCTTCAGTGCTGTTCCCTGAGGCTGATCTTGAATACCAATGAATTCATGTGCTGTACTCAGGTTCACATTATAAAACTGATTTTTATCATGGGCTTTAGTGGAGTTGGGAGCAAGAGTACAGTTGCCTGTATCTGAGTGAGATAATAACCAAAGAGCTTAAAAGTGAAAGCATACGTTATTTCAAAAGAACATTGCCAGGCATGAATTTTCAGCTTCCTGCTCAACAAACAAAAGAATAACAGCTTGGGCCTAATCCCCCTCCCTTTAAAGTCAATGGGAGTTTGGGCCCTAGAGTCTATTTTAGCAGTTTATATTATTTGAAATGAAATGTGACAGACAGTAAAATTATCCTCCCTGACTAAACACTTGTAAAACAAAATTCTTTTGAGGGAAGGGAGAGATGAGATGAGAACAGGAATTTCAGCGCTTGTTGTGCACGGAAGTATTTCCTTATTTAAAACCCTTGCTCTGTTTTGAGTTTAAAAATGTCACTCCATCATTGCCTTGTATATCAAGCACGATACCCTCAGACAGCTGTCTTCTGATGGACCATGAGCACAGCAGGATACATATAGAAAGGTATTGCTCAGTTGTAGATTTGAATGTTCTCCATGAAAAATTTCACTTGCCCTAGTACTTCATCTCTTCTCTCTACCAAAATATTGCATTTTCCCTTCCAACAAAGATGTTTTATAATGGCAATAAGGGGCTGTAACTCTAGAAGGTGGTATTGCTCATCTTTTCTTTGTGTCATGCAACTCCCACTTATTATGATAGCATATGTTACCCCTCTGTCATGAGTTATTGGCTAAGTGCAGCAGAGTTTTATCTATATTTAGAAAACAACCTTCTTCTGTCACAAAGAACCATGAGCAATGCTAGGCTGACCATATTGCATAATGGTTTCTATACTATGTAAAATAATTCCATTTGGTACTTCCTACTTGGATTTTGCTTCCTAAATCCTTAATTGGCAAATATAATCCTTAAGTTCTATGGGCGTTTGAGGCATTTTGCCATGATGTGTTGAAATAACTATTCAGACTGCCTTTGTACATATGAGATTTATAATAAGAAAATTTATTTTCAGTCCACCAGGAAAATAGCTGAGGTCAAATAATACCAATTCCAGAAAAAATAGAAACATTAGCTTCCAGTTGCCTACTCCTCCACTCTTCCACAAACACTGAAAAAGGAATTATCAAAATGGCCTATCCAAGGTATTTTTAGAGTGATTTTTGTAATCCCACTATAAAGAAGTTAAAGAAAATTGGGAAAGGCATAGTATTGATTTGCCACAGTGAAAGTCCTACAGATTCTGAATCTGTGTTCTGTGTTACATGTAATAATGAAACTGGCAAATTTTATGTAGGGTGTTTTGTATTTTCTAAATATAAGGACTCTGCAAAGACAACAGGTGTGTGTTTATTTATTATCAGACTTCTGCCTGAGAAGGCTATAGTCTCTTGGAGTCTTTATTTTTCTTTTTTCTTAATTTAAAATTAACCTGGAGCAGAATATTTAAAATTTGTTAATGGATAAACTTAAAAAAAAATCTCTGCCGTCTCAACATTACAGGATGTGGAAGCAAAATTATTACCTAAAGCTAAGATGTTTGAATGCACACTTTGACCTCCTCTAACGCCAGGGTTCTTACTCAAGTTTTTCTTCCAGGCAGTCGCTGCACCCTGACTGTGTTTTCAGAAAGTTCTTCCACACTGTATTTTCTTTATTTTTGCCTTTTAAAAAGTTATGAGTATCACTGGTAAATAATTTGAGGTGTCAAACTCTTAAGTTGCTTATGACAGCAAGCCTCTTGTCATATAATAAATGCTCCTGTTCTCCTGGACTACTGTTGAGGTGACTGAATCTGAACATGAAACTAAACGCACTGACTGTGAGTTAAACTGTGTTGATGCAAGCCTGCACTCAGGCACAAGCTTTAGATAAGCTTCAGAGTGTGAAAACAGGGAGAAATCTTCATCCTGTTCCATCCTGAATGAAGATTCTCACTCATATGTCTACCTGGAACATAAATTTACCAGCTTCATTATGCTTGGTGTGATCACAGCCGCACTTCTTTTCTACTCCTGCAATGCATCTGTCCTTACAGGTTGTGTCTGCACTGAAACTTTGTGAGGTTTGCTGTTCACTGAGTAGGGATTTTTGTTTAAATAATTTTGAAGCTGAAGAAGTTCATAAGTCATAGCAATTAAAACCAAGAAATACAAAAGACTTTGGGCAATAATAACTAAGTTCAGAGATCTATAAACAGAGCAAAGATTTTTACAATTGGCAGGCAAGAAAAAGAGGTTCCCATCTCAAGGGTGGAAATTAACTGTAAATATTCTGGATACAAAGGAAAGTTAGAAGTCTATTCAGAGAGAAGGTGCACTATATGTAGGTGAATAGAAGGTGGTTTTTATTACAAAATAGATTTCTGGATAAAAATAGAACAAGCAAAGGACAACCTACTGGCTAGTAAAATTAAGAAATTGTGAGAAATTAATGGAGATAACAGATTTTGCACAGTACTGCGGGGCAGGTTTCTGATTAAGTATGTTTGGATTTGACTTAATGGTTGGAAACAAGACAGAAACAGAAAAACATTAAGCTGGTTCTCATAAACTAGGACTGTATGAAATATAATACCTGTATGATATACCTGTAATTTCCAGAAATAGTGACAGAAATGTAATGGGAATGCATGCTCTCATTCTTCCAGATGATAAGTAAACCAGAGTAACCTTGTTTTGTGAGTAGAAACATTATGAAGAGCAAAACAATAACATTTTTGAAACGTCAGTCTGTAAAGCTTGGCAGATCAAAGGTGATACAAAAAGGAAATTAGGGTAAATTTTCAGACTGGATGTGATGCGATGTGTAGAGAAATGTCTGCAGCCTTAGATGTAGCTGATGCTTCCTATAATATATTGGTGTGATAATCAATGAGCTCATAGAGAAATAAGCTTTTAATTCAAGTCGTGACAAAATGTCACTGTTAAAAGATAAATAACCACAAAAATGATGTGAACTGGCTTGAACTTAGTACTACACTTCGTTATTAAATAGCATTGGCTTGTTATTATAACATTTACCAACATTTTTCTTCATGTATTACTAAAACCAAGTATCTTTAGTAGTGTTCCCAGTGGCATTATATACGGTTACGGACTAATAGGTTCCCACTTTTGGGGTACATACCATTGACTTCTGTAGTTTTCTTGGGGAAAAAATATCAGATATTTGGAAGGTAATAACCCCAAATAACCTTTCAGCATCTTCTGCAGAGGCCTCAAAAGTCTGACTACTTATAGAATTGAACTGACCCAGTCCCAGCCAATTCACCAGGGGTCATTTGTAAATATATAATCTAGTATAAAGGACATTAATTAAAAAAAATCACAATTCTAAACAGCATTTTTTTTCATAATTATAAACTGTGATGAATGAGTATTTTTAGTTATTTAAGAAAAATAAAATACCACTTAAAGTGTTACAGTCTTTATAGGTTCATTTCCTTCCTTTTAATTAGCAGCAGTTGTATGATATGAGAAGTCTAATTCCAATGTAGCAGAAATGGGTTACAACCACCATTGTATTCTTGTATTTCTAGGTAGGTTTCCAAGACACATGGTAACTTTAAGCCCTGATGCAGAGACAAATATATTCTATTTGGTTTGAAGTGATAAAGCTCATAAATTTATGTAAAGTGTAATAAAAAGGAAAAGTTGTTGCCATTATCATTAAAAGTAGATTTACCAGATTGAGCTGAACCGATTGCTTTTGACAGCCCACAGGATATTTATATTTTCAGTGAACTTTTTATATCAATTTTTCATCACTAAACTATTTACTCTTGCTGGTTTAGCTAGATTTTGACTCCCTTGATTGTTCATATGGGAAGTAGATGATGACGTTATATTTAATTTTCATTACTCCTGTGAGTGTATACAGTTTGAGATGCTTGGTGATGTATTCTATTCATATCATATTACTTTAATTCCCCCTTATCCCTCAGTTTGTACTTATATATTTTTATTAAAAGGAAGAAACGTTCCCAACAAGACAAAAAGTAAGGCATTAGGAAAAAAAAAACTTGACACAGATATGAAGAAAGGGAGATTTAGCTTTTAGAAGATGCCTTTTCTGTTCTACTGGGCGATATTAAGCCTTGATTCAACACGGAATCAGTACTCAAAGTTCCTAATAACTGCTATGAAGTTCCTTTGCAAACTCAGCAGACATCCAGAATAAGGAACTTAAAAGTGGATGCATATGCTAAAGAGAATCTGAGCATACTGCAGTACATTTTAAGCAGAGATTTTGTAGACCTTTTTAACAAATTTTGTTTGGCTATACTCCATTCACTGTTCCATTTATTTTCCCCAAAGCTGTTTCTTACACAGAAGAATCAGGGAAAGATTATGTATTAGAGAAAATCTAGCTATTAACAAAACCGAATTTTAAATTTCAAGATACAAATATATATACCAAAAATACTTACATAGTCATTCAATCAAAAGCTATAATAGTTTTAGTGATTTTAAATGACCAGTGCAGCTGATTGGATTATAAACTTCAACGGCAATACAACCAGAAAAGCTATATGACAGCATGCAAAACTATTCTGCCAGTTCTATTGTGGGAGAGTATGAGAATATTTTTTATACCAGTTTCACAGGAACTCCTAATTACACTCCTCATCAGTGTTACCTTCAAAAGTGATCACTGTTGACCAATGACTTGTAATAAAAAAATTGAGATGGAAGAAAAGCCAGAGCCTCAGAAAGAAAGATGTCCTCATCTGAGTCCAGATATGACTTTTAATATTCAAACAAAATTTGAGTTCAATGTTCAGACCCAGGGAAACAACATAACAATCTGAAGAATAAATAGTCTTTTCTGAAGGAATTTAGCCAAAGTTGCCTGAGAAATACTGTCAGAGGATGTTTCAGCTAGTGTTTAGAGAGTGGGTTCATGCCATCCTAGCTAGAAGAAGGTTGACCCCTTGCTGATAGCCCAGATAATATTATGAGAGGTGGATAGTAGGTGCTCTCTAGCAGAAATAGAACATATTTCTCAAAAGCAAACTCTTACAGTCATTCTATTTACTACCTTGAATATCCAAAACAATCTATCCATACCGCACACGCTATGAGCGGTTGCCAATTTCTTTGGAATACATAACCTGCTTATGTTTAAAGAGAAGGTATTCTGTATATATGTCATGCAGAAAGTCATCAGTAAAGACAGCTCAGATGTACTTATAGCAAGAATAACCTTTTAAATACGTCTGTGGTGATTAAGCAAGACACCAAGATATCTGTAGGAAATATGCATATATGAATATCACCTTTTAGTGTGATACTTGTGTGGCTCAGATTCTGAGGGAGAATGAGGGAGACCAAAGTATGTCTCAAAGTTTCTCTTCAGGCACTGGAAAGAAGTCTGGGGAAGATAGATGAAGGACTGGGCATAACACCTGAACGAAATAGCAGTGCTCACTGCAGAAGGACTGCCAACATGCAGGAGAAAATCCAGATAAAACAATATTTATAGCCTGTTGGACCAAAGGAGAGTGAGAATTTTGGCAAGAGATAAATGGTTCACGCTTTAGGCAATGATTTACAATGTGAGGGATAGGAGAAGGATTATATAGCCAGGGACAGATGTAAGGTTCAGTACAGGAAGTAAAGAAAAATAACTCCCAATCTTTTATTTTTTATGTCATGCTTATGATGTTCTCATTCCTGATTTTCAAACATATGCACTTGGCAATACAGTCCTTCTTAAAAAAGTCAGTCTGGTATTTCTTGAGGGGACTGAAACCTTCCTTCTGCTGTATCAATAAGGAAGAACTTATGAGAAAATGATACCGTCTGCTAACAAAATTAATCCAATCCTTCAGGACTGAGTAGGACTAAAGTAGCCCTTTACAATAATGACATGTATCCAAGGTCTTTGCGATGCTTCTGGACAATGTGAGGTCCAATAAAATGAGAAGATAAGCTTGGGTTACTTCAGATCTACAGACTAGACATGTGGACAGCTGGACCAATCCACATTGTTTTTAAGAACAGATCTGTTACTTTACAGGGCTGTCATCTAGCAATGACAAAATGTGAACATTAGGAAAGGAGGCCTGATGGGCTAAGTGTCCTCTACCTCTTTACAAAAGGAAAAAAAAATGGTGACAGAAGAAAGCAAAATCCTCTTTACTTAATGTGGACCTCTGTCTCTGGTGTGTAAGTCCTCTGTGTCCAAAGATAATTAGCACTTTATAATGCTAATTATTATAATTATGTCTGAGAAAAAAATCATTAGGGGGTAGGTCTGTTCAATGATTTTCAATTGCCCCCTCTATTAAAAAATAAGGTCATTTTTCGATTAGCTAGTTTTAGAAGCTCAAAGCTGGAAACCGTGTTACAAAAAATCCTTTGATTGTTTATTTCCTCCTTTAAGATATTTTGTAAAGACTTAAATAAGAAAAAAATAAAATTATGTCATAAAATATGGCTGTCATAAAACTACCTCAAAACTTTCTGGCTTCATGCTACCAATATGAAAAAAAAAAAAAAAAGTATATATTTTTGTCATTTTTTGGAATGAGTATGTGAATACTGTACTGAAAGAAGCTAAGAAAAGTCACCTTAGAGTTTCTTCTGTCACTTATTTATTTGAAATACCAGAGGTAGTGGCTGGAAATTGAAAGGCATACATTGTAGAACATTAATAGAAAATATAAATGTGGAGCAAAGGTAAAAAATTCAAACTGGGACGTTATACTGGGAGTGAAAACAACCAGCTGAATAGAAATTCCTTGGGTTTTTCCCTCTCACTCAACATAACATTTGTACAAAGATAGTTTAGTTGTCAAACACTATGATTTTCAAACTGTCTTTTTAGATGTACTTTGAAAGCATTGTAGAAATTAATATTTTGACCAGTACTTAAACGCTCAATGATATTATGTGTTATGTTTGTTCCTGAATATAGTGAGTTCATTTTACTGGGGAGCTAGAAAGAGAGTTTGCTGTGAATTAATTTGGCTTCGTTTGATTGTAGAGCAGGGAACTAGGTTGGGGTTATTTTTCCAGGAATATAAAGAGATATGAGAGAAGGAAGATGGTGAGCCTGAATAGGCTGTACTGCAAATGGAGTGAAAAGAGGTGCTGATTTTAAAAATTTTGGTGAATAGGTGACTTCCAGAAGGCAACATAACTTAGTCCAATAAGCAAAATCACTTGTTAAGATGCTTTTGTAACACAGAGTAATCAGCTAGACATAGGGGCTAAGAGAAGGTATGTTACATTATTCATACAAGCTCAGATTAGAGAATTACACTAAAATGCAGCTTCTGTTTCTGACAAACCACAATTTTTTCCTGATTTGGGCTGATATATCATGTTGTCTTAAGTATTTGAGGGTAGAGAAGAAATATGACATGACTTTTGCCATATGGCTTAACTAATGTTTTGTGACAAACATAGCTTAACCATATATACCATATACCATAGAAAACTGGCTGATAATTTTCCCACATAAAAATGTGTTGTGAAAACTCAGAAATGCCCTGAGGGAATTCTCAAGTATTCAGAGAACATGAACAAACCACTTTTGCAGATTTGCTTTAAAGTGGAACCTAGGATGAGTGCAAATGTTTTTGCAGCCTGGATCACACAGTTCCTTACAGCTCTAGAGACTGGCCCCGATTAGAGAGGGGGAAAAAAAAAAAAAAAAAAAAGTTATTCAAGAGGAAAACATTCCCCTCCCAAGGTTGTGAAGAAGAAAGATCCTCACTGATGAGGTCTCCAGATGGAAATTAGCCCTTCACATGTAATTTGACATCTTAAAAGGAAAAGCTTCCCAGGAGAAAGCAAGATATTTGTTGCATAGATTGAACACTTTGAAAGGGAAAGGCTCGAATGAATTTTGAGAAGATGGCCACTTCACATTTTCAGAAGATTGGCACTGTCAAAAAAAGAAATGTAATGAAAAAACCCCACTAATTTAAAAAAAAAAATCTGTTAAGGCCCTCCTTCCAAGCACATGTACCGAATTTTGTTTTGATATAGTAACAAAATATGCTCCGCTGCAGATGTGCTATATTTCTTTTTAAAAAAAAAGAAAACAAAAGAACACTGGCTTAACAATTATTTCAGAGAACAGTTTAAACAAAGTAAATATCAAGTTAAAGTACAATAAAGCTGATAAATTGTCTCTCCTTCTCCCCCCTTACAGAATTCCCATTATTATGACTTTGGGGAACCATCAGAAATTCTATGTTGAAATCCATTTTAGTAAAGCACTCAAGCATTGAACACCAATGAAAGCAATGGAATTACTTGCATGCTTAAAGTTAAGCACACTGACAAGTACTTGCTCCATCCAGAGCAGCATCCCTTCATCCCTGATGAAGTCAAAGAGTCTCTTATGCCTAAAAATAAGATGCTATTCCTTGTGTTAGTATCCTGTGGCGACTGAGGTCAAAAACTGCTGTAAATGCCTCAGGCAGTCAGGCATTCCAAATTGCCTAGAGTTACCCCTGATTCTAGGGTGCCTCACTTTTAAACAGCAATAGAAAGTAAAAGAAAGGATGCTTTTTTCCTTAGCTCTTTTCTTGTTGTCATTGGCATTTCTGATTTGTCTTTGCTAGTGACCTTTTTTCACAACGCACAACTCTATAGAAAGAGAATAAGACCTCATCACAAGCACTCCAGCCATATGTGATGTCAGTTGCCATCACAAATGTATTTGACAGGTATCAGCTTCAAGCCACAAAGTTTTATCATTTAAGTAACCTTGGTTCACCTAGCTTATCAGTCTGGAGTATGTAAATGATTGTGACTTTCATTCTTTGCATCAGAGAAACAAGATGGACAAGAATGGTTTCTTTCAGTTAAATTATAGCCATGACAGGGACTATTCTCAGATCTAAAGATCTATTCATGGGCCGCTGGTATGGATGAGACCATGGCAGGTAAGTCTGCACTGGTCTGCAGATTTAGTGTGAGCCTTTAACATCTATAGTTCAGCTGACAAATTGATGATAGTGTTACTTGTTTGCCTGTGAAGAACTGACAGGGATCTCTTGATACAAAGAGGGAGCCTAAGGAAACCAATTTGTTCCACTACAGACAGATTTTAGCATGCAATCACAGAATCACAGAATGGTTGAGGTTGGCAGGGATCTCTGGAGGTCATCTGGTCCAACCCCCCTGCTTAAGCAGGGCCACCCACAGCCAGTTGCCCAGGACCATGTCTAGATCATTTTTTAGTATCTCCAAGGATGGAGACTCCACAACCTCTCTGGACGAACTGTTCCAGAGTTCAGTCACCCTCACAGTAAAAAAGTGTTTCCTTCTGTTTAGATGGAGCCTCCTGTGCCCATTGCCTCTTGTCCTATCGCTGGGCACCACTGAAAAGAGCCTAGCTTCATCCTGTTTGCAACTTCCCTTCAGGTATTTATATACATTAATAAGATCCCCCCTGAGCCTTCTCTTCACTAGGCTAAACAGTCCCAGTTCTCTCAGCCTTTCCTTATATGTGAGGTGCTCCAGTCCCTTAATCATGCTTGTGGCMCTTCATTGAACTTCATGGAACATTGAATAAAGATAAATTTTTTGTTGACAGGAACATTGGCTCCTTTACATGCCACAAAGGAAAAGCACAAGTAGATTTTCAAAAGAAATGTCCATATACTTTGCTGTAAAGTACTCAACTCCAAGAAATTATTGGAAAGAACCATTTATACCTGAATTGAGTTTTGCGAAACATACAGTTCAGTCATAATCAACCATCTTTTATTGGAAATACGATGTAGAGGACATAGCCAACCTTTTATAGAACCTTGTATTTGTGGACAGATCCTGACCATTGTTCTGATCACTGTTGCTTGATAAGCAAAGAAGGACTACATAAAGAGGTAAGAACTTCTAATACAAGCAGATGGTAGCTAGTCTGAAGAAAATATTTATTCAATTTTTTTTCTTTGCTTCATACAGTGATTCTGCTATTGCAGGCTGGGTGCCAATAATTCAGGGTGGTGACACATGGGACTAATACAAAATGTGTTCAGTTTATAGTTAGGTTAAAATAGAAGCAAAGTTGAAAACAAGCAATGTTGAAGTCAGGCTGTTTCAACTTTATAAACTTCCCTGCACTAGTTTAGAAAGATTACTTGTGATGAAGCAAATCTGTTGGTTCTGGTGGGTGTAGAGCCCCCAGTGCAAGCTGTGAGATCTCTAGCCCAAAGAATCAATAAATCTTCTAATTGTGTCATGCCACGTCTGTGATTTAGACTGGAATATATTCTGTGATTTGTTTAATAAACTTGCAAGCTTAAATACCATGCGTTTGTGGGATGCTCCCCTGGGATTCATCCTTAAGGTTGCCCAAATGTATCTCCTCTTCCAGTGACCTACGTAGGAAGTGACATGAGACATGTGGTGGTTTAATTAGCAAAATGTTGGCATCAGATTAATAAAAAAGAGAATATCCTTTTCTACAGTTTCTGTTTCATATAAATATCTCTCTCAGAGCTCTAGTTCCATATGGCAATTAGAAGTACTTGTTAACATAGTTGTTTAGGTATATGAATAATGAAGGTGGGTTTTCGCCAAGCCTGTAAGAACTAGGGATGGACAGACTTGTTCAGATAAAATTCAAACTCACCCATCTACGCATAAATATTCATCCATTTTTTAAAACCCAAACTTAAATTGGAAGCTTCTAATAGTCTCATTTTTCTGGTTGTTTTTTTTTTTTTWAAAATTATTGTTTTTAATTAGTTTTTATTTATTTCTGCATTGCTAAGGCTTGCTTGGAAATGAAAGCCATGGTTCCATGAAAAAATCGCCATTTCAAAGAAATACTCAAATACTAATGGCAGACTTGATTACCTGCATAAGCTGAGTATCGTTTTTAAATATAGTGAAACACTGGGTACTGGATTTTAAATAACCCACAACATATAACTGTAGGTTATCTATTCAGTAAAATTATCTTCTGCCTTTGGAACACCCATCAGAACATAAAAAATTTCTTCAATTTACATATTTTCAGTATCTTTCAAAGATGTTTTCTCAGTGTTCTTACTGTTTGATAGGTGAATTGCAAAAGTCTGCATTTCATACATAGTATTCAATGCTTTATTGATGACAGCAGAAGTCATAGAAATAACATGACTGTGCACATTTAGATGGACCGGAACTGCAAGAGGAAAATTCTTTGGGGAAACTTTAGTGTAGAGAAACCATGAATTAAGATTGCTTATGTATAATTTTTAACATTTCTTCCTGATTTGGCAAAAACCAAATTCTTAAGCTTTTTTTGGTCTAGGAAAGTATAGTCATGTTTTGTATAGTTGACACTAAGGCTGCTAGGATAAAGGACAATAGAGGTGAAACTATGATGAAATTTCTTCACTTTCTCATTAGCCTGAAAGTGGAGTTTGGGAGTATCACAATCCTCACTTCATTAAGCTTTAAATTATCCTTTGGTCTTCCTTTTCTCATTGCAACTTATTCTTAAAACACAGGAATAGCTCTGGTGTTTGTGTGTCTTCCAAAGAGAAACTTTTGGCAACAGAAAAAGAGGACCTAAACAAATCAGAGACAGATCTTGACAAATTTATGAGACTGAATAGCCAAGCAGAGGACTGAAGTTCAGGACACAAAAAAAAGTCCTTTAGCCTCCTCTATCCCTATAAAAGGAGTGCCTCATTTCATTGGAGAAGTTCCATCATCCTCACGAAGTCATGGGCTAAAAATTTTAGTATCTTTCTGACTGAATTAATCCATAGTTCTTTTTGATTTTTACATGATTATCAAGTAAATAAATTCTACTTAGTACTGTTTTGTGTTACTTCAAGCCTTCATTCAGAATTATATTCTTTTTTGACATTCATCTGTTGATTATAGACATCTTATTATCAGGCTTACTTGTGGTTGAAAGCTCCTCAATTTTACTTATTTTTTTGCTTGTTTGTTTATTATCAGAGTGGTTGAATGGCTTTTGCAGAATTTCAAATTGCTTGAGAGATGTGTCAAATGCTCTTTGCATGCAATGAAATTGTTTTATTCTGCAAAGACTGTGCCCCAAAAAAGAGGAGGAAGCCCACTTTCTCTGTTCTTAAATGTATGTAGGTTAGCAACAGCATTCTTCAAAAGATTTGAGTGAGACTGATAGGATGTGTACAACTAAATTATGATACTTGCAGAATCTTTCAAAGATTGTGCAACAGGATATGGTCTATATTGCTATCTATGTAAAACCATAAACTCAAAGAGCAACAGATCTGCCAGAATGGTTTTCTCAGAAAACATGTCACTTACATGAGTTACAAATCTGAAGCTTAAACATCGATTTAAAATACTTGGGGTTAGATTTAATGAAAAGAATAATAAAGAGTCCTAATTTTGATTAGTACAGACAGGCATAACATAGGCTTCCACAATTTTTATGTCTCTTCACCTTGTCCTGCTGTGTCACACCACTGCTATTCCAATTTTGAGCTTTGTGAACAGAGGCTTTTCTGTGTTCTGAACTCTTACCGGTTAATATAATAGTGATTCTGTTACAAAGGTAAAAGGAGAATAAAATAATCAGATTTTCTTTTTTCCCTTGTAACCTCAGCCCATGTTTGAAACCAAATTCCAGAAACAGAAGGGTTAGTATCTTCTTCTTCCAAAGAGGTCTTCATGGACTGACTCCCTTTGAAATCAATGGGACTTTGTGAGAATCATAAATGGCATTTCCAGGGAGTAATTGCAGGGTCAAGGAACAGTGTGTCAGAGCACTTACCTCTGAGATATTTCTCTGTGCCTATCTGTTAGCAGCAACAAAAAGTATTTCTTTCATTTTCTTCTAGCAACTGGAGCTTTTTAAATAGATGAAGAAAAATAAAACATGAATTCATTCTTACTCAGATTTGAATTGAATGAATAGAACTAATGTATAATCTTCTTTCTGCAAAGTGATAAATATTTACAGTGTATAATGAGATTTCATGTCAAAAATTGATGGTATTTATTGTGTTTTAATAAAAGCAGATTTGAAAATGTTAGTTTTATTAAAGAAAAGAAGTGTTGAAAATATTGCCATTTTCACATTTGCTTTTTCTATGGAGACCTTATATGCAAAGACAGATTTTGAGCTAACTATATTACTATGGAAATCCGTTGCAACAGAATAGAAATAGTATGAAATAATGAAAACATTAATACTTCTTTACACCTTGTTTCATTTATTTATCAGTTACACTCTCTATTTTTTTCTTTGCTATTAAGGCTCACACATTTCAATATTAAAAAGGTTTTCCTTCTTTTTTCATAGTTTCTTTTCTTGATTCAAATTTCCTGAAATTACAACAGGAAATGGGCATTTCACACTTGGCAGAAATATGGAAGTTAAGGCCACTGCCACGTGCAGTGTCCAAGTTAAGTGCTACCCAGATATTTGTGCCTCAATGAAGAAATTATTTTCAAGGACATATTGTTGCTAGAAAGAGGCTGTATCCTCTCTCCTCAATGATGAGTCCAGTCATCAGTTACTTCCAAACTGACTTATGGCAGTACCTTAACATATACTGCCATTAAGTAATCTGCCATTAAGTCTATAGAGCTCAGCTTTCTTGAGGATTTAAGATACATTAGTCAAAATATCAGTACACAGGTGCTGAGTGCTTCAAAATATCTATGTGGTTCCTTCCATTTGTATCAAACTTTTAATCATTTAATGTTTCACAAACAGATGAAGCAGGTGATCAGACTTGCTTTTAAAAGGCTAAAAACTCTAAGCAAACGCTAAACTAGTTCAATAATATTTAGTTTCCAGGTCATGTAGCTGTAAAACCCTTGTTGGCTGGTAAGGCAACAGTATTTATGTTAAATTAGTAAACCATTTTCAAAAGGATAAATACGTGAGAAAAGGAGTTTTTAATGTAAGTTAAAAAAATAAAGGAGGGAAAGTGAGGGCAAAAGATAGCAAGAGATGTGAAATCTAGCCTATTTTACAAAATAATAAATTTTTTAGACTGTATGCATGTACATGCATGTGTGTATGTGCATGTGTAACTCTTTAGATAGGCATTTTTGCTTCAGGCAAACAGAAGGAAACCTCTTACAGCATCCCTTTAACTGGCATGAAGCCAGCCTTGCTCATTTTCTGCAGCTGGCATGAAAATAAACTCATTTTTCCAGAAGTGACCCCCATTATTTCATTTTTCCTAGCTCCCAACAAGTTGATGAGCTATAATACAAAGCAAAGCAATTAATTGTTATATGGCATCTTTGTTAGAGTAGTAGTGGTGATCAGCAGTTGGGGAGGAGGAAATAGTCTTGAGCATGTGGTAAAATGAAGATTTTCAGCAGAATAAATGAGGAAAATGGCCTCAGAAAGAAGTTACATATTATTTAGTTATGGGTGGAGAAGGGAAGAGAGGTCTTACGTAAAGTGGGCTAGAAATTTGTCAATGAATTGAGAAAGCTTTTTGGAGCTTTTTGGTTTTGCTTTTATGTTTGTTTGCTTTTTGCTTTCTAAAACTCCCTTCTTCACTTGAAATGCAAGTTTCAGTTTTGGTAAGGATGGACTTCTCTTCTAAGAAGAGGTGTTGCTCCACAGTCCTGCTCTGCAACTGAAAATAACAAAACAGAGCACGTAGTCACCCAATCAATCAAAGTTAAATCTCCTACGGACTGACACCAGACATAGCTTGAACTTCTGTCTTCAAGGGAGCTCCACCAAGCCAGTGGATCTAAAGGGCAGATTTTTGTTGCATTTCCTGTTGAAATTTGTTCACTCCGTATCAGTAGTTAAATACCGATTGGAGTTGTACTTGAAGTTCAGTCTCTCATCCTGTTTCAGCATTGCAAACATGGGTCGCTGGCTGTTCTGTTGGTAGCTGAGGTCTCTTCTCTCTTTGTGTCTCTCTCTTTTTCTCTGTATTTCCCATACTAAAAATGCACAGAAACTTCCAGAAAATGTTAACATAAGATCTTACAGCACTAGAGTCCAACATAACTCTAGTCCTGAACTGTGGACAGTTCATGGGAGGTCAAAATAGGAAGATCAAGTTAAAAGATAGGCAATATAAAGCAAATCAGTGTGGCAATAACACAACACTGCATAGTCTTTGGAAGTAGAGGTTATAACTCTACTGTAGACTATTGCAGACGCTGGRAAAGATGAAGGGAGGGATTTTATGGCAATGAATGACTAACAAGACAGACAGTGCTTCCTAGACAGAAAATAAGAGTAGGAGATCATTAAATTAAAAATGGAATATTGCAGATAACACATTTTGACACCTGACATTTGTTAATGTGAATAGAAGAGCAACAAGATGGAGGGCTGTTGAGGAAGGCAGTAAGAGGCAACTGTGATCTGGATCATCTTCTGGATTCCATGGAAACGACTACAAATTAAGTCCACTCTCTAGGCTTCTTTAGAAGAGACAGTAGAAAAGGGGCAGAGCCTGGGGAAGCAGGAATGTAATCTGAGACATCCTTTTTAGCAACAGTATGACTAACAGAGTCAGGTTAAAACAAATYGTTTTTAACAGATTATTTTTAATCCTTGTCAGTTCATCACATTCCCCTGCTACTGGGTGCACAGCTGGAGGGTAGAAATGGTGTGGAAACATTAAGCCAGGGACCGGAAGGATGAGAGGGAAGAGTCAGGCTGTTTAAAATGGTGCTGCTACCAAGATCACTGCTCATCAGACTATGACTTTTCTAAGCGCCATGATGCAGTCCACATTTCTTCCCATGATCAAACAGCTAAAAACTATTCCTTCCCTGTACCTACACAGAGAGACAGAGGATCAGTTTGGAGTGGATAAGTCACTTGATGAGAACTCTGGGTCCAAAACAACTCTCCACTTAAGAACATTTGTTTTACTGATTAACTGTAGGTCTCTGGAAGCTCATCAAAAGCTCTTAATACAAATTATATGTTAATGTTTCTCTTGGCATTTGTGGAAGGAGTTATCTTAAGCAGCAGTGATTTTCTTTATCTGAAGCCCTTTCTTAATCTGCAGAATGAGCAAAGCTTCTCTATAACTGTATCTTGAACCTGGGCTAGAGAGACGCTACTACAGGCATAGAGGAGGTAGTTCGGTGTCTACCTGCATTTGAGGTTCTAATTATCTGAGATGGCTGAACTGCAGCAGATGCTGTGGTAGACACCTGCCTTCTAGAAGGTCATCTAAGAATGAGTTTTTTTCCCTTTTCCTACTATATCTTTTGATATACTTAGCAAACACAACAACTCTGAACCATTAACAGCTTGAATGGTACATGTACTTGTTTCCCATAACTGACAATATTCTCTGTCTTGATGACAACTGTTTGAACTACCCCACCTCACTGCAGAAACATGCAAGTTTGTAAGAAACGTGTAAACTGTTTGGTATAGGTGCATGAATGTAAGAATGACAGTCACTATGTTCAAGTGCATCAGTGAAGAAGTACCACAGCAGCAACAAGCAAATGATCTCTATTTGGTCCTTTATCTTGTGGTAGAAACCACCTTCCTAAGGAAATCAATAAACATCTTGAGTGACAGGAACAAATGGAAAGACTGACCTTTTTGGTCTCTGGTGGAAGACAGTTGTTCCCTCCTATTACAGAGAACAGCAGGAGTCTTGAAAGAGAAAGGAGGGGAGGGGAGATAAAGTTGTACATAAGCAAAATTCTGATGAAGGGGCAGTGATGCAGCTTCTTCCCTGTAACGTGGCACACAAGAGGGAGGAAAGACCTACAGTACCTCTCTATCAGTAAATCCACTTACGAAAGAAGCAGTAGCATGGAAAGCAACAATTATTTAGCTGAAAACCCATAACAAGAACTCAGTTAATGGTTACCCAATGGGATGGCACCAGAAATACTGACTGTGACCTTCTGCTTTAAGGGAGAAAGGAAGAAAGCCTGCTCTAATTGGAACAGTAATGTTTATTAAAATGTTATTAAAATTTTGTTAGCATTGCTATTATATTTAATAATATAGCATGCTAGATGACAGGACTTTTAAAACACTACTAAGACAGACTACCTATCTTAAGCCTGTACTGTTGCAAATAGTTACTAAGGAGAATATATGTGACTAGTCCCTATACAGTCAATTCACAGTCTTGTGAAGACAGTCACAACAGTAAGTTACCCATATTCATAGGATTGGTCAGAAAAGTAGGTCAGAAAAAACATAGCAGGAGGACACGACAATGTAATGGTAAGCGCAGAAGAAGGAGCGCACATAAAGAATATGGTATTTGTGAAAATATTGGATGGAGTCTGAGGGTTACGTTGTAYGTAAGGCATTAAAGTAGCAAGTGTTAAATTGTTTCTGTGGTTTTAAAATATCTACTATATAGAAATACAGTAGATGTAGAATACCTATACAGAAATGATTTTCCATGTTATTGAAGAACATTTCCAGAACTAGTCAAGACTTCACAACTGTCAAACTTGTTCTTATGAAAGTATATTTGTAAACAGACACAGGAAAGAATCTGAATAAATTATGTTACAGCATCCATTACAATTCTTTTTTACGTTCTCTGCAAAATACAGTTGATGTTGACCATAGTCCGGGTAGCAGTGGGAAACTGTTTCAAGATATTTTCCACATGGCTTTGCTCTCATAAGTGATAAATCCATCCTAAGTTCAAGTGAAAAAACTTCAGGTATGGAAATATTGCAAAGAAAAGGTTGTGAAAACTCTAGCCCACCAATGAGATAGCTGACCTACATACATCATATTCTACCGAGTTTCCTCTCCTTTGTTATCAACCTGAGATTTGCCACTGGATCAGAGCATTGATCCATCAAGTCTATAATCTTTTAACTGTGGGAGCAGCTAATACCTGATAAACAGTTAAAACTAGCCAAACAAAAGGCCATTAATTTAGTTAGTAGTGATTCTGTTCTGACCTTTCTTCTGATCATTTTATCTTATCATATGTAGGTTACATATTTTGTTCTGATCTCTGATGTAAATCAAATGTAAGTCCATTTCAGTAAAGAATGATACAAAAGAGATCAGTGCTATGTGCTGAGACAGACAGGCTGACTCTCTCAGCTGGCATAAACTGGTGTAGTTGCAGAAGGGCTAAGTTATTTTACCCCAGATGAGAATCTCTTTATTGTGTCTCTCAGAATAAGCCTTTATTGAACCAAGCCCAAGGGGAGGAAGGGAAAGAAGAATGATGCAAAGAAGGAGACCAAAAGGTACGCAGGGCAGAAGTACACAAAACCCTCTTCCCCTATCACTGATTACAAATTATTATACAAGCTGAGCCCCATATTGTATACTTCATTTACAGTAATTGTACAACAGCTGTATAATAGGTGTAGTTTAAGGTATGAGTGTTGCTCAGAGTGTAGCTTAAATGTCCACAGTGAGATGTGAATATGAATATGAATGGTCCTGACTGCATAGTAATTGGTGGTATTATGGGAGTGAATGGAAAAGCTACATATGGATGAATGGGTGGGGCTAGGGAAGGGTGCAGCACAAGAGACTAATGGTAGATTTTATTTTCTCACATAGATGCCTTTTCCTTTAAATAATTAGCCAGCGGCAGTAGAAGCAAATGAAAAGAAAGAGAAGGATACCAGTTTGGCACGCTGAAGCTCTATACTCATTATATTAAATCATTCCAATTTCCCTCTCTTCGCCCCACCTACCTACCTATTGATCCATCCGCATTAAACTTATAACATAAACAACAGAAAAGTTCCAACCTGCGGGGGGAAAAAAAGGTGTTGAGAATATGATAGCGTTAAAACAAAAGCGTGGTTGTACAAAATGCCTTAACACTCAGAAAAAAAAAAAAAACCTGGAACGGAATCATTCTTTTTCTTTTGCGCACATGTTACTGGCTTATGTGTGTTGCTGTCAGGGTGTTACAAAATGAGAGGTGTATGCTGTTGTGAGGGAATGATGAGTTAGGAGTCAGAGCTAAGAATCAATTCATGTTGTGTTTGTTCCGTTTTCTTCTTTTGTTACCATAAAATTTGGAAAGCATTGTTCTGTTTTTTTCTTTTTTTCCCTGTCCTTATTTCTTTATCATTTTTGTGAATTCAAGTGCATGGTAATCTGTCCCTTTGATACAGTTTGATATGTAGTTATCAGGCAAATTATGAAATTTGGATTACTTGGGTGACTTGAGCACTTTATTGCTGTATCCGAAATTCTCTAAGTGCACAGCAAGAATTAAACTTCAGGACAGGAAAATGACTTAAAAGGCATTGTGAATTATTTTGCAGTATCACAGATAGCCAATTATATTGACAGTTCGTATGAACTCAGAGGCTGATCCTGCAGATGTTAACACTTCAGAAAACTTGAGTTCAGTGTGATTTGCTCACCCACTACATGTATTCATGTCCACAACTGTTTGTAGGTTCTAGCTCCAGCCAAACTGTATGAATCTGATTTTGCATTATAGGTTGTAGTGCAAAGCTGCATACTAAGAAGTAGCAAATTATAAAGCAATTGAAACTCATTGTATATCACATAAAAACAGGAAATATATTTTGTGTTAAAAACTTGACAAATTGGTGTTATGTGTATCACTGATCCTCCAAATCTTTGTCATTTTGATAATCATTTTTTGTTTCACCAAAGACAATTTCCTAAAGAAGACATTAAAAACAGAAAGCATAGTATTGCATCATGCTACCTATTTATAAAGTCTAAGGAATAAACACAGCAGAAATTAATTACAATTATTCATGTTCTTGAAAATGACAGTACATGACAAGAAAGAAGGGTCACTATTGCTCACTTCTTTTTAAGACAATCTTTGTTTACCTAGTTCCCAAGTGTTAAGAGCCTGTACGGTACATTTGCATAGGATAACTAACATATACCACACCATTTTCACGTCTGCAAGTACACGTGAGTAACCGTAATTACACGTGACACCAATTACTCTATTACTTTGTATTAAATTATAATGGAAAATTCCACTAGAGAATTGAAGCCTAATTGCATCTTAATTTGCATAATTTTGCATATTAATTACATCTCAGATGAATAATAAATTTCAGCAGATTTTTAATTTATGCATAGACACAAAAACAAGTGGAGAAATAATTTACAAAAAAATACCAGCAACTATTACTTAGGGCATTCAACTAATTTTGCTTAGTTTAGCAAAACAAAACTTGGTTTGTTTAATATAGCATCTTTAGGCTGATTGCTGTTTATTGCACAATATGTCAGTTTTGAAGCACAGAGAGAAGCTGAGCCTTTTTAATACAAAAAATAAATGTTAATTCACAGCATTTTAAGTTGAGGGATTTTACACTTTCGAACAAAATGTTTGGAGGACAGTGCTATTTAATTAATTTGAGAATGGGCTTAATTGTGATAGTTTTTTTACTTATAAGACATCTTATTTCGTTGCTTTTTTTTAATGAAGGAATAAAAAATAGAATATTAGAAGAAAAAAATTCTTGATGAGGAGGTTTCTCTGTTAATCAAATGCGGAATGTTTTCTTGTTTAAAGACAGCGGTTAAGCAACTGCAATTTTGATGACTATCAGTTTCAGACAAAGGGCAAAATTAAGGCCAGGAAATGTGTGGAATTTTAAATCAACATATATTTAAATAATTCTGGAGGTATTGTGTTTATTTCAGAGTCATTTTATATACCAGAAAAATAGCTGCATAATCAAAATGCACAAAAACTGTAACTTGAACCTGCAAAGATTTTCTTAACTTTAGAGGCAAAATAATACAAGTTACCCCCATTATATTCAGCTGGACTACTCACATATATAAAGTTAGGCAGACAGGACTGAACAGAGTCTATAACCTTCTTTCCTCTTTTTTGCCTACCAATTTTCCTATTGATGTTAGTAAAAAAATTTATATTTATATTTTATATATCTCTGTATAGCTTACTTAATGAAAAAATTTAACAGTACAAATTTCACAAAAAGACTTTGCTTCCATGAATTTCAGCCACATTATCAACCTACTTCCTGCTTTTCAGTCTAGTCTGTAAAACTGAAGTCCCTTTACGCTGTCAATTCATCCCAGACCCTAATCTGGTATTGTGCCTTTTGTACCTGCTGCCATGGTCAATCTGAGACTGCCTGCACGAAGGATAATTCTATTGATCATTTGCCAAATTGTACAAAAGGAACGGACATCAACGCTCTAATAAATCAGGAGACTGTCAAGATGAATGAATATATTCGTCTTCTCCTTTGCTCCAAAAAAAAAAAAACCCTGAAGAAGCATATATTTTTCCAACTGGTTTTGTAGTTCTGCCACTGTAGGGTTTGGGCAGAATCCAGCAGGAGACCATGTAATCTCCAAGAGTCCACTCTATGTATCTTCTGCCGCAGTAGTCTGGATTTTGCCAGTCGCAATGGTCTGGGAGATTGTAAAAAAGACACTTCAAAGCATATGTTTACATTGTACCAGCTACAGATCATTATTTTTCCTTGTCAAGCAGGAATCTGATCTGATGAATACCGAGCTATTCTTTTTTTTTATTTCTTTATTTTACAGTGACATGTTTTAAAATTAATCTATCCCTGGGAAAAGTTTTCTTTTTCCTTAGAAAGCACTGAATGCAGCAAATGTGTTCTTGTTACGATGTCTATTCCTATCGTGTCTCTGGTTTGGTATCAGGTGCCTGTCACTTGGTTCCATCTGCACAGCACGCCAAATCCCATTAGTAGCACCATCTTTAGTATCCTTCTTGTTAAAAGTTAAAACAGTTTAGCTTTCAAAAATGGCATTCTAATGAGGACTGAGATTGTCCTTTTACTTTCTGAACATCCCATTTGGCAGGGTTCAGATAAGCAGAAGGAAATTGCACTGAATGAACTGAAGTGGGGCCATGAATCTTCAACTGTTAAACAATAGTTCCCTCTCATGGACAATGTGGGTTACYGCAGTTTGTGAAATGCATCTGGAGGGTCAGAGCATATTTTAAAAAATACATTTTACTTCTTCCACGTACCAACCACGAGATATTTGCTTACAGAGGGGAGAAGCAATAGTCCCTACAAAACTCACCGTTATCAAAATCTGTTGCAAATGCATCTGGGAATGCAAGGTCTTTTCTACAACGCTTTGCTAGGAGATGCACTTTTCTCTTTTTCTTTAAGCTATTTAAACTGTGAGAATAGATACTTATGAGGAAGTCTATAATAATATTATGTATTGTTTGAAATATTTTGTTCAGTCCTGGTCCTAACTGAAAAACCTAGCATTTCATTTCAGTAAAGTACATGTTAACATCTGTAACTTGGTCAAATGAGATTATGATGGATCATGTATTTTGTAGTTATACTTACAATCGGCCTTTGACATCTTGAGATTGTGTTTGATCCTGCAAGACAGAAAAGCCTGGCTCCCCTTTTGGGATTTGGAAGTGGAAAGTAATTCCTATTCTCTGCACTGGGTGTGGGAATTTTGATTTTGAAATCTAAAATATTTATCTAACGATTTTAGTATATTTTAGCTTCTTTAAATGTCTTGTAAAGATACTGCAGATGGAAGACTGTGGAAACGCTAATGAAATGTTTAGGCTACTTCATAAAAAAACCTGTTTCAGGGCTAAGAAATAGAAAACAAAGATTCCTGGAAGTTGAAGGAGCATCCTGTGAAGTACTATTGCGTGCTTGCCCTAACCTTACATGTTTCCTGGGCTTCTGCTACTGACTACTGTTAGAACAAGATCCTGTGCTATATGTTCTTTCAGTCTGGAGCACAATGATCAGACTTTTTATAAAAATGAGTAAAATTCAAGAAATTAAATCCTCTGCATTTATCAAAAAAGGTTTAAACTACTAAACCTCCAATGCAGCTGTTAAAATGAATTTAACAATGTTTGCAAGGGTGGTGGTGGGGGGTCCATTCTGCGATATTATGGAATATTTTGTTAATTTTCAAAACTGTAAGAAATTTGCACAAAAAAATTAAGATGTGGTTTTTTTAATGTAAATTTCAAAATTCAGGCAATGGATATAATTTTAAAATTAGTCACTAATGCTTTTGACATTTTTAATATAATGTCATTATCAAATTCATGTAATGTTTGTAAAAATTTACTGCAGGTAGAAAATAAGAAAATAATAGTGCAAAAGCCATGATTCTGCAAGTCACGCTGTGGAGCTGTGTGCAGGTACGAGATACTGATTCAAAGGCTTGACGAATAATTTCTACTGTTTGTCTATAAAGCATGAAAGAAGGTGTGTCAATGCTTCTCTAAACTGCTTTATCCTCGTTCCGGTTAACTCAAAATTAGAAGTTAATTCTTGGCTTCTTTTCAGAAGGTGAACTATAAGTATCAGTTCCCACGTTTATATGATGTGGATGTCTAGCTTCAGGGAAATGAGTTAGAATAACAACTCATTTCACACAGGAGTATCATACATATAACTGAATCCTAATTTCCCTCCTTTTTAACTCTAATTGTTCCATTTCACTGTACTATGCACCTGTAATACTAGAGATAAATAGGCTTCTTTGAGGCTGTAATGGTAATTTTTGTCATCCCTGTCCACCTCCAGGAGCATCATGTCTGTTTCACCCAGAAACAGGAGATGAAAAAGATAAATCACAAACCTGGGGCAGCCATGCCTTATGTAGGTATGATCTTGCCCAAGTGACCAAGCTGGAGTGACCCCAATGAGTTTTAAAATTCAGAACTTGTCTGATATGTTTCAATTTTAGGGTGTTGCTGTGTTTTCCTCAATTTTTTGATGTTAGATGCCAGAAATTTGGATGTTTTGTGAGATTTGTCATGTGCATTACAACGTTGTTGAAGGGTAAGCTCTATGTACAACACAAAACATAAATCCATCTACTCTGGAGTCACAAAACTAGAACAGCAAAGTAGACCTAGGGCACAGACCCCCTAGGAGCAGCAGTAGCATGATCCTATCATCGATGTCAGCACCCTAGAAAACAACTGGCTTTCTGAAGCCACTTTGAATTAGATTAAGACCTGTGAGATGGTGTCTATAGGATGGACTTTTCTATAGTAATCGCCTCTACGCCATAGCAACAGCAAATATACAGTTTTGACTACACAAGGTTCTCCTTATCCTGTTTGGACCACATCTGCCATTACCCTTATGTTTATTTTTCTGTAGCAGGGTATCCTGGCTTTGAGTTAATCTTGTTCAGTCATCTTTGGGGTTGTAAAACTCAGTATTAACTCACTGCTGAGAAGGCTGGTGGTGGGTCTGGTGTGAATAGTAAGGCAATTATAATTACATGCTTATCCAGGTGCCGGGAAATACAGGAAACTTCCGGTTAGACATCTGAATATGAGGCAGAAAATGCTATAGAGATTCTGGGTAATCCTTTGTTTTCATTTATTGTTTTAGAGGGGGGTTGTTTTGTTTTCAGATGTATTTAAAACAGTTTTGTTCTTTGTTATATCATTCTGGAAAGCTTGGAAGTAAAAACAGGAGAAAGAGGTGCTGAATTAAAACTGACCCATTTCTCTAGTTTACAAGCAGATATAGAGAATCAAATCCAGGAGCTGAGCCGATTGCAGTATTTGTCATGTGATTTTCTTTTACTCTTTAAAGAAGAATATTTCTTTACTCTTATTTACTTACAATGGACAGTATAGGAAGAAACAACACTTCTGTCCCGTTTAGTTAGAGAGTTGGAAAGAATGTTCAACGTGCAAGGTATGAAGATATGAATATCTCTCAGATGAATAGATGTTACTTTAGTCTTCAGAGACCTTTGGTCTACTCTTCTCCTTAAATTAGCCCCTCATCCCTTATTCATAACATTGCTATTTTCCATCCCCGCTTCTGCTTTCAAATCTCTCCTTTGGCAAGGTGAGATTTGCTGAGTCAGTCACTAACTGGAGTGGCTCGGTATTTTACTTCTTCCTGTAGTTCATTTTTAATATATAGCACCCATGAATGTTAATAAGGAAGGTATTGGGGAAATCCTATTCTTTCTTTAAATCAGCAAAATATTAGCTGCAGAAGACTGAAAAAAAATCACAGTCTGATTTATAGCTGCCAAAATATTTTTGGGTTACTAAGCTGCTTACCACATTCTTTGTCTCCTATCTGGTATATAAAAAGACTGTTTAAAAACTGGATGAAAATTTTCAAAAACACCTTTAAAAGATTCCATTACTTAAAGTGATTTGGATAATTGTGTTCAATGGTAGCCATTATTTAAAAATATAATTAGTTGCTGAACTCAGAGAAGGAGGGAAATTTCTGCAGGTGTTTCTCATTATTTGCTATGCATACAAAATATCTGCATAAATTACCATTATTATTTCAATGTATACTAAGAGACAATAAAGCATTAGCAAGCAAAGAAAAATGTTGTTGACCCACAATCTGTGTTAGCAGCATAGAGTTTTGGCCTTCAGTGTTTTTGAGGCACATGTGCAATGGCATTCAAGATTGAAATTACAGTTTTGCACCTGTAACAACATTAAGTATGTAACAAAAGTGCATTAGAAGGATATTGAAAATGCAAAGACATTAGGAGAAAGACAGTAATACATGCCTGTAGCTGTGTGCTATACAAAACAAGTATTGATAGGCAGAGCTTTTAATTCTGTATTAAGTCTTCAGGCAAAGGAAGTCATCCCTTCTCATCCCTTCCATATGGATCTGAACTTCCACAAATCTCTTTTGTAATTTATTGATGTTGCTACAGAAAGATTTACACATGAAGTACTGAGACCAGTTAGGACCTCCTGATTTCTAGCTCTGGTTCTGAGCAAGAGATATTCTGCAGCTTTGGGAAAGTTTCTACTTCTTTTCCTGTGAAATGGAACAATAGTAATAATGAGATGAACAAAAAAGCAGAAAAATTAAAATTATCTACCAGATTGATCATTTCAAATGTATGCATTTTTTATTAATACAAGCGAGAAAAAAATTCAGACAACCTCGAGTTTCATAGAAATTCATTCAGTTTCAGAAACTTGAGGTTACTTGAGTTATTCACTGCATTTACATGTTAATTTTTCAATGAACCCTTGTAAAAAAAATTTTTGATTAGTTTACTGGAATGTTAATGGAAAAATCAGCATTGATGCATTGTAATGAAAGTTTTATCTTTCATCTGAAAGTCTTTTATTTTGATCCTTTCATTTCTAGAATTTTATCCCATAAAGGGGAATTGATAATAATATGAAGTCAACATGCACTCATAAATATAAATAAATTATTAATCTCTTATTGATTGTGAATGCTTTGCATCTTGTTACAGTAGGTGGTATTCAAAGTGCCCCACCATTTAGAAAGAACTGCCTTGGAGGAAGGAATAAGACTTCTCACAGTACACATTCGTGATGGAATGATCTCCACACGAAGACTATTTTTACCTTTAACTTTACTCTAAAGTTCATAAATTGATGATGAAGTTATGCCCTGAAGTATTTATGCTGTGAGGAGATTTTGCATTTTACAATGCAATCCTGTGATGTTTCATTACACCAATGGAGATGCAGTCTAGCTGAGACATGAGTTCACAAATGGTCTGGAAGAGTGAAGGATCAAAACTAGAACTCCTAACAGAAAATATTAATGTCTTTTCCAAATAAATATTTGTCAGTTTTTAGACAAGACTGGAAACCTTTGGATTAGTTTTACAAAAAAAACTTTCTTTTTTTCTTTTCTAAAGGATAATTGAGTGGCAATTGTCATGCATTTCTTATTTAAAGAATGTGATATATGTAAATGCAAGATAACATAATATGAATGAAAGGCTTTAGGAAGATTGAAATGATGCAGCGTCTATCTGCACAGGAATAAATTTCAATCTGTTCCTTTCCTTATTACTGGGACAATGCAGGACCTTGAGTAAGGGTGTATAGGAAGCGGCCTTCAGCTTTTCAGAGAATTCTTTATTTGCAAGGCTCCAATGTTCTCACTTGGATTAGAGGATGGAAGTTGATATGGGACTTCTTAAAGTGACTAGGAAGAGTCTTGATGATCAGGTTCAGAATCATAGCAGAAAATCTAACGGTTGAGTGATCTCTTATGGGACTCAAAACATTTCACTTCTGAAAATCAGTTGCATTGGAAAGTAGCCATGTTAGAAACTTGTTAATCATTCACTAGTAATTTTAGAATAGCTTAGTCAGTATACTCACCAAGTTTTAATGACTGTAGTCTCCCATTGAGCAATACTCCTCTAACCTTACTATTCTCATTTCCCTTGTTTTCTGTAAAATATTTTCTCTTAAGACTTTCTGAGTAGGTTGTTCACTTGTGTTTGTTTTAATTTGTAAATCCTCTGTAGTTTGGAAGGCCTGGGTTTGTTTTTTTTTTTTTACAGAAAATGGGTAAGAAATTATTTACAATTAGTTAAAATATGATTATCTAAAAATGTAACATTTGCAAAGTTTAAGTGAAGGAAAAGCAAGATTTCCAGAGCACATGGCAAGTGTAAGCCATTCTGACTGTAATTAGGATAAGGATATACTGTATAAAGCTGTCTGGCCAGGATGGCTATGGTATGTGACAAAGACTGTTTAGAAAGCACCATGTCTTTCATTTGTCTAGAGAACAGCTCCATTTAAAGTAATGCATTTACAAAATTATTCCTCCTCTTAAAAAAATCCTGTAACTCAAAATTCCATGTGGTATACTAATACTTTTAACAGTTCAAGAGAATAGCTTGATACTAGCCTTGAAATCTATGAAGGAATGTGATCTCCATAATTTTGGTGGTGTATCACAGGAACATGAAGGAACAGATTTATTCATTCTTTCTTCTGAGATTAAATGTAATTGGTTTAAAGAGATAATCATTCTTTTGTTTGAGTTTTATGCATTTCTTATGAAGAGCTAACACATTTTTCTGCAGTCTGACAAAGTGTACAGTCTTTTATCCTCATTTCCCAGTGGATAAATACTTTGTTAATTAATAAAGTATTATACTAGCACTTAGTGTCTGCATTTAACTGTGGAAGGATTTTATTCAGATTATGTTAATAGATTGTCCGCTTTATTTTTGCATTAATTACAACCTTTTCCTGTGAAGTTGTCATGAGAGAATTGTCACTATGAATACAGGGGGCTTTTTGGGATTATTTTTATTTGACTGTTCCGAAATAATGCCTGTTACATGTTGTTACCTACGCTATTAAACTGGATGTTTAATTATTTAGTGAGAATGATATCAATTGCAAATTCAACTTTTCTTCTGCTTCTTAATTGTTTACAAATATGTCCTGATATACATACGTATCTGTATATAAGTATTTACTAAATAGCATGTACCAATAGCAAACAAATTTGAGAGTGTTTTGGATTTTCTTGGTGCATTTTTTTCTGATTATTTGGCTTTTTTAGTATCAGCTAAATCATATTGTATAGTGGTACGGTTGCTGAAGAGAATGGCTGTGACTTCCCTTAAAGCAAGATTGAGGAATGAGGAAAAATAATAATTACTATGAAAATAAAATTGCACCATATATATTTACCTTTGGAACAATATTGTAATTCTACAGTATTGCTGAATTGTTGCTGTCCAGAGAAATGTGTAAGTCCAGTGACAGATCTTTGCACCTAGTCTATACGACAATATATGTATGTGGGAAACAGAGGAGCTTCATGTAATAGTACGGTGGGACATTCTTACTTAGTCTTTGCCCATGTCTATCAAGTGAGAAGAGGAAACAGTTTCATTTTTCAAAGCTTTTGGCCAAATTTCCTTCAAACAGGAATTATTATCTTAGCCACAATGGGAAAGCAGATTGTATTTCTTATTTGTTTTCATACTTCATATCTAAAGACAGAGATAGAGAAAGAACATTTGCAGACGCTAATACTAGCCCCTGTCTTGCTGGACACTTAAAACTTGTGGAACCTCATTGCATTCTGTGGGAGTCTGGTCACACCAGCCTGTACATAGAAAACATGTGACATTTGTAGATATACTCAAAACAAATCTAGGAGAGACCTGGTGAGTCAATTCAAAATGAGCCGTGTTTTAAAATATATTGCAATTAATTAATACTGGTTTTTTTCCCCACTTCCCAATGATTTTGCTGAACTGTTGATATACTGGTACTGAAGGAGAAGTCAAGTTTTCTGTTTAACCTCTTAGTATACTGAGCTTGATGTTCTTATTTTCTAATAAAAGGCTGTCTAAAGGCATAGTTTATTTTTAAAAAACTGTCAGTAAGCATAGCAAAGATAATTATTATGTGTGCTTCATTAAAAATATTGGAGGTACTAAAGATATGTTAGGGGAGTTTCCAAATTAGAGCGTAGCCCAGGTGCAATATTTCATGACTCAGAAGGCAAATAACTATCGATGGGCTATCATTCTGCTACCCATGTCTTTTTTATAATTGCATCTATTTCCTGCATGCCTAAATAAAAAAAAAAAAAAAAAAAAAAGACGACTAATTTGCATGTGTTAAAACTGGTGATCCATATATCACTGCCTGCTACCAGGACATGATTCCCAGCTCTCCTCATGTATCCACACCATGATAACACAGTAGATTAGATGGCAGCCTCTGCTCAGAGATGTCCAACCCTAGAAGAACTGAAGTTCTGCAAACAGGGATCAAGGTGCATTGGCAAAGCTACCTGCACAAGCATACACAACAACTGCCCACAGTATGCCAGGACCTATCTAGACCTCTCTGTTGCTGCTTCTTGTATTGCATTCATCAACTTCACCTAAGAAAATAGGTGAAAAATAAAATGGCGAAAAATACGGATGCACCTACAACTATTTTACAGCATATAACACACATCTACCATCTAAAGATTGGTATGTTTATTTGTTTTACTGACCGCATTCAAACAAAACTCTGAACTGAGTGTTAGATTGGGCCAAGTAAGTTCAGGCTTGGGAAGTCCTCTCTGGCAGTGTGTATGACGACAGCTTTCAGCTGGTGAATCTGAAAGACAGAATATGTTTGTTTCATTTTTTAAGACATCAGTTTGGCTTTTGAGTGATTATAGAGTTTGGGAGGCTAAAGCCTAAAGGGCTTTTTACCTTCAAAGGTTACAACTACACTAGCATTTTCGTTCAGATCAGGAGCATGCTTTTGCAGTGAATCACCCAATAATCCCCACTTACCATGCTTTTGTTTACATTTTGGAGTGGTTCATCCTTTCAGCTGGAACTAAAGTGGAAGCTGTGCTCCCTAATGCACATCTCATGCGTTCTCAACAGGTGTTCAGGCACAGGACACACATATAGTGTTGATGTCAGATGTTTAGCATCAACTGTTTTGTTCCACAGATCTGTTCCTAATGTACGGCACTATTTGCTAGTACAGACTTGGCCAACAGTATAACTCAGAGGATCTGCTAACAACTGGATACACACATTGCATGAAATAAGAATACCATCCTCACAAAACCTTGCCACTTGCTCCAAGTGGGAAATCTATATTACAGGAAGGCTCTTAATCTTCTCCTGTTATTCAAGGCGATTAGTGATCCTTGAGAAGACGACATGTACAATATCACCCCTGTGTTTGAACACTTCCCAGTTTCCTGGAGTACAGCTTGTGATGCTGGAGCCTTTCTCCGGTCTGAAAGCTGCCTGCCTCTGACAGCATCGTCCTACCTGCTGCTCCTTCTTCATCTTCTTGAAAACACTGCTAAAGCTGTGAGGCAAAGCAGAAGACACAGGTAAGACTGACAACTACCAAGCAGGAGATGTTCAACTAACTGAAAAAACCTGCCTGCCTTTTTTCATCAATGAAAGAAACATGTCCATAAGGGCAGCTTTATTCCTCTACATCAGTGGTATCAACTGAAATGCTTGCTTGGAAGAAAACTAAACAAACCCAAAACTTAATGGTACAAAGGTGATCTTCTGTTAGCACAAAACCTAATATTTCTGTGGTACAGAACTGAGAAAACCAGAATGCATTTGTTCTTTGGAATGAAGTAATTTTTTTAATTACTGTGACATGTTTAGAGTAACCAGCAGACCAGTATTAGCAACTTTTCTAGATAAGCAGGAATCTGTCATTAAGCATGTTAAAATCTGATGCTAACACATTGCTACCTTTAAAGTGGAACATTTTTCTTTATAAACCTCTAAATATTGTGATAGCTATCAGCTGCCATTCATTTAAGGACAGTGATGTAACATGGCTGGAATTTCAGAAGCAAATCTGCAGAACCTATTATATTTTTATAATTTATTTGGAGACTTTCCAATTCACACTGTCAGTGTAAGACTAAGATGGGCAGTACCATTTGACTATTTTTTGATGATGCAGTTTAACAGTTTGTTTGGAAGGCCCTGGGCAATTTGATTAGTGCTGTTTGATGGAGCAGTGTCATCAGCATGAAGTGGAACTGTTCTGCTTGTAAGTGTCTGGCAGGAGATCCGAGTTTCTGAGCATCACACAGGCATAAGCAATAAACAACATGTTATTGTACATTCCATTTTATATTTTTATAGCTGAAAAAAATTAATAATGCATGAGCATCCAATAGGTTTCCATAAGACTCTGCCTTCAGAATAAAAATACAAACTACAGCTTGTGGTAGTATAAATGTCTGTACTTCATAACTGGGAGCACACTTTCGCATCTCTTGAGGCAACAAGAACCTGGGCTGAATTCTGGCCTTGCTGAAGTCAGAGCTSCACTAGACTCAGATGTGCCAGCATCTCACCCTGGTTTGTAGTGGTGAATTGTGGCAATGTTGCTGCTCTGGAGACTACATCAGGTGCTGCTGCTAGGCAGTGCAGATGGAGAAGCAATCTCTCTTTGTAATGCTCAGCTACCCTGTTGTTCTCCAATGTTGGGGTTGCAGAACAGATATTGCATAGACTTTCCTGCATCAGAGGATATATATGAATTCAGACTTCCCTATGCCTGGACTCTTAAAATTTGCCCCTTTGTGGAGATTTTTTTTCTGCCAAGAAAAGTCTTCCAGATTATTAATCATCTGAAGTTGCACTAGAAGAAGGACAGAGGTGTAATGAGGCTGTTAACAGGTAGAGATTTGATAGTGGCTGCCACTAACTGTGCTTTTTGGTCCCGAACTGTTACAAATGCGTAACAGCTAGGCTGCTGGGTGTGCTAGTTTCCATACCTGGACCACCACATGAACACTGCTAATCTGAAACTTTGGGGTAGGATTTATTGGTTGTTGCATAAACAGAAAAAGAAACACCTTGGAATTGAGCATTATAACACAATGAACCAGTTAGTATTGTTACCAAAGTAATATTCAAAGTATTTTCAACTTGCATCTTGCTGATGAACCTCTCTTTGTTTCATGAGATGGAGCTTGGATGGATTGAGATGGCATGAGCACTTAATGCCATTTTCTGCTCTTCATGATACAGCTGCAGACAGAGCTGAAATCCTATGTGTTTATCTGCAAAAGCTTGGATGATCTGCCATTGAATTAGATCAAATACTGTTTTTCACTTTGCCTTACGCAGTTTCTATACATGCTTTACAGCTGTAGTTGCATGGTCACAGGTTTAGGTCTGTGAAGCGTAGGATTACTTAACAGTATACACTTAACCGAAGTTAGGGTTAAATTGCTTAGGGTACATAAATGGATGTTAATATTGGTTGTGAGGGAACAGATAAAATCACATTTAGCATAACACTGTAGCACTGTAGATTGGTGATACCTAGTCTAGGGATGAAGTCTGMCTGGCAGACTTACTTCCACAGTTTTTTGAGAAATGAATAATCAGAAAAAGCATATTCTAGTTTAGGACTTTATGTTGTGGCTGTGGTGTTTCTACTCTACTTTGAAGTGCTCTGAAACCTGATTTACTATATCACATAAGCTAAAATAAAATAAATAAGCTCAAAGGCAAAGCCATAATCTAGAAAGTCAGCCTCCCTTCCCTGCCTCTGGCAATGAACCAGTCTTGGCTGTGTAATCCACCATTGCCAGAAGTCAGGCTGAATTCAAGCATTCTCA
Organism: Phoebastria nigripes; assembly: GCA_035582835.1. Lineage (NCBI taxonomy): Eukaryota > Metazoa > Chordata > Aves > Procellariiformes > Diomedeidae > Phoebastria > Phoebastria nigripes. The sequence goes on from JAYKAV010001088.1 coordinate 1,361,294, forward strand.
GTGTTATATAAAAACCTTCATTTTCACTTCACAAGAGCTGGGCTCAGGGAAATTCCTTAAAATATTTTTTTAAAAACCAACAATTTTAGCTGAAAGCTGGGAGACAGACAGATTTAATTTTCATTTCTCGTGTTTGATTACATAGAGTGACACCTGATGGCTGCATAGAAGATTGTCCTGATAACGCATATTGTAATAGATTAACAGATTTGCAAACCAGAGGGATTCTTCTATTACTATGAGCCACCTGCACATTAGCACTGACCTTATAATATCATCAGGTGATTCTTGTCTAACACACCCTTAGTGAAACAGTGCTACTGATTGCCTGGAAAGACAGTGGAGTCTTCAACAGGTTAAAATGTTTCTGTGAAAGGATATAAACTGAATTAATGGGGCCTTGTGTCTAGGTGGCTAGTGGTCTAGGTGACTATTCTGCTCCCTGCTTTTTTGGGGAGGTTTTGTTTGTTTTTGTTTGTTTGTTTGCTTGTTGTGGTTTCTTTTTAGAGATAATTTTGGATTAAAGACCTCAAGGGGTAGAAAGTCTACAACTTCCATGGGTGAGTTGTTCTGGTATTTATATACTCTTGTGGTTAACAAACACATATATCTCAACTGTTTATTTTCTTCTTCCACAAATTTTCTCATCTTGGCTAATAATTCTGGAACATAGGCATGATCATGTGAGTTTTTTGGATAATACTGCTTCTGCAGAAGGACCTTGGTGGGGGGAGGGTGGGGAGGAAGAAGAAGAACTTGCTAGGTGTTTTCAGTGAAGACTAGAATTCCTCCTGCTCACAGTAGGAGCAAAGATTTTATAATAAAATGCAATTTTGGCTTTTTTCCCTGTTCACATTCAGTCTCTGTGGCTGTACACCTAAAGCACATCCTTATGGGTTTCTTCCATGTGATAAATAGATAGATATTCATTGGGGACAGAGTCACAATTTTCAGTCGACTTTGAGTCTTTAGTCTAATATACTAATTTCATTTCAGATTAGGGATTTAGCTTAATCAGAAGGAGAAAATGAAGCTCAAAAACAAGCAAGTAAGCTGCAAAATCTGGTTAACTTAGTTTTGATGTGGTTAAAACTCTGACAGCTTATGTGTTTAGTGATATAGATCAAGATTTTATGCTTTTAAGTATCATGATACTTACAATAACTCTTGTATTTTATTACTGAAATAGTATTTTCTAATATCTTTAGTTAATTTAAATAAAGAATGGACAGAAGAGTATTTAAAAATGAGATGATTTTCAATGTAAACTCTTTAACTTACTGGAAAATACTTGGTCAACACTTATTAGCTGCATTTCATTGTAACAAGAGATGAGAATAAAGAACCCTTTACACATAAAAAATTGTAGTATTTTCAGAAGTAGGGTCATGCTTTTCACATCAATAGTTTCACATGTTTCTTAATTTGTAAAGATTTTACAAGTAGCTATACAAAAGCTTTTAGGTTTTTTTTTTTTATATATATATGTCATGATGTTAAGGATTTAGATTACCTAAGAGTGAAAGCAAACAAGATCAAAAATATGAGGGACAATGCAAATCTGAGCCTTATAAAAAGGCTACCTTTATAGCTCATCAATGCAAATTTCTTGTCAAAATGCTCCTTGAGCTAACTAAGGGTTACTTATTCATATGAACACCTGACTTATAAAATCAATCAAGCACTGATATCAGAGATGTCTGGCTTTTGCATCTATTCAGGTTGATGCTTCCATTAACTTAACTTCATACTCTAAAAGCGTATTTCATTTCTAAATATGCTGTGTATAACTCATTAACATCAGAGCCCCCAACAGTAATTGCCTGAAAGTGAGTAAAGAAAATCGGAAAAGATGAAGAGCTGAATTACCACTTAATGAAAGAAGGAAAAAAAAAAAAAGACAGACATTTAAATTGACTGTCATGCAGTAGCAAGTCTCTTCCCTATGGAAAACATTCAGTTGTGGTTTTTTTAAGATTTTTAGACTGCATTTACAGTTTGTGTTGAGATGTTTAGAAATGTGTTAAGTAATATTAAATACTACTTAAAACCTCAGTGTACTCCTAGATGGAAGTTTACTCAGGAATTATGCTTGTTAATGATCTTTTGTGTGTGTTTACAATATTTTATGCTTCTTCACTCTACATACTGTTGTTATGTCAGTCTTTAGAAAGGTCTTAAGAATGAAGCAAAACTCAATTTTGAGGTGGCTTGAAGTATCAAAAATCTGTTTTTCAGAAGACTTCATTTCAGACAAAGCAAAAGCATCACTTTTATTATCTGATCGGTCTTCAGTAACTGAAGTCTTTTGAGTCAAGGATAGGACTGAGACTGTGCTTGCACATGTTTCTTGCTTGTAGTCACAGTGTGACAGCAGAGATGGCTTCTCAGCAGAGTTTGCCAGTGTGGCTCCACTGGCCGTAATGGTCCTCACCTGGTGCAGATCAATAAGGCTCCATTTGCCTCAGTGCAGCTGGATTGATTTCCACCAGCTGTGGATCTGGCTGGGTGTGTGCAGAGAGAGCATTACTGAGGCAGACAGACAGCAGCTTTAAATATTTTAACATCATGAAGGCAAATAAAGGTGAGGATAACTTTTTGTCAGTTTAGCAGGCTGTTGTGATAAATGGTTGATTTAATCGTTACAGTGAAACAAAAGGATGCCTTTTTTTGTGCTAATAGAAGCTGGGTTGAAACATCTTGCAGGAACTATTGGATTCGGGTAGTAAACTAATCGTTGTTAGTACAATTCACATTGATTTCTCTGGTGCTCTTACTCCTGCTTTGTGCCAGTGTTGTCAAACCAGTTCTTCCAAATTCCTTCAGCTAGCTATTGGGGAGAAAGAGGTGATATAGCAAACTGGCATGGCTTAACTCTAATTCATTCTCAACTTTCACAGGGACTCTTATTACAGGATGAATATTTGGTATTCTTGTCCTGGAAACTAACACTTCAGTTTAACAATGCTGTAAGATTTCTTCTAAAAACACCTGTGTAGACATGATCGTAGTAGGAACTAAATATTTAGGTATCTATATGCCATGTTTTAAGAGTTCATTGGGATGAAAACAGTCACTGAAAAAAACACTCCACCATCAAGGTACAGATGGATTAGCATTTAGGAAGATATGTGTTTTACTGAAGTAGCTAAAGAGATTAATTTCTCCCTGTAGCTTTACAGGGTGCCATTCAAAGAGATATTTCAGGTAGAATGTTATTTTTTGTTTTGGATTTCTCTCATGTGAATCAAACTCTAAGCTTGGCAGAGACAGGAGGGGAAAAAAACACTTTCCATAGCTGCTGAAGTTTAAAAAAAAAAAAAAAAAAATCCAGTATTTTCAAAATAACAGAGAAATTTACCTTTTCATCTTAGCTGTGAAGTGAGGAAATAAGATATTTGTTTTCACACTGCACCTGTTTCTGTGTGCTTTCCAGTCATGAACAATATGATTCCTATCAGGCCACATGTCACTAATGGTGGGGCTTTTTTTTTCCTCTCCCTAGAATGAAAATTACACACAGACTTTTTCCACATACACATATGTATTTTTAAGTGTGACAAAATTGTCCTGCATGTCTTTAGCAGCAAAGGGAAGGTTGAAGGCGGTTAAGCCTTTAAAGGGAAGAAACACCAGCAGAGCTTTTCATTGTCCTTTAGACCTGTGAAGCCTCATTTTACCATTTTCAGTGCGCTCCAACACAAATGTGGCTTTCTCCTTGCTCCTCCCCCCACTAATTCCCATTGTGCCTAATTGCCACTAGTGTCAGGATAAGTACTGGTATTGTACATATTTCATAAACTTTCCTTGGATTTAAATATATTTTAATACTTCACTCCCTCTTGCCTTTATCTCATTCACCTTCCGGAAATCCTTCTTTGGTAGGTTCTCCACAAAGTCTTTTCAGGCAGCCGTTGAGCAACTCCATTTTGCTAAATCAGTATGCCCATTTGCTAAGGCACAGGCACAAGAATGGGGGAAGTATGGCTTGCTCTGGGACCTGCACCCACAAGGTGTCCAGATATTGGCGGCATATGTGTTGTGGAGCGCCATTTTGGAAGGACCTGATGGCACATGATTCTAGAGAGAAGACAAGGCAAGCTTGTTTCTACTACCTCAATCATGCACTGTTTTGGGGCTTGTTTCCCCTACCTCGATCATGCATAGGGCACTTTTGGAGATGGCACAGGAGACATGGACTGAGAAAGTACTACTGTTCCTGTGCCACTGCTCTTCACTGTAGACAAATGCATGCTTGGACCTGTGCTAAAGGGTACCATGGAAACAGGATTTGTTCCTCACCACAGTCTGGGCTTATGTCCAAATAACTTGTATGAGATGAGTGTGAGCTCAAGCATAAGGATGGACTCATGCTTAAAATCAGTCCTGAAGTAGCCATAGTAACCACTCAACTAGCAGGGCTAAGTTTGCAAGAGCTACTTTGTGCCCCTAAAATGTAAGCACCATTTATAGTACCTTTTCTTAGTTGGTAAGACTTGTACGTACGCGTCCTGAGGTAGCTTCTTCTGAGAATGGAGTCTTTACATCGAAAGACTAATAATGTATTTTCCAGGAGGCAAAAAGTCCACAATGAGTAAAATAATAAGAATCAGCACCTTTTAAAAAAAAAAAAAAAAAAAAAAAAAAAAAAAAAAAAAAAAAAAAAAAAAAAAAAAAAAAAAAAAAAAAAAAAAAATTAAATCTGCCAGTCTGCCAAAAAACCACCCCTAATCATGAAGCTTATATAATTCCTTACAGCATTCATTAATCCTAAATTGAAAATATGGGCCACAAATTTCATTTCTCAACAGGTCAGGAACCTATTAACTCTTGTTTTCATTATCATCTGCTGTTTGTTTTATATGCACACATAAAGATTCTAATCTGAATGTCCAAGTGTTTCCTAAGTACTTAGATAAATAAGGCTCTTGCTCCAAGGAAAACACAGTCTAATTTGGAACAAAACACAAGTAATTAAAAGGAACAAAAAAGAGAACAGAAAGGAGACTGTAGATAACAGAAACATGATCCTGCTGCTATCTGTGTTCTTATGACATTTTTGCTTCATTCTGAAGTTGTCAGATACTAATTGCTAAATAAAATCTGTTATTTCTGACTGTTGCACAAACATGCCAATTGTAGTTGGCTAGGCTTGGCTTCTGGATCTACCTTTGTCATGATGCTTAAAAGGGGTCAATTTCAAAGGGAATAGTTTTGTGGCCAATTTAGAAAGTATTTTAAAATCATGAGAAAATACAGAAGAAAATTTTGGAAATGTTGGAGGAGCTGGCAATAGAGCATTCAAGACAAACATCATTAGTCGAGCAGCAAATATGTGCAAGCATGTGTGCATAATACAAGAGACAGAAAAAAAGTGGGTTGCAGAGGATAGAGAGACTTGTAAGGGAGCATTTTAGGTAAGGACAAAATGGAAGTAGAAGCAGTAAATGAAGGTTTGCATAGTGTATTTGACCTCCTTTGGCAGTAGGAAATGAGAGAAAATGATGGCAGATGCTTTGCTTCCCATTCTGTGCACAATAACTCTACAGTAGACTCACAGCTGAACATATATAGTCTGCCTGCGGGAGACTGGTTGAGGCCAACTCTGTGTTAATCACGTGTTATTCTGAGGGTGAAAGTTTAGGTACTCTGCTTCCACAGGAAGTTCCCCTCAGATGTTTTCACCTGTAGCGTGGAGGTGCTAGGCCTCCATTTGCTACTTTAGTAAAGGCATCAAATTGGAAAGATGACCACAAGGTACCAGAGCCTTTCTTAGGTCCCAGGCAGATATTGCTTGCCATATGGTAGTGAGTGGTAGTCATGAGCCACTCCTCACACATGCAGAACACTATAACCAGTGCTGTGAATGCAAAGAGATTGGTCAGGTCCAGAACCGAGACAGCTGATATCACAAACAGTTTGTCAGGCTTTACTTCAACTGACGTGGGATGGAGAGAATGGGTCGTATTTTTCTACTTTGGCCACACCAAATCAGAATTATCAGAAGGAGGTGTCAGAGAAGGGCTGAAATATGGGACTGTCTGGCATCCAGACAAATCAGAGGGGACATATTAAAATCTTTATACTGCCTTTTTTATTAGGAGATGCATTATCACTGTTTCAGAATAATACTGACTTCTTGTAAGTCTTGAACTTGCTCAAGTGGAGCAGAGGGGATAACAGTTTAGATTTCCCATGTGATCTTTGTTCCCTTAATTATGATTTTATATGTATATCATGAAAGAGAATAATTTTTCAATTGTGTAAGTTAAATGCCTTTACAATGTTCATTTTACTAGGTCTCTGTTGCAGGTAACACAGGATAATTGACAACCCATATTGGATCTGGGATTTATTTATGAACCAATGAGATTAGAGCTTTTACCCTACTTATACCTCAGATACTCACTTGCTTCCCCACCCCCTACCCCCTCCAGGTTATGTTCACTGGGTCTTGACTTCCACTTCCCATCAGGGAATTGGCTGCAGGTCCGGGTGGGTCAGGTAGAAAGGCTTGTTGGTTTGTGCTGTGCAGCTGCTTATAACTACCAGTCTTGGACATTACCAGCCAAGGTCCCAGAGGCCATTCKCTTGGCACTTGTCTCCATCCATTCCTCGATCTCCAGGATCTTCCCACACTTCCAGGATCTTTCCTCCAGTCAGGACCTTCTTCATCTTCTCTCTGGACTCCCAAGCCCTGCGGTTTTCCCAGTCTAAATAATCTATGTGCAGAAGTACAAGACATAGTCAGCCTCCTAATGGGTGGTTCTGTCCCTCATCTTTTTTATTAATTGGAGGATTGGGAAGTGCCTGGGGGTTTTTTTGTGGGTTTTTTGTTTGTTTGTTTGTTTTGTTGTTGTTGTTAGTTCAGGTGTTATCAAAATTTAGAAGCAGCCAGTACCACTTGCAGCTAGCAAGTATCCCAGAATCGTTTAGGTTAGAAGTGATCTCCTGAGATCAACTTCCCTGCTCAAGCAAGGTCAACGAAAGCAGATTACCCTAGGACTGTGTGAAGTTGGATTTTTAGTATCTCTAAGGATGGAGACTCCACAACCTCTTTGGGAAACCTGTTCCAGTATTTGGCCACCCTTAAAGTAAAAAAAAGTTTTTTTCTTATATTCAGATGGAATTCCTTGTGTTTTAATTTCTGTCCATTGCCTCTTGACCTGTCATTAAGTACTGTTGAGAAAAGTCTGGCTCCCTCTTCTTCATTTCCTCCCATCAGGTATTTATACACATTGACAAGATTTCCTCTCCCCACTCCTCCCTTCCCCACGTCCCAAGCCTTCTTTTATCCAGGATGAACAGTATCATCTCTCTCAGCCTCTGCTCAGATGCCATATGCTCCAAGCTTGATTGTGTTTGTAGTCCTTTGCTGGACTTGCTCCAGTAAGTTCATCTTTCTTGTACTGGGGAGTCCAGATCTGGACCCAGCAGTGCAGGTGTGGCCTCACCAGTGCTGAACAGAAGGAAAGAATTGCCTCCCTCAACCTGCTGGCAATGCTTTTCCTAACGCAGCCCAGGATACCAAGGCACATTGCTGGCTCATGGTCAACTTGTTGTCCACCAGTACCCTAAGGCTGTTCTCTGCAGAGCTCCTTTCCAGCTGATTGGTGCTGGTGTGCATCACCCACCACCCCCAAGCGTGTAATGGTGCATGGGGTTATTCCTCCTCGCATGCAGGACTTGGCATTTCCCCTTGTTGAACCTCATGATGTTCCTGTCAGCTCCTTTCTCCAGCATGTTGAGGTCCCCCTGAATTGTAGCACAACTACCTGGTATATCAGCCACTCCTCCCTGTTTTGTATCATTCGCAAACTTTCTGATGGTGCGCTCCATGCCATCATCCATGTCATTAAGGAAGAGGTTAAGGAGCATTGGCCACAGTACCCTGGGGTACACTGCTAGTGACTGATCTCCAACTGGACTTTGCTGTTGATTGCAATCCTAACGGGTAGGCTTGTTCCTCAGAGTTCAAAACTTTAGTTTCTCATACACACACAGATGTACACACAATTATCTGACGTGTCAGCATTCATAGTTTAAGCTTTTTTTTTTCCTATAAGTTTCTAAGCCTCGTCTAAAAAGGGCAGATCTTCGTTTGTCTGATTATTTCAGTGTCTTTTCTCGTTCTCACCTTTCTGAAACATGAACAACCAATTTTACATGGTATGCTGTAGAGAGCAAAAGCAAGCCCTGCTCAATACTGCTTCATGCAAACACCTGAGCTGCAGTTGTATTGCACAGGTAGATTATAGCCTTGCTGTTGTGAACTATCAGACTTTACTAATTTAATACATTTGTATTGTTCTTCCTCCGTCATGTCTAACTGGTGACCTGTGTAACAGCAATGCATAGAGTGAGGTTTTGTTGTCATTCTCTTGTCACTCTTCCCATTACTCCTACCTTAAAATCAATCCTTTACCTTTTGTACAACTTCCTTATCCTTCTCATAGTAAAGAGAAGGAGAAAGATAATCTGATGCCTACACTTCAGGTGCTAGATAGTTAGGAGAAATGATGTTTAAAAGGCCAAATCAGACTGAATTTTCAACTGCTTCTTTCGCATTGTCACAAAGCAGCTGCAGTGAATATACCATGTAAGTGTGTGTATGTGTATGGTGTATATATACATCTATATGTATATGGAGTTAAGAAACCTGGCCTGATGGAGGCAGACACGTTTTGCCGCCCGCCGGGGAGGTGCCCGGGCCGCGTCCCGGCGGGGGAGGCGCTGCCGGCGGCTGCAGTGCGGCGCGGGGCGCGCTAGGTGGGGGTCGTGCCACATCAGCCACCGGGACGTGAAAAACGTTTTCCCTGCCGTGTTAGGCGAAATGCTAGTTTGATCAGTCTTTACTGTTATTCATGGAGGAGGCGTAAGCAGCAGGAAAAAGATGCCGAAAGTCTTCATTCTGCCTGAAAGAACACCCATAACAGTGTTATAATAAAAACATGTGGGTAGTTGCTTTTCCTAAACCTCATTAATCCTACTAAACCCATAAGTATTGCAACAATTTGTTCTTCCTTATCTTTGTGGTTATCTAAGAAAAGCTTTTAGGGATGTGCGATAGAAAGTTAACACTTTGGAGTTGTAATATATAACCCAAGTTTTCCAAGTGGAACACCTGAATATGTGCTAGACTTGCTGATTCTCTATGGAAAGGCTTGTTTCTGTTACTGGCTTGTTTTTGCACTTACAGTGCAAAATAAGACTTATTAATCCTTGATTAATAAATAAGGCTTGCACTTCATCAAATGACTAGTACGAAAAATATGATATGACAAAACCAATTAAAATGTCTGTCCCTTTGATCTAAAATCAAAGACTGCTGTACCTTTGGGGATGGTTAACTCAGCACTACCTTACGCCTGGAGTGGGTCAAAACATGTTTTAGAGTGTTTGGATGCTGTTTCTGTAAGTTAAGTTCAGATATGGATTTCTGTTTTGGGGTCATCCGTTTTGTTTGCAGGACACATGAAAGGCCACACTAAATAAAGGGTAAGGTGGATGTGGGAGAGAATAAAGCAGTGAGGGAATTAATAAATAGCCATCTGAAAAAAAAAAAAAACATTGTTTTGAGCTCTCCCTCAAAAGAGGTTATGAATGAGGCCTTCAAAGTATAAATGCCAGTGAAATATTCTGTCTCTAAAAAGCAATAATGTTGAAAAACCTCCTTTTAAGCCATAGACAAGTTTTTAACGGCATATTTTCAGTGTTCAAAATCACTAATTTTGACAAGGGAAACCATCCAGCACTAGATATAGCTAAACTTCTCACTTCTTCTGAAACAGAGTAGGTGTTAGGGAGCAAACAAAATTATTTTTGAGGTAATGAGGCAAAATGTCAAAGGTTTGGGTTTTTCCCCCAGGAAATCAGATTCCAGACCAGAAAAAAAAAAGCTTTGCTGGAAATGTTTTTGTAATTCATGCCCATTGGAAGTGAATACATCAGTTCATTGTGCACAATTTCTATTAATTTCAGTAATTAGGTGATTAAGCGTCTTACTAGGTTTCTTCCTCATACTTTTCAATCTGACAGTCAATATTTGGAATTCTTCCACTAGTAACCTCCTAAAGCTGACTCCTTGGGTTAACATAACTACCCATAAAATTGGGTGAAGTACAGAAGGCCTACCCTGAGTTTTTGAACTCCTATATTCACAGAATTGTCTTTTCAGCCAACTCTTGCTGTCACACAGCTGAGCAGTGAGGTTGTTTCACTGAACGGTTTCACACAGTGTTTTCCTATATATCACTTCTGGTCCCTTTATGCAAGTGCTTATAATGGTATTCTCTTGATAATATCATCGGAAGTCCCATTTTGGGTAGATTCTGAGGAAACATGCATGGACAACCCCATCTAACACAACAGCGAGCAGGCTGGTCCTGAGTAAGCAATGCAATTATGCAAGTGTTCTCACTTTATCCCCCAAAGGAAACCACTGCATGCTAAAGCAAAGCTATAAAGAAACAGAAATATGAAGTTTAATTATTGCAATTATGCAACTGAAACAAAAAGGTCTCTGAATGACCTGGGGGATTGAGGATTCAGTGTGGTAAGTGATTAGATGCTAGACTAATGATGACAATATCTTGGTTTATTAGAGAGCTAATAATTTCAAAGTGAAAGACGTGGTGTTCATTCTTGGAGAATTTACAAGCTGCGGTATGTTTAGATATTGCAGTACAGCTTGATCCTCACACATTTGGTTGCACACGTTTGGAACGTGTGTGCATGCTTGGTAATTAAAGCATATGATAGGTGGAAGGTCATCATGATATGCTTAATAAACTGATTATATATTATGTAGGAAGAACAGCCATTGCTTGGATTCTCTGGACCAAGCTGTTGAATGTAGGATGTGCTTGGTGTTATAGCAGGGCTGTAATGTAATGTCTTGTTTCCCCCAAAAGAGGCTTTGCACCCTTTTCTTAAGGTCTCAATTAATAACCCAAAACAAACTGGCTATGTTTTTGCATTGCGAAGTGTAATAAAATTTCAGCCTGTTGTGTCTCTTAGTAAGTCAGTTCATGCAGCGAGTGACAGAACTTCTAGGTGGATGAAAGGCATTCTTTCATTATGCATTATTTGTTGGGGTTTTTTTATTTTTTGATTCAAATAAGAGAAGTTATCTGACTCTGTTACAGAGGTAGCATGAACGTGGTTTAAAACTAGTTGAAGACAGTGGCAAAGTACTTCCCTGCACACACACACCTTAAGGCCAGCAAGAGTAAAGCTTCAAAATGGTCTGAACACCGTAGGAAAATCCTTAATTTAATTCTCCATCCTCTAAATCAGTAACTATTTTCTTTTATAAGCCATCAACGCTGGCAAATATGTAAATGCTGTGCTGAGGAATTGCACTCAGAATCGCAAGTGCAAGCAGGGGGGCTGCGGTCATCATGCGCTCTGCTCAACTCCTCCCTCTTGTGTAAAAGATATAAAGTGTTTGTCCAATTACTGTGGCTCTTTCCTGACTAGAAGAGGTCACATATAATTAAAATATGATAAAAACATCTGTTTTATTTCAGTTTGTAAGCGGAGGAGAACTTTGAGAAATTACACTGTGCACTGCCTCTGGCAGCAAGGGTGGCTTCAGAAATTCCTGCACCACCAGACCTTGTGCTAGGGATCCTTGCCCCCCGCATTGTGCTGGCACAGATGTTGGCAGGGTTACAATATAAYGTGGATCAGAGGGAGCTATACGGGTGGGAAAAGAAACCTGGTTTTGGAAGATTGCTTTGAATCTAGATGAGTTTGCTGATCTGATTTACCGAGCAGCTACTCAACAAATTCTACTGGGAAAACAGAGGAGGCTGAAACTCTTCCAGGGAGGTGGGAAGGAGCACCAAGCCAGGAACTTCTTAAGCTGGTTTTGTTTGCTTTAGGCTAGTTTTCTCTTTGTTCATTGGCTGTAGTAGTACTGGATTTTTTTTTTTCTTAGGTTATATGAGGGAAGGCAAAGTAAAGATTTACAGAATACCGTGCAGTTAGGAACGTTGCAAACACTTATGTACATCTCTAGGTATATTGCTAGCTGTCTTTTGAAGCTTAAAGTAAACTCCCTAGGCTGAACTGATAGACTGCATCTATCTTTTTTTTTTTTTTTTTTAAACTGCATCAAACTTTCAGTTATCAAAACAAGTGTCACTCACTTGCCCACTGTTCGTAGGGATTTGATCCAAAGCCAATGACTGCCTCTGCTAACTTCAGTGAACTGGGGAGCAAACTTGCAGTTAAAAACTAATTTTATGTCACAAAGTAATGCTACTTTCCATAAGGAAAACCTTACCTTCTGTGTGCATGTGTTTTTTCAATTAACTATGAAGAATACCACTCCTCCAGCAGTAGAAGTCATACAGTACCAATTTTTACCTTATAAGCTAGATGTGAAGCTCTTCACTGAGAATTGGACTAGTGCAACAACATTACAAAACATTAGTCATGAGTGCTCTCAGGTTGTTTTACGTCGTTAGGAAATTGGTTTCTCTTATTTTTAATTCAGGGTATTAAGCAGTAGGTGGCATCCTACTTTAACATTATAGTGAACTGTAGGCTTGTTAGCATGTGTTATCACTTGGTCTAGAAAGTTCTTAGAATTTCTTTTCTACTTGTACTTGTGCAGTATTATTGGGGAAGGACTTTTTTTGCTTAAAGCAAACAAGAATGTGTGTGAGTTCTGATGTAAGTACTATATACTGAAAGTCCTAGTTGAAATTTGAGTTTGGAATTTGTCTTGCAAGACTAGMAGCAGACCTTTATAAACCACGAGAGATGAGCAAAATCAAATTATTAAAGACTTTTCTTAGAAGCTGGATTGGTTCCAGATCTCTTGGATACTCATTGTGTTCTGTCTACAGTGCCAGTGGGAGGCAAAAATAATTAATCCTGAAAATTAGATTGAAAAACTGTTCAAGTTATGATTCAAAGCAGTAGAAGGAAGGAAATTCGTTATTAATATTGATGACTATCCTGAAGTCATCTCATTCAATATTACAAAGTGCCAGATTATGTGCTTGGGTAGAAACAAGTCAAAAACACTCAGATGTGTTTAATGGAAAGAATCTAAAATAAACTGTTGAAAGGAGAAGAGTTACTGATGGACCTAACTGATAATGCAGAAGGAAATTGTGAATGGTACAACTCTTGGGGAGTGGATGACAGAGAAATCAGATCAGTAACTGAAGCTGGTGTTGTAAGATCTTAATATACTTCACCAGTATCCCTCTGACTTTGACTAGAGGTCCTTATTTCAGACTCAACAAAGGTCCTCAGGGCTCCTTTAGTAGCCTCCAAAGAGGTTGCTAAACTTCCTTTTTTTTTTTTCTTTTTAATTGGKGKGTGTGTGTGTGTATGGAAATACACTTTCCGTAGAATTTAAGTATAGGTTGCTCAGGGACTCTTAAGAGTATTCTTTGAAATACCAGTGCTCGCTCAGGTTTGMATGGGGACTACTAAGAGTAAGTAACACTCAGTGACATGAACTGGGTGAGGTACTTACTTTATTTATTTTAGTATCTATTTATTTGTATGGATTTGTGTCAGGATAGTTTTACCTAACAGCCTCTCATTTTCTAATATGATAATTGTATCATTCTGAAAAGGAAGAATACTCAGTGCTTAAATGTTTTTGTGTATCTGGCCCTTGTGATTCAAATAAGCAGCTTTTGTAATACTCAAAATCACATGGGTGGTCAACATAAAAATATTTCATATATTGTCTAATCTYTTCTCTTTGAGCTGATTGCTTAGATTTTGCATATGAGAGCAGCTCTGTTTTAATAGGTGATTAAAGATTCAAGCCTTGTTAAATGTTACATGAAAACATACAAGGACATAAAGGGTGTTTAAACACTAGTTTGATATAAATTACGTGATTAACTTCATTGTAATAACTCATGTGCTTAACGTGATTCACGTACTTATGTAACCGCCTGAATCTGGGCTATGGAGAGACAGTTTTATGAAAGAATTTATATGGCACACAGTTTTATCGCAGTATTTATATTTCTAAAAGGAAAGCGCTACTGTAAGATGATAGGTCTTGGGCCAAGGCACCTTGGGTACTGTCTCTCCAGTCTGCTTCATTACTGTTACCTTTGAAATATATCGCTCACACATTCAATAATAAACAATAGCACTGAGTTACATACTGTTCTATATTGCAGATGAAGCCTTGCTAATGTTATAAACAGTGTTTGGTGAATCAGAACAGCACTCCTCAAATGAAATAATACCTTCCTGTTTATGTTTGGTCCTCACTAATTTACCATACATAATATAATTAGGAAAGAAGAGAAAATATAGTTAGAAATGGGACATGGGAATTTCAATATACCTAGGTTGTATAAAAGGTGAGAATAATAATGAAGGAAATACAGAATGGATTGTCGTGAGACAAAATACAAAGTGTATAAGGAAGAAAAAAACCAACATTAGTGTCGATTTTACGTTCAGACTACAGTTGGAAGTATTGCATTTAGCTTTTACCAAATTCAACTGCTACATAAGAATTGCTGCAACAACTTCCTTAAGGTTTTAAGGAAACAGAATGGATTGTTGGGTTAACAGCATCTAAATAAAACTGCTAAGAAAAATGTATCCTTCTTCTCTAAAAAAGTAATTCCGTGTACATCTAAAAAATATTAGTTTTCAGAGCCAGGTAAACTACAGATAAGTTGATAGAACAGATAAGTTGATGGATCATAATTATTCTAGGTAGAAATTGAATATACCAAGCGAGTCTGGGCAGCTAGGGTTTTTTCTCTTTTTTTTTTTTTTTTTTTTTTTTTTTTTTTTTTTTTTTTTTTTCTTTTTTATTTCCTTTTAGGGTTTGTTTTGGTTTTTTTTTTTTTTTTTTTTTAAGGTTTTGGTTCTGGCTCTGAAAGCCCACCTAAACCCATACGCTAAACTTTTACGTGTTCATCTGATCTGAGTCCATGACACCTGCAGTGACAGCAATAGTATATAGATCCAGTGCGAACTTATAAAATGGGTAGGTTGTGCAATGTTTCAAACCATGGGCTGGAAGCTATGTTGTAACTCCACTGCCATCAGTGCAATTACACCAGCAGAGAGCTGGACTTTTTGTCTATTCACGAGCTTTAAAACACGTAAGTAACCAGGTCATACTATGGCTGGAGGCAAACATTGACCACAGTCCTGGAAAAATGTGTGTTGAGAGTTTAATATTTCAGTATGCTTATCTTACAAAATACACTTGAGCAAGTGTTAAAAGCATTCCACTAAATCAGAGCTTAATGTTAAGCATATTACCAGTCCTATATTAGTATATGTTTTCTTTTGCTGGATCAGCTCTGGAGAACATAAGCTTGTGCTTATAGGACTAGAGCATTGATTCCAAGTTCATTTTTTAAAATGTAAGTTAAAAAAAAAAAAAGCGTGCACTTAACTTAGCACATGAGTTGTACTCAGAATACTTGCAACAGCCATGTATATATCACTGTATTGAAGTGTTTGGGCCAAAATATGTATATACAAGCTGTTTTCCTGCAGTTAAAACTGTAGTCAGTGGAAATAAAAATTTGAATAAATTTCTGCTAGTTGTAAGATTCATAGTAACACATTGCCCAATTAAGCTATCGAAATGGAGGCACAGCTAGCTGTGAAATTTATTTCCAACCTTTTGTACCACCCTCCCTAATCTAAAAATGTATGAAAGATGCAATTGACATCAATCAGCAGATCATTAGCATGTATTTTCACTTGAGGAAATAGTTTGACCAAATTAATATTTCACAGAATTTTATTTAAGTTAATTCTTTCCAGAATCTTTCACATGCTTCTTTTATTCTCATTGAAAATGCTTCATGTGCTACTTATGGTAAGGCTGCTCTTTTAGTCACATTATTATATTTGAGAATAAGGGCCCAGATCACATACTGCTCAGGGGCCAGACTTCCAAAGCATTTAGGATCTAACTGCATCCTCCTTCAGCTGTTGCTCCTGGATGGCTGAAGAGGTTGCTGCCCCTAACCACTCATCCCTGCTGTCTGCTGACTTCTTCAGACTTGCCCTGAAAGGCGGTCCCAGGAGCAGCCAGCTTCGCTCATCTTTGTCAAAATGGGCTGGATAAGTAGAGATTAGGGAATGATTATGTGTGGGAATTGGGGAGATATTAAGATCCTGGAGAAGGAGAATGAGGGGCCTGATGGCTGTAAATAATTTCCTTCATGAATAGGGGAGGATAAAGTGAGAACACCTTCTCACACATCCAATGGGATTTACAGAAAAAAATGAGGTGACCCCCAGGAGGCAAAATTACAGCAGGTAGTTAAACATTTCTAAAAATCCTGTACCTTTCCTACCTTCCTCTTTAAGCACCTAAAAATCTTTGTGAATTTGATCTTTAGGTGTTAGTACCTTGAACTCAATGTTTTACCTGAACTTAATTGAAGTTTGAACAGGCTGAAGCTGATCCTTGCACTTTATTTTAGTCAATAAACAGTGATATAGGGAGAGGGACGAATCAAAATCCATCTAATAATTCTCTCCTATTAGTCAAAAAATGCTCTAATAAAGGTACAAATAGTCCAAAGGTTAGCAAACAGAAATTGCAAAAATTATTCCATTTCTTCTTCATAGTAAGAAAATAAGAACGTAATACTTCATCTGAAATGTCATGGTGGTCGCTGTTCTGGTTTAAAGGATGTTAAAGTTCAAGTGCAATCTAATGCTTGGTGCTATTTTAGGTAGGATAAGAGGCCCAGAAATCAGAGGTGTTAGAATACCTTGTTACTATGTGAAGTTGAATGAGATTGGACTTTTAAGATAAGGACATCAATATTTAGCGGCTATGGCAAATGTAGAATATTCATACCAGAGTCTGGAAATGTACTCAAATATGCAAATATCCCAAACTTGGAAGATGCCTTCGTTGTTTTGAAATTAAATGTTTGTGAAGAACAACGGGATTAGTCAAAACTTATTAAAATAAATCTCTCTGAGAACAACAGTATCAATTCAAGTCATTAACTTTGCCAAGTTGTCTTGCCAAAGAGGGCAGAATTAATTCTGTAGACAGGTAGGAAGTTGTGAATGACAACCTAGACTTTGAGGAAAATATGGAGGCATAGAGAAGGAAAGGAAAAGTGTAGCTGGAATGAGGGGAGGAGGAAACATGACTTCTTGTCTGAGGAACTTCAGCAAGTAACTAGTTGGTCACAAGCAGGTACTCTGGGGTGATGTTGGCTCCAACACCTGTTGCTCTGCCCCTATCTTGGAGACCTTACTGGGTAAATAAAATGTCTTCCACTCTTAGGCCATGTCAGAGATAGGTGAGCTCTTTTGTTTTATCCCAACACTGCAGAGTGCGTTTGATCTCAGATTCACATGAAAAGGATGGGCAGGTAGAGATGTAAAGGGAATTATGAAGACAAGGATTTGGAGAACAAGATCTCACACTGACGGAGCTGTGGCTCTTGGGAGTGCGTGAGTGACAGTTGTTTATGGGGCCTTGTGTTCCCACTGAGGAAATGAGCTTCAGCTGCCACAATGAGGCTCAAAAGAAGATGATAGAATAAGCCAATTAGACTCTCATTTTACTTATCTAATAACCTACTTAGATCTGTTGATTCACAAATGTTTGCTTTTCTTGTTTACCAGTTGTTATACCAGTACAATCCTTGGACTTTTTCAGCAGGCATTTTCGTGGACTAATCACTCATTGTTGTTATAATAATTCCTTTTTTCTTGTAACTGAAATAAAACTCTGAGACCCTAGTTTCTGCAACAGTTGATTATGTGTCAGTTCTTTACAAATTGTCCAAGTGTTTATCCTCCATACAGTTTATCATAAAATATAAAYCACAAATTATATAGTTTGAATATAAGAGAGAAAACAGCAAAATTCTTCTTTCAACTGCTAAAAGAATATAACAAATTAAAACTTTTTTTAATGTCAGAACAAAACTACTGTGAGTGATTCTTCTCTGCTCAGTGTGGTAAGTTCTATAATGTTCTAGCTATAAAAATCTCTTTCCAACCATTTACAGAGCATAGATAATATCTGTTTGTTGACCTGTCTAGTAAATCTCTGACCACAATTTCTAGTGAGAAAACAGCTGTTTGGATTACAGGAACCTAAAAGTTTATTTGGAAAATACATTTTAGTAATATTAAATTTACTTAGAAATTGTAAGCTAATACAATGCAGATAAAACACACACCATAAACTGTACCTACATGTTTACATGTATATCTGGCTTCAAACAAAACAGATGATAGATACAGAAATTCACAATACCTAGCCCTTAATTGTGAATGTTCCTCTTCCTCTGACAGATGATCAGATATTGGGGATATATATAAAGACCTGCTCATAATGTCAATATATTTGTTAGTTCACTTGAGTAAAGTTGTGATCCTTTTTTTTTTTTTTTTTAAGGCTTTTGATTGTTGTTTCCTACGGATAACTTGGTAGACCAACTTCACTAGAAAAATGGTACTGGAAGKTGGGAAAATGAATTCTGTTCAAATCTTGAATTTCAGGCTGCATATTTCAGCTCACCCTGGATTTGATTACACAATATTTGATCCCATTGTATTGCTAAAGATAAAATAATTCTCACCTCTGCTGTTTGACACTAGATCAAATATATGAAAGTGATCATAGATTTCTGTCACTTAGTGTGAAGCAAATTAAGGTTTGGGCTGAAATAATCTGAACAGGTTTTTAGTCCAAGCAGAATAATAACCTGCTAGTTCCTGGAAAATAAATGTATTTCAGAAGAACATAGAAAATCTTTTCCATGGCTAGAAAACCTCCAAAAAATGCTTATAAAGTGCCCATAGGTTTTAGTGCGCTCATTTATTATGAGGCTGGAAGAAGCTGTGAGTCTTCTCGGGACAATGTCTGCATTATCTATGTTTTAATACTTCAATTTCAGCTCTTCATGGGACAAAAACTGCTGACACAAATTCTGTACCGAGTTTTAAACTGCACTGTAACAGCAAATGCCATCCCAGATAAAAGATCAGTCTTGAAAATTGTACCAAGAGTGTGCCAACTAGTATATGCAAAAAGGATCAGGATATTAATTTAACCTGACTGGGGAGTAGATTATACTATAAATAGGACTCTGAGACTGCATCTACTGCAAGGCTGGTCATTTCCTACAAAATCCATTGCACATATATTTGCCCTAATCCTGTAATGTGATCCCCAGTCTAATCCTTACACCTACCTATTATATTATACTAATTTTGTTATGCACAGAGAGCTGTACATACATAAGGCTTTACTTGCTTGGATCCATTGCAGGATCAGAGCAAAGGCACTGCTTATAGATGCAACATACAGAAGTGTATAAGGATTTTATACAGAACGTAAGCTAACAGAGGATTAACACACCTGAAATCCCAAATTCTTGGAAATATTGAAAATAATTGAGAAAGGTCAAAAACTGAATAAAAACAAGGATTCTCCAAGTTCAAAGTGTCATGTGATAAAATATATAATGGGGGAAAACCTCAATTTTCCCTGTTGGGAGCTTCCTAAAGTAAAACTTATTATCTGGCTTCAAACATTGCTGTTGGTTTCTGTGAAATTTGCTAATTACAGCTTTGAGAAAATGACTTTTTACTGTTCATTTCACACCCCAAACAAGCCATATAATTGAGTGGTGTCCATATTTGCCATAAAAAAGCCCTAAATGTCTAATAACTTGGACCTATGTCTCTCTAGGAGGATGTTTTTGTAGAAAAACTATATGTCAGGTCTAATTTATGTATTCATTTTAAATGTCTATTAAAAATGCATTAATCATCATAGCACTAATTTCTGTGTCTTTATGATATGAAGTGATAGAAATACTTGTACATTACAAGCATGGAACTCCTGAATGTTATCTAATATGTTTTGGCTATTAATCTTACATTTTAATATGAGATTTTTCACTTTTAAAAATGCAGTAAAATCCAAGAGAGAAGGAGGAATAAAAACTAGTAATGCCACCCAGGCTTTTTATTAATGAACCCTCTGTCAAAGCAATTGCACTGAAAACAAAATTGAAGATGACATCTAATGAAATACTAGTCTCTGTTGCCTTTTGAGTTTTCTGTGTCTTGGTAGTCTTTTGTAACTTGCAGTGATTTATAAAAAAACAATGTTGCTGTTATTTACTACCCTCTTGTCACTTCATAAATGGCTACCAAAATCTTAATTCGAATTAGCACCACAACACTGCTAGGGACCAACAGAGCTGTACTGTTTATTACTTTCAGCATTACCTGTGTTGCTTTGCAAGTCAGAAATACTATTAAAGTAAAAACAGCTGGTGGGTCTCGTGCTGCTCTTTATTGCACTGGTGTAAGTCATGAAGAATACCACTGAATCATTTGAGTTATTTTAGTGATATTGAGGAAGCTCAAGCCCTATATAAATTGTGTTCCAAAAATACCAGGTGGGGAACAGAAGAAATTATTTTCCACTTATCCAGTTTAATCATTTAAAAAATAGGTGTACTTGTGAAGGAATTTGTGCTGTCTTCTGAGTTGTGTTTTAATAATGATGTTTGGAAAGTGATCATGCTAAACTGAAATTCTACTGACAGGAAATGTAGATGCTTATTTCCCAGTGTTCGGGGAATATCTGTGTGGAAGCATGGTAGCATAATTTCTAATTAACTTCTGTGGATCTGTGGGAGGAACCACTTTTTACCTCTGCATGTAGGAAGATCATGCTCAAGGCTTAAGAGCAAATCCCCACATCTAGAGCTATGTTTGTGAGTACTGTCTTTATTCAAAGCATCCTTCTATGGCTACTATACAAACAGTATCACTTCTTAAACTTCTAGCCTGAATTCTCCTTTGCTTTCACTGAGCATGATGTTACCTTGCAAATAATTCTGGTTTTGTACTCTTTGAATTCAAGCACATAAATGGTGGTGGATTATCTTGTATAATGAAATAGTTTTAGACTCCAAATCATAAATAAGTGAAGCTTTGATATTACTATAAAGAATATTCTCAACAGCTACATTTGTATTCACTAAGTATTCAAAGGAAAGAATTTGGAAAAAAAAATAGCACTCATCATTAATAGGTGAACTGAAACAGCAACATTGTTTTGAGCTGTAGAATAATCTACAAGATCCTTTAACAT
Organism: Phoebastria nigripes; assembly: GCA_035582835.1. Lineage (NCBI taxonomy): Eukaryota > Metazoa > Chordata > Aves > Procellariiformes > Diomedeidae > Phoebastria > Phoebastria nigripes. The sequence continues at coordinate 1,382,418 of JAYKAV010001088.1, forward strand.
CAACACTACCTTCAATGCCATAGTGAGGTAAACAAGCATGCGACGTCTTTCATATCCAGGAAATACACAAATAAGCCATTACAGGGCTCCAGTCTCTTCTAAATCCAACTTTCTCTCTATCTTTATTTTCTTGCATAGATTTTGAGAAGAAAACTTCTGTTCCCATTTAGTTAACCATAAGCTTCAGCTTTGTCTCCAAAAGTGTAGTGTGATTTTTTTTTTTTTTTTTTTTTTTTTTTTTTGTGTTTTTTTTTTTTTTTTTTTTTTTTTTTTTTTTTTTTTTTGAGGGTTTGTTTTTTTGGTTTTGTTTTCTGATGGAAACCAAACTTGATTCAAACTAGGTATTGCTTATTCATCCTTGGATGGTAATTTTGTGCGTAGAGATACGTTTCTCCTTTTAAGCAATATTTTTCCTATAAACAACAATGATTATTTTTTCCCACATGATGGTGCTCAATTAATGATAGAACAATTCACTGTCTTGTTAGTTCCTTGTTGTTTGAAATGTGGTTCCATAACTTCCTGAACACTATACAAACATCTCTTGAATGACAACTGCTAATTTGTTTCTAGCTTTATCAGATGTTTTTGTAAAACTTGGTTGTTACACAAACATTAACAATATCCACACAATCCTTAGAGATGAGAACTATGATCCTGCTTTTATGGATAGGAAAGTGGGAACAGAAATAGGAATTTTATAACCTTATTAATTTTGAGATCTGATATAGTCTATTCACTATAGACTCATTTTTGGTTTGACAAGATTATCTTCATGTCTTAATTCACCTTCTACTTTCCAGAAGACATGAGGCAGCATCTCCTTTTTATACAAATCTGATGCACACTTGAAACCTGGGTCTGTGAATGTATGATGAGCCTTCTAACTATACAAAGACCAAATCAATATTGTATAGACCGTTATCATTCTATGTAGTTGAACAATATGAATAATGAAATTAAACCTGATGTGTGTGGTTCCCTATATGTTTTAAAAGGAAATACAAAAAAGTAAATTGCAGCCTAATACACTGGTGATATCAGTACAACTAGAACCTTCTGAATCTACCACACTGATTTTTCAGTACATTAGTGAATGGTGTGTCTGTGAACACTGGTAAGCTTGCAGCCTTTATTTACACTGGCACAAAAAGGAAACGAGGCTTTTGCCAAAACATTTCATAGGTATTTGCCAGTAGCAGAGGAAAAGTGAGGTTTGAATCTTTAACTTCATTCTCGGTACCATCATGTATGGATTCTTCTGCTTGCCTCCCCTGTACTTCACTTGTTCGACCCTTTCCTCCCCAAATTGTCCATGATCCAATCCTGTATTTCCCCATGGCATTCTGTTTAGCTAGCCAGCTCCAGTTTCCTTTCTCACTTTTCACCCTGTTCCTGGTGTTTTGCCCCATTGTTTCAGAGCTGCTCTGCTTCATCTCCTGCTGCTCATCTTCTATCTCGTTCCCATTGAGTCTAAATCAGTTGGGACATATTTCCTAATGACCTTTTTGGTTTTTGCTTCTCCTGACTTCTACTTTCTGGCTAAGGCCTCAAGGGTTTCCAAGTTCCCCACAGAGCTCCAGCTTTTCCTTACTCCAACATCTACTTCCCATTTGCCCTCATCCATTTCATCCCAATTACTAATCATGTCCCAGGTCCGTTCCCTAGTATGGCTCCTCCTTTACATTACATTCCAGTGAGTTTCTTTTTCATTTGCTGAGATTTCTTAACCTGTACTCTTCCTCCTCCCTTCAATCTTGAAAATGGCTGAATTTTTTTTTTTTTTTTTAGCTGAAATGTTCCAGAGAGATGTTCTGCCTGAAGTAGATTGCCATGTTTTGCAAAACTTTATACAATAGAAAACATGGTCTTATCGTAGGAATTGCTGGCAGATGTGTAATTACATGTAGGTCTCTATAACCCACACAACATATGAGCAGCACTAACTGAGTCAGATCAAGGGTCTGTCTTACTCAATATCATTTCTCCGCTGTGACTAGCAGCAGATAGTGGGGGAAGAGCGTGCTAAGGAGACAAGTATTGCAACCCTTTTTCCTGCAAGCTTTCCCAGTCTATAGCAACTCTGTTGCCTCCTGAGCCAGAGGTGCTATCTTTGTATTTAAACTTCGACCCAGACTGTCCCTAGCTTGGCAGAGCTTCAATTATGCAGCTTTATTCTTGAAAAGTTCTGTTATTGGCTTATGCACAACGAAAGAAAGAGGCCAGCATTTCTTTAAGCACAATGGTCATTTATTAGGGTAATACTCTTAACACACACTACTTGAGACTAAATTAGCCTGTTCATGGCAGATGAACAGCAGGTTGCCATTCTTTGCCCTTTCCTGGTATGTTCAGACTCTTTCATAATTCCCTTTTTTCCATTGGATGCCCAGGTTAACAAACAAATAAGTGGGTGGCAATCTCAAGCACAAAAGTAAGCTGCAGGCAGTCCTTTCTGATGGTTAATTTGATTTTTTTCACTAACCGTTTTCACTTACAGAATTGTAAAAGGTAAGTTGAGGTCAAGTGCTTATGCCAGGGAAGCAATAAGCAGCTCCTAACTTCTTGTATTGTGAGGTAATTTGTGGTACTGTGGAATATTAATCAAGAAACTTGGAAAATGTGCTTTCRGTTAAATTATAAATGAAGAAAAGGAGGTGTGCAATTATGACCAAAAATGCTACAACATGCTGCTCCTTGCATATGTTCTGTGCAAAACCCTCTGCCCATGCCCTCATTTCTGGGTAGCTAGCAATATCTAAAAAGATTATACAGTGCCTCAAAATGTAATGTGCTATGTTGAATGCCCCAGTAGCTGTGGATAAGTGGGAAGAAACGTATGGCTGAGATTATATTTTACATACTGTTGAGTAATTTGAAGCAACAAACCTTATTTTCTTAGATGGTACTTCTGGTCTAAATTGTAAGCCCCTGACTAAATTTCATTTGCAATGTAGATGCTGATGGCAACCTGAAGCATAGCAGCAGTGCTATTAGTCCCTAGACTCTCAGCTCTGGTACTGTCTTGCTATAATTTTTTTTATATTTTGAATTCAGTAAAATGCTCTACAGTAAACGAAGAGAGGAATACAGGGAGTGGGCTATTTACCTAGAGTGGATATAGATTTATACACAAAAATCAAAGTTAGATTTCAATTCTTGTTTATCTCTCCTTGCCAGTAAAAATATGTAACCTTTTAAAGACAGTGCCTAGGTATCCTAGATACTCAAATTCAAAATTGGTATAGCAGAATTAAAAGCTGATTTCCTGAAAGAAGATAAAAATAATCTGTTTTTGTATTTTACCTTTTCTTAAACAGTAAAAAAAAAGAAAGG
>JAYKAV010001088.1:1385768-1401583 GCA_035582835.1 Phoebastria nigripes
GGGGGGGAACCAAAAAAACTATTTCAGACTATTCAGAGTTCCTAGTTTACATTTTGCTAAAATGTTAAGAAATAATTTTCCAGAACTTGACTACAAACTTTCAGCTGCTCCATCACCTCCCTCTTAAATACTCTCAGCTGTTCTGTCTCTGTGTTCATGAACTTTTTGTTCTCAGCTCACTGAAATTTCAACCTGCAAAACTTGTCTGCTTTGAACTACTCCAGACTTAACGTTTCTGTGTTTTGCAACTAACTCTCTGAAGTTAAGTACCAGTCTGTACTAAGGAGGATTACTCTTGTGAGTAAAAGGTTGTTAGAATATGCTAAATTCAAGTGAAAAATAGAATGCTACACTTCAGTTTCTCTTCCTATGTAGTTTGAGGCTTTTTGTGGTGTGTATCATTTTTGTAAAATGTTTCATTAGTTCTACTTCAGAAAAGTTTGGGTGGTTATTTTGTGGTACGTAGAACACAACTCTCTAAAAGCTTAATTGTTACTAATTGTTCATAGTGCATAGCTATTGTCATAACCAATCTATAACAGTATGCCATGATTGTGAGTACTTGTAAAACACAACAAACTTCCTCTTTCCTAAAGTTTTCACAGTTGAAGAGGCATTCAGCATGTTCTCCTTATAAATAATTTGGTATTGTCCCTCTGTCTTGTGCATCACCAGGTTTTCGTTGTTGGTAGAGCTTTCACTGCTGTTGCTATCACCTTCTTCTGGCCAGTGGTGCAGTGCTGCATACATTTCAATAACTGTAATTTGTGCTCATGATTATCAACATGAAACATGCCACATAACTCCTCTAGCAGCTATCCATCCTTTTTGGTGTGTCTATTTGTATAATTGTTTGGGTTGGGGTTTTGGGGCTTTTTTTGTTTGTTGTTGTTCCCCCTGCCCCCCCCCGTCAAGTTAAGCCCTAAGGCTTTATTTAAACAATTTCTGTCTCAAGATTGTTAAGAAATTTCCATGGACTCTTAATAAAGCTCTAAACTTACTGAAGCCATTATGTCACAGAGCCCTCAAAACAGCATGATGTTTACAGCTCAGAYTTTGTGTTGTGTGTGAGGAAGTACAGTATTAACCACTTATGGGCTGGCAGAGTTATTAGATGGCAATTTGACTCCCCTGAAAAATTGTATCATTTTTCTCCCTTTTGTGGTTATTTTTGGTGAGTCAAAATGGAGAAATACATTTCTATCTCTAAATGTGTACACAGGTTACTGTCTCCTGACTGTCTGTAGTAGGATTGAGAACATATTCCTTTCTCCTTCACTGTAACCCTACTTAGATGGTGTTTGGGGCAGGTCATGGAAAAGAATGCAAGCTGAAACACGACCACAGTGCACAGGCTACAACATATGCGACTCCCCTGGCAGATTTCAAAGGTTCAGATTTACCTTAATAACCTCTGTTGCTGAGCACTTTGACAGAAGTGAAAATCTGACCATGTTCTTCAGGATTTTGCAAGTATTGGAACAGGATTTTCTTTATCTCGCCAGTAGGGACATACTGTAGCATCAAACCTAACTACGAGTGTGATAGCTTTCCATTTCGTCTCACTAGCAGGTATCAAGAGAAATTAATTTTGGGGCTCTGCTTATACTGAACTGGAAGATGTGAGAATAAGTTTGAAAAAGAAAACTAACAATTGCTGGCATTCAGTATTAAAAACTATATATTTTAAGGACAAAACTCATGACTCCCAGTGAATGTAAAAGCCTGACATGAATTTGAAGCTTATCAGCTAACTAAGAAACTGATAGTGCTGTGAGATCTTGGAGATTTCCGAAGTAATAGTGACTGTAAGGCAGTTTCCCTTTTCACATGCCACTTCTGAAAACTGAGCTGGCAACTCTGCATCAGCTATTTTGTACAGGCTTCCAGTACAAGGAGAATTGGACAGATTCATGATCCCAGTAAAATACTTCTGTGTTCTTCGGAGCCAAGGTGGGGTTACCGTGGGTAAGCTGTATATTGTGCTATAAAACCTATGCATCAGCRTTTTCTGAGGTTTTGTTTTGTTTTTTCCTTTTAATTATTCTGTTGTAAAGACAGACCCTTTTTTGTCCCTCTTTCTGTGCTGCTTATCCTAAAAAGTGGGAATCAAAGTCCTTTATCCATCTGGAGAAAGGGAGGAGCGCAAATAAATGTGAATAGCAAGAAATAAAAATAGCAAAACTGTAAAATAGCAAGAGACCAACAGGTTTCCCCTCCATAATGCATGGTGGCTTTGTAGATTAGGGAGTGTACTCGCACTTCTTTTCTCTGGTGTCTTTTAGTCCTGAAAGAACATGGAGAAGTTTTGCCATTGCTGCTACAGTAACTGAAATGACTGTACCGTGGGGCATTATCTGGCAGCATTTAAAGAGCCACAGTACCAGCCTGAGCAGGTTACTCATCCTAATGTGGGAGCAGCTGGTGTGCCTGCTTCTTCATTTTTCCTTTTTTTTTTCTTTCTTTTTTTTTTTTTTTTTTTTTNTTTTTTTTTTTTTAATTTACACATTAGACCTCCTGGGCTAGGATCTAAGTCTCGAGTCTCTCTTTGGTTGGCAAAAAACCCAATTTATTTCTTCGAGGAATTTTTCAGGGAGTAATTTCTAAAAAATGGTCTAGGAAATATTCACAATGAAGTTGAAAATGCCTATCCCTTAAATAAATAAACAAAATAGCCTCAACATACAAATAACGCTTGAGACCACACACCTGATGAGCATTCTCCATGTTCTAGTCTTGCTCTCCAATTAACATCTACGGGGGCATTCGCTATACACGTCAATACAACGTTTCTCCTTTCAGCAAAGTAAGATCCCATGCTTTACCCTGCAATATTGTTATTCGCAAAACAGGGTGCATGTGAGCTAATATGCCTCAAGCCTAGGAAACTTCTTGCGTGCCAGAGCTGAGAGCTGGACGGGTCAGGCCGGGATGGGGGGCGGAGGAGGGCCCGGCAGACGCGTGGCGGCCGCCGGTTCCTGCGCTGCTCCCGCCCCGCTCCAGCCGCAGGTAGATAAGGGTTGCTCTTCCCCCTCTCCCTGCCCTCTCCGCAGCCTGTCCTCCCTCACGGCCGCGCTCTGCCAGCGCCCCCCTCCCCCTTTCCTTGGCGGGAGGCGAGGCGAGGGGAGGGGAGGGGGTGCGGGCGCTGCTGGCCGGGCGGCTCCGCACCTCTGGGCGGTGGCTCCGCACCTGTGCGCGGCGCTCCGCGGCCGCCCCGCCCGGCAGCCGGCGGCGGGGGCGGGAGCACTCTGCGGTGCTGGGGTTGACGAGCGGGGGGCTCCCGGCGCCGGAGGCGGTGCGGCGGCATCCCCATCCTCCTCCTCCCCATCCTTCCCTCCCTCCCTCCGCCTCCTCCCTCCCTTCCCCCGGGCGCCCTCTGCACTTTCTTCTCGAACCACCCTCGTAGGCAAACTTTGATGGGGAACCTCGCACCGCGCTGGAAAAATGCCGGTTATGAAGGGATTACTGGCACCCCAGAACACCTTCCTCGACACCATCGCCACCCGGTTTGACGGCACACGTGAGTCCGGGCTGGGGCAGCGGGCTTCGGCTCCGGGCGCCCGGAGAAGGGGGTGCACGGGGGGCACTGTGCATACCATGGGAGCCTCCTCTTCCCTCCCCTCCGCCCTCCGGGGGTTTCCTTGGCACCAGAAGCCGGCAATGAGGAGGGGGAGGCGAGGGAGCTCCCAGCCTCTCCCGCTTTCCTGCCTGGCTTCTCCACAGCTTTGCAGGTGAGGAGGGTGCCTGGTCCCCTCTCCTCCCGAACCCCTGCGCGGGGGCTTCGGGAAAGCCGGGATCAGGGTGAGCCGGGCTGCCCCTGGAGCCAGGATCTCTGCAGGAAAGTTGTGCGTTGGGCTGGGGCTGGGGCTTCCCCCCCCCGCCCCGCGCCCCTGCCAGCAGAGAGGCTGCGAGGGAAAGGCAGGCTTCAGAGCCTGGACAGGGCTTTGGCAGGAGGTTTGGGGAATTTTTTTCTTTATTGCCCCCAGCCCCGCTATTAAATTTCATTAAAAGCTGAATTCCTGTAAGTCGGGCTCAGCAGTGGCAGCAGCTGTTGCAGGGTGTTAGTGGAGGGAGGGAGGGAGGAAGGAAGGAAGGGCCCTTCAGCGGCAGCGCGGCGCTGGCGGCGGCGTCCGGCTGCAGCACCATGGACGGGGCCCGGTCCCGGCGGGGCCGCGCGGGGCTCCGCGGGGCTCCGCTCCCCGCCGCGCACGGCTCCTCCCGCGGCGCCCGCCTCGGCCCCGCTCGGCAGCTCCCCTGGCAAGGAGCTGCCTTAACGTCCGGAGCTGGCTCCCGTGCGGGAAGTTGGCTTGCTCCCCTGTGACTGTGGGTTAGGAGTTGCCTGTATCTTGAGTTTTGTTTCTTCTTCAATGGGGCTCATTTAAAAAAAAAAAAAAAAAAAAAAAAARGGGGGGGGGCGGGGGAAGGGGGAAGAGCGCAGGTTTGTGCCAAAATGAACACCCTTCCCTTTAATTTCCTTTAAAAAAATCCAGACATCCGAAGTGGAGGAAAAACAAACTCAGATTTGAGTCACTGTCAGCTGTTTCTTGACTGAAGATGTTGCAATCTAATGGGTTTGATATCTTCTTGATTATGTATCTATTGGCATTTTCTCAATGATTCAGTTAGTGTGTGATTAAGACGACTGATCTGTGACTACTGTATCAATAAGTTGTAAAATGTCAAGAAAATTATATAGTCACTGAGATCAATTGCAGAGAAGCACAGAACTGCATTATAACTGCTCTGCTAGTCTGAGGATACATAGCTAGTTATGATTCAGTGCTGTATGTAATTGATACTTCATTCTAAAGCAATCCCTTTTAAGACTGTTTAGATGTACCCTTAAATTCCTTTGACTACGGAACTCAAAGTCCTTTTCCCCCATCTTCCACACCTTTATTTCTATAAAGCGTATGGGTATTATTTACTGCATATTGAAGCATGCAGCTCTAATAGGAGTTTTGTTGCTGATACTGTCATTTGCCAGAAAAGCAGTTCTTCCCTGCTTTGTGCTCAGGACCCTCCCCCTCTACAATGGCTTCCTTTCAAAGGATGGAGCACACAGCTTGCGAGCTGTACACACAAACATTTCATGAATTCTATATTGTTCTTCGAAGATCCAATTTAGCAAGCAACATTAGTAATGGCATGCAGGTCTTTTATTAAATAAACACCAGAATAATGTCTAATCCCCGTGTTCTCAGTGACACCAACAGACAAGTGTGGTAGAAAGTTTATTGCTTAGCTGAATTCTATAGCCAAATGTAKCTACTTTTTTAAAGCAATAATTCTACTAACCTTCATGAAGTTAATTGGGCCAATTTTTTCTTAAACAAGAATAAACAGACCCCAGTGTCTTACTTTGAAATCTCTAATGCTAACAACTCATCTACTTTTTCCTGGGATGTAATTGAAAAAGAATGTAATTAGGTATTTAAGTACCTCAAGAAAATACAGCACATTATATTTTATTACAGGCAGTGTAATTTTTCTTCTTGGTTAGTGTTTCAGAATTTGGCTTAAATATTAAATAGGCCTAATCTAGAAGTCATCATTGTGTGATTATCAGCATGTGAAATATTCCCAGAAGTTCACAAGGCAAGACTTTTTATGAACTACGTAGTCTTACATCTAATAAAACTTTGGAGGATGGTACTATTCTATGGAAAATTGGTAGCATGTCTCTTAATTTAAAGAATAACATAACATCTCTTTTAGAGTGTTAGAGTAAAATGATGAATCAATGTAATGTTTTTCTGAAACAAAGTTATGTATACCAATCCACAACATAGCTCAATTTAAAATCTTCAGAAATAGCTCATCTCCTTTGTTGCTTTGATACAAGGTATTTTTTTCCTTTAAAATAATAGATTTAAATATAAAAATATTGTTTCTTTAACTGACAGGGTTTTTTTTTTTTTCAAATAAAGAAATGCAATTTTGCAAAATGTGTATACATATCTGAGCGTCAAGTAGAAACATTAAAGCAAATTCTGTTTTCGTTTAAATTCTCCAGGTGGTATTACTGACGTTGTTCAGGTGGCTAAAGCTAGAAGCAATACTGATGGCTAATCCTTGCAGGAATCAGTCCCATGTCTTACTAGTTTTATAGGTGATACAGTCTGTGAAAGGAACAGAACTGATACATGGCACTGAACCTGATGCTGTCTTTCATAAACTACTTTGACCTCATACATGATGATATTTAAATGTTAAAATATGGTTTTGTGTCAAAGGGCTTTTTTTGGTTGTTGTTTTAACATAGTCTGTAGTTAACAGACCTCCTTTCATTTTAAGCCTCTGGGAAGGATATATTATGTTGTCATCAGTGATAGACTAATCCACCAATGCATCTTTAATCCAGAAGAGGGATAATTCTAATTCTGGGCAGCAGTGCAAGAAAGGATTCCAGATAATATTAGAAAATATGCTTTGCACAGAACTCTTCAAAAATTCATTCACATAAGTCTTTTAATTTTACTATTGCAACGATTTATGTCTAATTAGCAATTATAAATCACRTTATGAAAAATTGCATATCTCAGCACAGATAACAACTGCTTGACAGATACTTCAGCTGCTCAGAATTCTCATGGTAGATATTCTGTATTGTTATATGTATGTTACGCGTACATATTCTTTACATGTCAAACCAGTGAATATATGCTAAACAAAGAGAATTAGATTAATGTTAGGGTGACTCTTAGCTGTGCAGGAGATCCCAGAGATGTCCTCCTGCAAAGTTCCCATTACCTGTATTGCATATGTGGAAGAACAGAATTAAGAGTTTGTCTATCTGGATTTCCATGACAGAGCTCTTGGATTTGCCTATGTGCAATTATAGCTTCACCTTCTTACAATTCTGAACTGTCTTTTGTGTTCCTGACATTGTAGTTTAAGTCAACGCTTTCTCAAAGAGCTTCCCTGCCTCGCCCCCGGTAACTAAGCACCAGGTCATCCAAATGCTTTTTGCCCCCTCTGTTAGCAATGTGTTTATATGGTTATTGCTCATTCAGAAAACAAACATACATATTTTTAAATTAGTAAGTTGTGGTTTAGGTTTTTGGTTTTTTGTTTTGGTTTTTGTTTGGGTTTTTTTTTTTCAGATTTTCAAGACAAAATATTATTTTCAAGTATGAAAATATTTCAAATATAAGCCTATAATTAAACCGCCCAAATATTATTAAACTAAATATCTGAAGTGAGTTACTTCAAGCTTTTGAATGGAAAATTTGCACATTTTTGCTTCTCATCCCTATTTAGATTAGGAGTAGCTTTCAGAAATGGTTGTATGGTAGAAAATTATATTCTATTGCTTTCTCATATATATATATATWWAWAWAAACATATTCTGTATGTACTATTTATTTATTCAAATAGATAAATCCACACCGGAGGTGGTTGTTTCTTCAAATTTCTGATACTTTCTCAGAGAGCAAAGCTAAAAGAGATTCAGCAAATGGCCTCATTAATTTGTATCTTAAAAAGTACAACAATTTTTTGTATGGTTACACTATAAAATGACAGCTGAAGTTCTATAATTATCTCTTGTGTCTATCAAATATGATCAGTTTCCAAATTAAGTGTGTACTTCCACATCCTTATTAACAATCTTGTATGAACAGTCTAATCTGAAGATCAAGCTGAGTTAATTCCTTCTTGCTCACTGTCAATGGTGATAATTTGATAATTCCCTATTTGTAGAACAACTTCTACATTCAGATTTGTTTTCCAATTAAAAACTTGCTCAAGTATTAACAAACAGAACTTTGTACCTAAGCAGCAATTTTCATAACTTTTTTTTTTTTTCTTTTGTCCTTACCAATCACACGGATTCAGTTTTCCAGTTGCTTTAGTTACCCCTGAGGGGTGATCAAAAGGTGCCTGATGAGAACATACAGATTTAAGCATATCAGATTTGGTGTCAGCGTGCTTCCACTGGCATTGTGGGTAGAACCAGGTCGTCTCTTTTGAATAATCAGCAGCTGGTACAGAACTGAAAGCCTTTGTATACAGTGATCTTACCAGATTGCAGGGGCAGATAGCTTGCATTCCTCCCCAGCTCCCCCCCAGCCACCCCCATCATTGCTTTTCATGCTCATAAACAAACTGGTGAGGTCTGCCAGGTTGAGCTAATGCACTAACACTTTCTGCAGCTTTGTCGTCAAATTTTGTGTCTTAGTCAGATTGAATCCTATCCTCTCTAGACTTGTCAATGTGCTGCTTAATCATAGCATGGTTATCACAAAAACTTCAAAGGCAGCAAAGCACTTCTTGGCTACTGATGCTACTCAGTGGTTCTCCCCCAAACAGGCTCAAGGAATTGCAACAGTGTCAGGCATAGGGAAACAACAGCTGGGCTTTCCAGGGGGAGGATGGTAYTGATCAGACTCCATGGTCAGAATGGTCTACCTCCCAAAGACAAAACCCTGTGACCAAAGAAGGGTGAAAGACTCAAACTTGATAAGCACTGATCAACGTTAAAAAGGCTTCCAAGCAGTGACAATGGAAAAGCTGGTAGCCTGTCAAACTCCTTCCTCTGAAGGAGTGGARGTGCAGGTGGTCTATTTTTTTCTGATAGAGGTCAAGTTAGTCAGCCAGAGGAAAATTTCCAGAGGTACATATATAGTCAATCTTCTGTTGTGCAGACTCATTTTGCCCTTTTGCTTATATATTTGGATAAGTAAATAATGTGTTGTTTTGAATGAATCACGTATTTGTCACTGCAAAAGTATACTGTCAACACAAGAAAAAATCTTGCTTGTTCTCAGCTCAGAGCACAAAGAAAGCAAAAGCTTTCCTTTCTGTACTCGTCTCTGTAAGACATGGCCTGTGTTGCAGCTCRCTGTAGCTCTGTTACTAAAAAAGGGCAAATGTGATTTTGAATATAAACCAGGGGTCAGATGTTGGAATCTGCGTTGTGCTGTTGCTCTTCGCTGGAAGTAACCAAGAGGCAAGATTAAGCAGCTACTTGAAAAATCTTTTCCTCTTCTTTCGGCACAAGCGTTGGGGGTGTAGAACTTCATAATTTAAGGTTGCTTTATTTGGATGATCTTTGCTTTCAGCAGCTATAGTAACTTCTGATTCTAACTTGAGCTGAAGCTGGACCTGAAAGACACAGAATTGGAGGGATTCAGAGGCATCTTAAGACCACATTTCTTTACTAATTCTTGAGTTCTGGTCCTAAGGATCTGGTTCAAGGAAAAAAAGTATGCAGGTGCCATTTTTAATATCCAGTCACTGGATTATTCCTTAAAACCATGAAAATTCGTTATTAGTGTATGTTTTATTCAGAGAGCATGTTATTGCTAGAGAAAATACTGATGTATTCAAATTGTCAGGTGGCATTCTCTTGTTTTTCACTAGACAGAAAGAAGTTAGAATCACAATCCTGCAGCACATCCATTCAGAAGGCTATGTAACTCGTTAAGCATACCACTTTTAAGTCTAAGGTTCCAGGTTAATGCTCATAAATGTAAAGTTAGACTAGCAGCCTGCACTGTTATTTCAGAAGTAAACTCTGTGTTTGAATTCAAGATGAGCATTTGAAATTTAAGAGTGGAAAAGAGTCATGAAATAAGGGATTTCCGCGCCCCCCCCGCCCCAGCCTTTGAATAATACTAGAATATTATACTAACTCGTTTCTGGGTAGAATTTTATATGTGACCCTAAGAAAGCGGATACTCGGTGCAGTGATCAAAACAAAYCTGTTTGAAGTGACAAAACAAATATTTGAAGTGACATATATTTAAATGAATGTATACTTTGTCAATGGATTACAGAAGAAACTCTTTAGAGGGTTTCTAAATTTTAGATGATTATCAGGATTCCCACTAGAGATGTTCTGTAAATCTACTCTCTTTTTCTTCTCCAAATGTATGATATTATCTTCTTCTCTGATAGAATTTCAGTGAGTAAATAGGTTTGCTCTGAAAATAGATTTATCTTATTGTTATCATTGCATTTATACATTCAACCTCTATTTTATCTTATTTTTATTTTGTTTATGCAGGTAGCAATTTTATACACATTCCCAGTCTTTTTGGATGCAAAGAAAATGTGTTCAGAGTACTGTTCAGAGCAACAGAACAACAGAAACATAACAAAAACACAGCCTCAAACACATGTAGAAGTGTAAGCAAATATATATGCATGAATATATTACAATAAATCAGGAAAGGTATGGGTTTACAGAGCATTAACTACTGTTGGTACTATTCTGATGTAATGTATTTTTGAAAGAGAAGTAAGTTGCATGTATTACATCAGCTGTAGCCTGGAAAAGGTGAACACGGGCATTTGCTACTGTAGTTCTGCATTTTCACAAGCTAGCTTACCTTGTGTTAAAGTGTCTAGAAGTAAAGAGCAATTAAAGAACAACCTGTTCCCAAAGTAATGTTGTTTCCTGCCCACTCAATCTAAAAATAAATAAATATGAGAGAAAAAAGAAAGGGGGGAGGGATAAAGAAACAAACAAAGCATTCTCAAACTGTAGACAGGAGAGAGACTTCCTCAGCAGTAAGAAAGTCTTCTTTTGGAGTTTCTCTTGCCAAGTGCTTCTGGCTCCTTCTGTTTTCAGGGACCGATAATAGTATTCAAAGGCTTTGGAACAGGTGTTGTTCTTAAAATAGTAGCATATTCAACATCGAACTTGACATTACATATCTTCTGAGCATCCCTAAAGCTTAATGCTGGGCTGTCAATCATTTCAAGGACAGCTGAAGACAATTGCATTATGGAGAAACACCTCGTCTTCCCTGTTGATCTTAGATGCAGGACTTGTTTTAAGAAATGTCGTCCGCTATCTTATGATCATGCACTGATTTGCCCCTTTTCAAGGAAGGGTGGTTTTTTTGTTGTTGGGTTTTTTTTGGTTGGTTGGGTGGGGTTTTTTTTCCCTCCTCATGAGTCATCTATTCTATTTTCAGTGGCTGCTTAAGACAAGGTCTAGGGTTTTCTGATCCCCTGAGAGAAACCTAGGTTGAGTCAGTTGTCCCTGGGTCTTCAAGAGACACTTTTCAGCAGAACATATTTTTGAGAGTTCATGGCCAGTTTAATTATTTTCCATTAATGCTTTTCATCAGATTATATAAAAAGCATTCAGAATTCTGCTATATTTTATCCTTAAAGCAGCACTGCTTCTTTATGAAGATCAGTGAACTCTGATAGGAACACACTTATTCTGTGTAAGGAAGAAAGCAAATAAGCAGTAATGAGGATATCCAAGGGAACTGTCCTAAAAAACTTCCAAAATGGTCCCTCTCAAGTGGAATGAAAGAGGTAACTTGGTCTATAGCTGAGTTTGTCCATCTTTGAGAAATTAGGAAAAGTATTGAAAATACAAGTAAAATAATTACCATCCAGGTTTKTCACAGAATTTTTTAATGGCAAACTGGCAACATGCAAAGTCATTTTTTTGGTGAAAAAGAAGGAAAATAAAGCCCAATTTTAAAAATTTCTGGCCTAACTCTACTTTCAGTGAAGCCAATATGAAATTTATTTCTGTTATAATCAAATTTTTTACTTCAGTGAGAACATAAGTGTTCAGGTACAACTTTTACCATGGTGTTATAGAATTTTGCAAATCCCTGTGATAGCTTTTAACAGTTTTGCAACTAAAGTCTGTCTCTTTCTTCAAGTGACTGTAGATGTATGTTGCTGAGCTCATTGAAATTGTATCAGTATCTTATTTAGGTAAATGAATGAGGAGTCTGGCCCAAGACCTTAAATGACCTTTCCAAATAGTACCTTAGCTTTYCCTATTTTTTCTAGTAAAGGTATTGCAAAAATATTCATGCACTAAGTATGAAAACTTTTCCTTAGTACCAAGCACAAAATAGAAATGCAAAAAACCTTATGTCTGTGTTTCAGGAAATACGAATTCATATACTCTTAAGAACAAAACATGAAACATCAGGAAATTATCTCCTTTAGAATTCACAGTATTTGACAAATAGTTAAAAGAAGTTAACGCAAGTTTTAACAGAGAAAATTATTCATAGATCCAACAAATAGGAAAAAAAAAAGAAGATTCGTTGTCACAAAATAATTCTTTTTGTTTGTTTGTTTTTTAATAGATCAGTAATAAAAATGTAAATACATCCGTGCGTTGAGTCTGGGTTAGAYCTTTCGTGTGTCAAAAGAAGAAATGGAAGAAAAACAAATGTGACACAATCTAACTTGAATTTTCTTTAATAAAGACATTTAATCTATCATTACTTTTTAATTTTACCATAAAGAAAAAATAATGCAAGAGATCTTGTTTGCAGTAAAGGAATTAAATGTCAGTATTTAGATGTGTTACTTTTGAGGGGATGTAGGCAGTTTTGAGGTATTATTATACAAAGCTGTAATTGTTCCCTTTTGAACAGAAAACAGCTTCTAGTGTGCCAGCATTGAATTTACTTTTTCTCTAGGCACTACTTATGACTGCTAGGGGTCCAGGTTCCAGCTCTTAGGACTTCTAAGGGTTGAAAGTTGCCAGGGTTATTTTGCTTTTCCTTCAGTTTGAACCTATAGAAATACAGAAAGAATCATCTGGACAGCGTGGACCYGAAACTCATTACTACAGCTTTTTTTGGTGCCCTTTTCTTTTTGCCTTCCATCTCCCTCAACAGCTTGTTGTGATACGTGACTAGGCATCTTATTCAAAATGTATGAAAGAGAGCYCTAAGCTGGTCATTTTGTCATTTATTTGATTTTTACAATGACAAAATTGTCCAAAGACAAATAACTCGATTTTTTTTTTTCTTTTTTTTTTACATGTCAGATATCTCCTCTGATGGGAAGAGTATGTTTTTGCATAAACTGTGCCTTTTGTCACATTTTTGAATTAACGATGATAAGAAACATAATGGGAATATTATATTGTTTTAGAGGAAAATATTTTTGTAGGAAAAACAAACTTCTCTGTGGAAGAACAAACACCTTCTTCGGTGGGTAAAAGAACTTCAATAAGTCAATAATAATCACAGTATATCAGCAATAAGTTGATTTTTTTTTTTTTTAAATGATCCAAATGAAAATACACAATATTTTAATCTATGTCTTTCTTTTGAATATATGGGTTAAGTTTGTGAGACGATAAGACAGTCATTGCATTTACTAAACCAGATTGTTTCTTTATTGAGATGAAAGATCTTGAGGCTAGGAGTTTGGGCTTTTCCACTTCAAGAACAATGGGAAGAAACACGCACCTTGTGAAACCTGCAGTTATAGAACCATGTGTTAGGCATTTAAATAACTAAAATTTCAATGTAGAAAAGTATAGTTAATAAATATTAATGGAAGAGGTTGAGCTACACATTTGCCAAGCATAAGGAAAGTTAACAGGATCGCTGATTTTCAGAAGAAAATACATAGCTATAGGTTGTGACTGTTTCAGTGATGTAGTAATTGGGCAGCATGGAAGGAAAAAGGTGAGAAAATAGTGCAGTTAGACACTATATTTTGGGGGCTATTCAAAGTCTTACTGTATTCAAAGTCTTACTGTAAATTAGTGTTTGTGATTTTAAAATATATTGTGGCGTTAATGGCCCTGTTTTAAACAGAGCTGTGATACAATATGATATGGCTAAGTTACTACTTRGGCGTGCTCAAGAGCTGCTTCTGCATTGGAAACAGAAAGCAGGATGCATTAGACATCCTAAATCTCTTTATTATCTTTTTATATTTTTACAGAAATGTTTACCTAGACTTTTTTTTTTTTTTTAAAGTAGACTTATATGAGATTTTTAGAATTCATCAGAAGAGTGGCTCTGCTGATACTGCCTTGCAGAGTATGCATCTGAGAATGGTTAGAGCACAACATGTTCCATGTATCTGTTACCAACAAATTCTTGCATGGAACTAAGGAAGCGATGGCTCTTACATCGTACCACATTGAGTCCTTCTCTAAGGAAAAGGGTGGTAGGCTTGGCTATCTCACATCAGTTATGCAAACCCACTGCAGTGCAGTATGAGACAAAAGATGGAGGATTCATCCTTTCCACGCTTATAGGTGTGCTAAATGTTGTGCTGGTTAAAGCCTACTTCCAGATTTTCTTCTGGTAGGGTGCAGGTTTATACCCAACTATTTCCAATAGCTTTGACATCCCTATAAGAGCTTGTCGCTTTTCCCTCTTTGAATCTGTAATTTTTGTCTTCAAATGCATTAGCAATTACAGAGAATTATTTGTTAACTCATTTTCGTATATGCAGCCAGGAGCCATAAGTGACACGTGAATTTTGAAAAAGCAGGCTGTTCTCCTTTAAGGTGTATTAAAAACCTTAAGAAAAAATAGATTATAAGTGACCTTAAATACAAAATTGATTTTTTAAAGTTTTATTTATAGTATGAACTGGAGTGGTGAATGATTTTCAGAGGGAAGGGGTAGTCTTATGTGGTAAAGTGTAYGAGTCATCTTTAGCCAAGAAAGAGAAAAGGAGGGAGCAGCTGCGAAGAAGCAGTGATTGACTGGTGGGATTGCTGAGTGAGCTGCAGGTAGTGCTTTGGAATGAAYTAAATGGCAGTAGCACTGTGGGAAGCTTCACTTTGGTGCAGAATATGGCCAGGGAAATGTTACTGTGAATGAGTATAGTCACAAGAGGATTAAAAGTACTGTCTCCTCTCTTCTCAGAGAACAAATTACCTGTGGTCCTACCTTGTGCTTGGTGGAAAGCCATCTGGCAGTCTTGGCTGTCATAGGCCAACGTGTCTTCATTATCTTCTTGGTGAATGTTTAGCCACTAAAACCAATGAATTAAAGTCTTCATTTCATCATATTGTAAGTTCTAGCTGGTTGATATGGGGGAAGGAAGCAATTAAAAGTAAGTTAGGTAGCTGGCTTGGTGAAAAAGCACAGTAAGGATTGACTATGACAACTTTTTTTTTTTTTTTTTTTATAAAAGGAATGAGCAACCAGTTTGTTTGTTTGTTTGGTTTGTTTTAACTGGTTTTAGGTTTTTTTATGTGTGGATGACTGGATAGCACATGATCTTATTTCTTCACAAACTTGCATATAGTATGTCTGAAAGTCTGCTGTGGTTCTCCTGCTTGCCATCTGTCCTGCCCCTCTCCCAGAAGTTTCCAGTCCTGCTGTCGGGGTGGATCGGATCTAACCAAACAGCTGCTGAGCAGCTACAGATTGCATCCTGGCAGTGAACAGTCCCAGCTTAACTCCATGCGTGGGGCTGTGAATTACAGCAATTCAGTGCTGCTTCCCCAGGCAGCTGATGGATCCCTGCGGCAGTGGCAGCGATCAGCAAGAGTCAGGATGGACAGGTGGAAATTACTGCAGACATTTAATCTCATTAGTCATAATTCTTACACAAATAAAACAAGCAGCTGTTGAGCTGTTTTCATACTGCTATGAGCAGGATCCAGATGGGGACCTGGGGTTTTGGTTCCAATTGCAACTCAGTGCTAATAACCGAAGCAGATAGTGGAAGGAGTAACTCTTGGAGAGAGAATGCACAGAGACTTTGTTGCCTGCCTCCAGTTGGAGCTATCTGAATTGGTCTTTTTCCCCTCTTCTGTCCTAACTAAACAAAATAATTATGTATTAGAGATGCGCTTCCTTTTGACCCCAACAGTATCTTCAGAAAAGCAATTACCTATCTGGACCTTTCAACACTTTGTATTTCAGGTATGTTTATAACTACAGAAACATATATGCAGGTGATAACCTGCTTTAATTACAGAATAAAGCATGCTTCCATTAGGAGAAGTAGTTCATATATTCATCTTTCTGCTGAAGAGAGTCTTCTGGGAATGATTGCTTGAACTGTCAGTGCAGCTGCAGGCCTTCTGTTTGTGTCTTTTGTGGTGAATAATT
>JAYKAV010001088.1:1401598-1414491 GCA_035582835.1 Phoebastria nigripes
TTTTTTTTTTTTTTTTTTTTTTTGGATACCACATCAGGTTATGATTATTTGTGTTTAAATCTCACCTAAAATACAACAAATTACTGAAGTAAGAACTTTATATAAATAGGTACGATCATTCACAGAAATCATGAAACAAGGAAAAGATTTCTTCCAATGCAGACAACAGTCAGAGGGGGAAAAGAAAAACAGCCACTATATGCATCATTAAGTAAGGTGCAAAGTATAGGTAAATTGTCCAACTGACAGTCTCACAAGTGACAAGTGAATAGTACAAGGAGTGTCTCTTCCAGGGAAGCAGGAGACCAAATTCAGGGAATTATTAGCCACCTAAATAAATAAATAATCTGGAACTATACTGATTCATTCACCTTTTACTCTTATTCTGCTTTTAAAAACACATTTCCCTTTTATGAATTCTCTGTAGGCAGTGTCTTCCCACTGAAAGGAAGAAAGACAAAGGCCAGAAAGCCCAACAACAGAAATACTGTATGACCCACACCATGATGGATAGATCTTAATAAGCCTAGTTTTGGGAGATGAGTGAAATAATTACAAGTAAAGCTAAGAGGTTAGAATTAATTGGGGGAATTACACTAGGTTTTTTCCCCAGCCTGATGTGGTTGATATGTTATTTTACACAAACTGTCATTGAAAAAAATACTTCCAGGGGTACAATTAAAGGTTACGAGACATCTTCTGCCACCTTTACACATTCTGTTCTATGTTGGGCTGACTTTCTAAGATGAGCGAGAATGAAGGGAGAGAAAGAGGTTTTTATATTTATGGCATGAAGGTATTGTCTCCTAACCTTTTTGGTGGTCAGAAGTACATAAAATTGATTGCTCATGTTTAATTAAAATGTACATAGTAATTATTCTAGTGAAAATATTTTTCTAAAGTGAAGTTAATGAAAAAGAATCTTTGTAATGGTGTTTCTTAGTTTGATAGTTGCTGTTTTTCCAGCTATTAAAATTTAACATATTGCTGTGCAGAACACAGTGCTTTTATTTCAACTGTTTTAATGCTCAGAGTATTGTAGCAGTTTGCATAACACTTGAATGTTTTTGTGTTCATTTATCATGGTTAATTCATGACTTCCAGGGAGAGTTTGTAAATGGCACAATAAACTAAATATAATAATAGAATAGTTTGTTCTTGAAAGCAGGTGCTTCCTGATAGCTTTTCAGGCTTGGTAAGCAAAGTTTGTGGCAGTAAACCACTGCAGCGAGCATTCTGATAGCTTGGCTGTGGGGAAAAAAAAAATGAATCTCTGCTTTTCGACAGACCTCACCAGTATCTCCTCTGGTACATAAGACAATGCCATCCTGGGCTACATGACATGGAATATCTCTCGGGCTGAGGATGCAAAGTGGGAAATGCTCTCCAGCCAGACTCAGTCCAACTCCATGGCATGCCGTTCTGCTGCAGGGAAGCACCAATGCCTCTCTTGTTCCAGGAACCCGTGTGTCAGATTAGTACGTGATTAGCAGATCAAATATCAGGGCTGGCAGCTATATATACAATGTGGGCACCTGACAGGAAAGGGTCCGAAGTACTGCGCTGTGTGATATTCAGGCCTGTGTGCTGGGATTATGAGGCAAGAGCCAAGAGCTCTTCTCCATATCATCAAGAAGGTAAAATAATACCCAGAAATAAAACAAATTGTATCCATAGAAATTCTATTTCTTTCTGCCAATACTGCTACTCCACACTAAGGGATATGTTTGTTATGGTTGTTAAATTCCCAATGTTTCCTGAATGAATTTGTACTTGCACTTGTAATCAAGCATATGGCATTGTTATGAAAAACAAAACCAAAAAAACTCCTGTGGTTCTGAACCAAAACATTTATCTTCAGTTTATAATTATCTGAAATTTTGGATCAATTCTGCAATTTTATCGGGTTTTAAGCTTAAAAAGCTATTTTCAGAAGCCTTTTGTATTTTGTTACATAAGAAAGGTCATGATGATCAAAATAGTTTCAGGATCTCTAGTAGCATCTAAATAGTCTAGTTGCTCAAATGTAGTGGTAAAGGACTTGATAATTGTAACAGAAGAGAAATAGAGACGTTAGAAGAATGAGGGATGTATCTTATTTCTAGAAGTGCGAACTGCTACCAGAGTTACAGTTATGAGACTTTCACAACCAAAAGCCACCCTTGCACCATATCTATCCCATTCTTGCCATGAAAGGGATGTATTTCACACCCTTAATTCTTTCTGTAGGATAGTTATTTTATGTGAATGGTTTATTGTACATGAGAAACATGTTTCCATCCTTACCCTGTATTTCCAAATTTACTCTCATAAAAAGATATCCTAACAAAACCGGGCTAGCAGAAAATGTTAAACCTAGCTTAAACTATACTGCTGACAAACCTGAAGGAACAAAGCACAGAACTAGATAGTCTAGGTCACAGAAACTCATCCTGCATTAGAAACAGATAATATCTCTCTCTTTCTAATCCTGGAATGTTCTCAATCAAGACTTTGAAGAAATGAAGAGGATTTTTCATGACAAGGGATTTGTAACCACCTACGCTAGGATGAAACAGCATGTCTATAAAGAGGAATTCTATCTTTAATTGCAACACCTACCTTTCACAACATTAATGCTCAGTCAGCAAGACAAAAACTTTTCATATAAATATTGTTTTAAATGTCTAGGATAAAAAACCTGTTCCTATAAAAATGTACTTTCTACTTTCCAAAAAGTTCTTCTAATAATGCAGCTTTCAGACCAAAAGTAAAAAGAAAATTACATAAATGTTTAAAAAGAAAAGGAAAACCAAAACTAAAAGAAGAGAACCCAGGGAAGTGACTGTTAAACAAACAAGCTTAACATAAATAAAAATGTGGCAGTAATTAATTTCTATATTTTATCACATTGACATGTTTGTTATTTCATAACTTCAGGATTCCTATGTTGTGTTCTAGCACACTTTGTGAAGCATCAGGAGCACATAAGGAGTCAACAGTGGGTTTTACTGGTATTGACTCCATTTTCTGAGACACAGCTGAATTTATTTTCAGTCTACTGAAAACAAAAATATAACTACTATGAATACTCTAAGGTGTCATGGTCTGTCTTCCTGTTTTCAAAATCATCAAGACCAGAACCTCCTAGTACTTTAGCCATATGTACTTATTTAATTTGTTTCTCCAAGGCAGTATCTTTTGCCGTTCCTTCCACTCAGACTAGGCACCAGCAGCCCAACCTGCATTTCTCCCAAGACAGTTCTTGACACAGCTCAGGTCAGTTGGAAAATTCCTTTTACTAAGTCTGAGAGAGCTGTCCTCGAAGTGTGGGGATGTTCAGTTGCTTACTTGTTCACCAGGCTAACTGTTTAAGTACTGAGACTTTTTATTTCTATGAATAATACACGGGTTTCATAGGTGTCTCATGGGAACTACAATGCTAGCCCAAGTTCTTCTCCATAACTGGAATATAAACTCAGCGATGAGAAATGTGAACCTTTAGACCCTAACCCTGAACTGGTCACTCTTAATAAGCAGCGATCATGTGATTAAATCAAAGGGACATCTAGAAAATTTCTTTGTATAATCTTTTTTTTTTTTTTTTTTAAATTAATATTTTTTGTTGCTTAATTTCACAAAGTGCTGAAATTCTAACATTTAAAATTTGTTAAAGTATCAGATACAAAAAACTCTCTTCAGCTTTTACAAATATGTGAAAGGGGGAACAAGTATTTTTGTGTGCCAAAGAACCAATGAAGCCTTGTTTCCTCTTGCAGTTGAGCTCCTATACGAATTTTCTGAAATCCAATAAAGTCAAGCTGACACTGAAGCTTTGTGAAAATGGAGCATGAATAATTTCTCTCCTGGCTGTTTTGTGAAGCTTGTAGCATCTCGGCACCCTTAAGACCTCTTCTCCCCTGTTAAATATTGCTAAAAAAAAGCAAGGGATTTAGTGTCAAGAAGGGAAAAGATGGGGGGAATCAGACGTGCATGGGGAACACATTTACTTATGTTCTGTTTGTTTTATTACGAAAAACAGCAACAGATTAAAACTTTCTTGAGAGATTCGGCAAGCATGGGCAATCCACAGCAGTTTAAGTACCACCCTTTATGACACTCAGAAATAAATGTTTAACTGACTCTGCGTTGATGCTTTCCAAGTTCAGATGTATTTGGCTTCAGTATCCTAAAAGAAATGCTTGCTACAGTAATTGTGAATCTATTGCCATGAAAGAAGAAATTAATTAGTTGAAATGATGAGAAAATGTATAATAGTCATATATGCTAGTTGTCCTTCTTGCTATTTTAGATATGAGCCTTTTCTCAGAACTGCCTTCCTCCCTTTTTAGCTAACAAATTTCTCAGTCAATGCCCTTCTCACAAGTGTGAGTAGAAGGACTGAAGATGGGCTTTGTGTCAATTGGATGTTTGGGAGTGAGCTTTGAGTGATTCACTTGGTTCACTTTCCTGATGAAAGAAGCTGTGAAAGGTATGGTGAATTTGGCACTATTTTTTTAACTTAACTGGTTTAAGTTATTTACAGAATGGAGTAGGGGAAAGCGCTTTTCTCTCTTTTGACTGCAGAGAGAATCTTGCATTCCTAGTCTCTAGTGTTTCTTGGATGCACTTTAATTAAAGGTCTAAAATAGACCATATAGCTACCCTTCATAACTGCATAAAACTTACGATAAGAATCTCTTAATAGCTCCTCTCAAATCTCTCCCATCTGGAAACAGTGGAACCAATTATGTTTGAGAGTTACATTTTTTCTGTTTTTATGGAAGGATCTTGTATAACACCGTCAGAATTACGCCTCTTTCTCTTAAGAGGACTGATGCAAAGAGCGAAATAGAGTGGTCAAAAGCAAGGCCGCTTTGKTTTTTGTCTTGAATTTTTTTCCATGCATCTGCCTGAAGCAGATGGAACTTAAGCTAATTTCATCAATAGAAATTACTGCCTAAGTTAACTGGAATAATTTATTTGCTTGAAACAGTTTAGAAATAAATGACACTTAAAGGAGTTATCTAGCAACATTCATTTTTACACAGTTTCAGCTAAATCATATATTAGGACACAAAATGAAGCAGCTGGGGATAGCTGAGACACTTGAGAAAGGAGTCATAATGAGAAAGGAGCCAATTTGTATCCATAAATTTAACCCATCTGGGTATGAGGAGAGCTTTTTTAGGTACGTGTGATATAGGTAGCAGTCTTAATATGCACATAATGTATTTTCTGATAATTAAACCATGATTGGACTATATATTCAGTTATTTAATGCCTTTACTATTGCTGAATAGTGTTTTCTTTTGGCCTGAAAATATACTTGAGGAGTATGAACTTAACTGGTTTAGTGATGGGGATCATAGTCTGGTTCCTGCTTGTATTTTTTTTAAATACTAAAATAACTACTAATCTAATGACCAATGAATTGCACATTGCAAGATACTTCTAATCAATCACGCAGTCTTTAGTGAGTTATCTCCATGAAAACCATTTTTTCCTAAAATAGCAACATTATCTGGCATGCAGTGTCAGAACATCATGTACTACGGTCTCTGTTGTTCTATGCAATGTTAAAAATGCTATCAAAGTACTTTCCACATAAACTGAACCACCTTAAGTATTTTAAAATAATTTTCTCCACTGTTAGGAAAATCTATGTAGTTATATCACTCATTTATAACATAAAAATCAGCACCACAAAAAAACTCGTTAATATTATAAGGATGTGGGTTCCAATTTTTCCTTCAGAATCGATGATTGTAGAATGCCAGAGCTTTATTAATAGGGAGTAGAAATAGGAAAGTTTGGTTGGCTTGGCCTGTATTTATACTTCCATGTGTGGAAATTGGGTAATAAGGAACAAGCCCTCCTGACAGTTCTAAAAACACAGATACAAAATTAGTTTATACATAATCATCCATCTCTGATGAGCCAGCATACAATTTATAACTTGTAGTGCATTATTTTTTATGAGTTACTTCCTTCTTGTGAGTATTCACCTGTAATTTTCAGATAAGTCTAAGGAGTGAAGTCAATTTTAAATTAAAATTTGAAACTTCTGGAGGACCAAATATTTCAGTGTCTTTATTATGAATGCACTTCCTAAATGGATTGCCAGACATGGGAAAGGGACAGGCAGCTCCAGATGGTTTTTTTGCCATCTGAAAAGTGTCCTTCTCTCCAATGATTAGAGCAGGGAAGTAAGGAATAAATGCCTGAAGTTTGACGGGACAAAAGGGAGCATAAGTCGTCTTTTCTCCCTGTGACTTAATGGCTGTACAGGAGGGTAGTTGTGAAGTTAAGTCATTCAAGAATGTTGATCTATTTAAAAAAAAAAAAAAAAAAAAAAAAAATCTATCCATCTATATATATAAAAATGTTACAGCAAGTTCTAACCGCTGCAGTGATACAGTTTGAAAACAGTTCAAAGATAACATGCTGTTTCAGAAAAACCAAGTTAGTATTGATATTTGAACTTAAATCTACCGGTTATATTTATCATCACCAGAAGTTTACATCTGCAGAGCAATGTATTGAAAGCTGTTGGCCAAATTAAAACTGGGGACAGTATTTCACAGGGTTGCACTGATTTTACACTAGGTCTGAACTTGATTCAGTTCTTAATGAAGCTAAATTGAAAATTAAAACCTCAGTACTACCCTTGCCTTTCAATGCAGAGGTAGTTAAATAAAATAGATGTAGAGACAGATGAACATAGGAAGCTGCACACCGTAGGTTACAAGGAAACATAAGTGGGTCAGGAGCGATTAGGTTGTTGTTTACCATTTACCTCATGTTAGTTCATAATCCCGCAGGCCGTTGGGAGATTACAGTGGAACAGAGCAGTCCTGTAACAATGCTCCACATAGTATTAATCAGGAAAGGAACCTTTTTTCCCAGAAAAACAGAAGGAGCACTGAGCACCCACCAAAGCGCATGCCTTTTCAGAGTGAGCCCTTGTCAGGTTTGAAATACCACCTGCTTGTCACTGCACGCTCTTCATCACTGTTCCTCAGGAACTTGCAAGCCCGGCCTTCAAAAAGGTAAGAGAGCTGAAAATGTAGCTCCATAGATAACATCTTTCCCAGCTAGAATATTTTCCATGGAAATGTCATCCTCATCTCTCTTGATATTGCTTGCAGCTGCGCAGGTGTTTCGTTTTATGTTGTAAAAATACATGGCCAGTATTTGATGCCTGTGCTTTGTAACTTTATTATTACTTTAATTCAAACTAACTTTTATCATGTCTCTTGTTAATGAGTTTGCATTAAAGACTGAGGTGTGGTCTGAATAGGACTCATATACGTCCTTTAATTTAGACAAAACGTGTACATGTGAGCACTGTATGGTATCTGTAGCGTGCTTCACATGCCCTGCATGCATTGCACTAACCAAGGTGACCTGCCACGTCCATACGATCTGCAAGGTAGATAGAGTGGGCATGGAGACAACTGGTACAGCAGGTGCTCACCAAGCCTCAAATGGCATGAAGCATCGGCAAGACCACTCGTGTCCTGTAGCAGTGTATCAAGTTAAGTCCAGTGAGACCAGAGTAATATGCACAAGGGATTTCATGTTTTCTGAAGGTGGTAATCCACATGTTGCATTGATGATCTGTCCATCAGTAAAGGCTTTGTCCATGATTTCTGGATGTCCCATGATCCTGCTAGCCATCTGCTCCTTCAGAAGTAAGTCCATGGGACATGTATTGCAGACAAATGTGGGAAATGCTGAAATTCTTCCGGGGTAAGAAGCCTGGGTGGGATAAAAAGACAAATCTGAGGGGAAATTCAGATATCTAGTAGTTCTAGGTTTAAGTAAAAGGCTAGCAGGTTAGACGATCTAAGTTATACCTTCATTCTGGCTCTTGGGGTAGTTATTCTTATAAGGCTGAGTAATTAACAAAATTCCCTAATTCAATTTTCTTCCATCCTTGAAGTGATGTCCCACTTGTAAAATGTTTTGAAGATGTACAATGCCATGCAAAATTTTAGCTATTATTCATTATTACTAAGAAATTATTTCTTTCCCAAATCCATTAGCACAGTTATTATTTAAATAGAACAGAAGTGAGACAAATTTTTTAGCTTTGGGTTACTGCTATTATTTAAATAGAACAGAAGTGAGACAAATTTTTTAGCTTTTGGTTACTGCTGTGAATGAATATTTTTTTCAAACAGAGATTTCAATTAAACTGTCAAAACTTTAAAAAAAAAAAAAAAAATCCTTTTAACCCTAATTAAACCTAAACTTTCCAAGCTCTCTCTTGGAGTGAGTGGCCAATGTCACCAACATAATATTAGAAAATTGTCAAGAGGCCTCAAGTCCCATCCCTATTTAGCAGAGCAGTAAGGTTGTGCTAAGTTCCAGTGACTTCTGAAATAGTACTAACTGTTTGCGAAGCTGTGCAATTACAGCTGTTGCTATATGTCATCCACAGAGCAATAATGAAGATATAATATTGTTTACGCAACTTCAGCTAACTGGAAATTTTGGGTTTCTCAGTTACAATGTCAGTTGTGTTTTAAGAAGCTTTATGGTTTCTACTGTAGCTACATGTTCTCCAGTTATCATTGCCAAATTAGCTGAAACAGAACCAGGTTGTAGAAAAGGGTTTATTTCCATGTTCTTTTCAAATTTTATCCATGGTGTTACTATTACTTCTTACCATTTTGTGTTTCAAATACTCTTTTATTTTCTGCTTGTACATTTTTCCCAATTGGATTTATCCATTCTTTCTGAATGCAAAGTATTTTTTTAAAACATCACAAAAAGAAACAAACTATCCTGTCACTGAGAGGATTCTTTTTTTTTTTCTTTTTTTTTTTCTTTTTCTTTTTCCTGCTTTTTTCTCTTTTCTTTTTTCCTCCTTTTTTCTCTTTTCTTTTTTCCTCCTTTCTTCTAGCTACTTCATTGAACTTACAAAGTTGCAGGACTTACGTTTTCTTTCTTTCTACCTCATACAGCCAACTACAATCTTTCTTTGTGTGAATGCTCCATACTCCCTTTGTAGGAGTCAGAGTGATGGATAGATGGGATAGATCAGTGAAACAAATAGATGGAAGACCAGAGCCTTTTATTTGCTAAAGACTGTCAAGGCTTAAGCTGAAAATGCATACATGCTATTCTTTCAGAAACTCAATGTAGAGAAATTCTATGATGGACCTATTAGAATGCCTGTCCCTGGAATACTGATTTTCCTTTTTCTTCCCTTCCTTGCCTTCTGAAAGTATTTTCTTTTTTTACATCTATTTCATACTATTCAGTGTATCCTTCCATATGTATGATGCCTTTTTCACTTTTCCATAGAGGCTGGGTGTACATGGGCCATGAAAAGCAGGATTACACATGCCGCCTTCTGTGACCCACATGCTTTCCACCCGCACAGCTGGCTGTCAGTCCAGCTGTAGCTCAGTTACCACACCCACTATTCTTGCTTAGGAATAACTTAATTGGTTTCCCGCTGATAAAGAAGCATACACAACCCTGCTGACTCCCAACTCATCGTGGGCTTAGGGCTTAGGGTTTTTTCCTTAGGGTTCCTTTTTCCTTCCTTTTTCCTTAGGCTCTTCCCTTCTTTTGAGCTATATGAGTTTGTTCAAGCCCACTCTTTAAGTGTTTGTGTATAAATCATGTGAATGGTGGCACTGGAAGACTTTGTCTTAATACGTTCTTTAAGATTTCACCGAAAAGGTCTTTAAAACACATAAAAATAAGCTTTTATGTAATCTTAGCAAGAAAAATATCTTTTGARTTGTAGAGGAAATAATTATTTCATGGGGATAAATTTCAGAAGTTCACATTTATTTAAATCTTAACCTTTAAACTCTCTGAGGAAGCGTAAGTATCCACAGGACGCTGCAGCTCAGCAGTAGCTAATTGTTCAGACAGAAATATTTCAAAAACTCCTATGCCCATATGCAGTCAGAAAAATACGTATTAAACCCTGAATGGTGAACCTTAAAATCAGATTTCTATTTGCAAGGCAGTAGCAGAAAATACCTATTTATTTTTTTTAAGCACTTAATACTATAAGCTTTGTTTGCCATCCATTTTTATCAATAGGCTTTCATGTTAAGTGTTGCTATTTCTGCTGTTTCTTGGACAATTTCATACAGATTTTCAGATCAGGATGTGCCATAAATATCAGAGTATAAATAATCTATCATTATACAGGCATTTCATAAATAATGCATGGCTGTGACATGAATGAGCATGCATAACTTGCAAGGTAACCTTTTGAAACATTGACAAACATATGCAACAAAAATTTGTAAAAATTATTCCCACCTTTGCAACACCTACACACTGATGTAGTAAGGAGAAAAAATGGAAGTTTAATACACAGAAACAAAAGAGTATTCTCAGGCATTGTTAGTTGTAAATGCAGACCATAATTATAACTGTTCATTCAATCTATTGGGGTGCTAGGTGAGAATATAACTACACTATTAGTAAATCAGCTTAAGGAAAAAACTGATATATATCTGGCTTCTGAAGATCATACTGTTGACTAGCAGTGCTTTGTGCAATATTCTATGCAAACTTTTTTGGGTGTGTTATTGCCAGATGATACACATATCAAAATGCAAAAAGTAGCATTTAAAAAGAATCATTCTGCTCAAATATTGATTAAAAATGCAAATTAATTGCTTCTTACTGTTATTGATTTCTTATAGAAGATCATCTTCATTTTGTTTTGTAAATATGAATCCTGAGTACTTCTTTGTCACTAACTATTTAGATTTCTTAAATTTATTTTATATGGAGAACTTCTTAATGAAAAAAAACCCTTTGCCTGTTATCTCTTCCAGTGACACTACATTCCATTCGCTTCTGAAATTCTGTAGACCGTAACGTGTTCTCCGTGAGAACATGTTGATAGCTTCAATAGTTTATCTTCATGTTCGCATTTTTGTTTTAAACAATACATAATTTAGAACAATGCAAACTAGAGGCAGAGACAAAAATGTGTGTGACAAATTATTATAAACAACACAGGCAGGAGAAAATAAGGCAAGGTGTCTAGAACAGATATTGTAGAATTAAGGAAAAAAGATAATGGATAGAAGAAAAGGCAGAGATAATGAAGTATGTGAACTGCCGTGACCACGTGCCTATTTTTAGTGTGTYTAATGTTTACTATGATTAAATCTACATGTACTGTCACACATTTATAAAGCCATTTTCCCCTTGTTGACCAGCTATTTCATGCCTTAATTTTATTTTTTAATTTTTAACTAGGAATAATGGAGTTGGAAAGGTATATTATGCTATAGTCAAAAAAAGGTCCCAGAAAATATAGCTGAAGGTCTCACACAAAGCTGTGAGTCAAGTTTTCTTAACTATCACATATGATTATGTCTTAGAGTCTTTCAGCCCTGTTAAATGACATGGAGAAAATTTATTTTAGTAGAGAACAAAAAGTGTTTAAATATCTTGCAGCATGCATGTCATTAAGGAGGCATGTATTATGCTTTTATTAAATCAACTGCAGTTACCACCAAATGATGCCATGTCTAATTTATGGTATAGTACTGCTGAAAACCAGGATCGTGACATACCTTTCACTTTAATGACATGCAGGGCTCCAAATGCTCCAGTTGTTTATCACTACACGATCATTCCTGTTTATTGTCATGTGTGTCTTTATATGTGGTAGGTAAGACATGCTTTTGGAAACTAAAGCAACACCATGCACCTTCTACTTTCCTGTACAGTCAGATTGTGCATTTAGATTAATCATAGTGTAGAAAAACCATTCCAAAGATATTCTATTTATTAAGAGTTTTTCAATGCTGAAATGAGTAACAAGAACCAGCAATAAAGCGAAATTACCCTTCTAAGTGTTTCCAAAAATCGCAGTAAAAAAATATCTAGATGTACACATGGTTCTTGAATATAGCRATATTTCTATACCAGACAGTGCTATGTGTGGTAAATGGGGGAAAAAATCATCTGGGATTGATTGCATTGAAAAGCATAGTAAAATCCTGYATTTTTAGAAAACAAAGTAGTGGGGCTCTGATTATTTTGTCAGAGCACACATCCTTTGCCTATACTCTGTGTTCCAATTGCTGGTTTTCAAATTCTGTTCAGCTATTTGGTTCCTTTGATAAGTGGCCTCGTTATCAGCACTGACTTCTCTCACAAAGTTGTATTTCTTTTTGTTGTGTTTTATCGTCACACCAAGCATCTTCCCACTTGTCTGTCTGTAGGGAGACTTGGAATGGGTTTCTGTATGCATTTCAGATCCCAAGGGAAAGAGGACATCTTAGGGATGATAAATCACATTTCTTGTCCTTAAATTGCTCACCAAAGCCCTGATTTAGGAAGGGACTTAAGCACAAACATGACAGGAAGTGTATGTCAAAATCTTGTGGGGTTTTTTGTGTTTTGTGTGGGGGTTTTTGGGGGGGTTTTTTGTGGTTTTTTTGTTTGTTTTTTTTGTTTTTTGTTTTTTTTTTTTTTAAATTACTGCTTGAGTGGAAGAGGAAGGATATTGCATTAAGGGATGAGATTTTCTTTTTCTCTCCTGATTGTGGCCCAAGCTTTTTGGTTTACTAGATCATGTCTACTCAACTTATTTACCTTTGTTTTTTGAAATGTGGACCTTTGTAATATAGGTATTCCTTCCCATTATTTCAATGACAAAATGTTAGCTATTACTTTTGTGGCAGTTAAATCTCTGTATTTTACCCCACAAAAAAGATGGTCCTCCTAATATAGCTGCCTGATTTTTTTTTTTTTTTTTTAAGTTAGATGACTCAATAATCTTTGTTGTTTGCAAGGTACTCAGGGTTTGTATTCCTTTGACCAAGATAAAAATTTGATGATTGGATCTGTATTGTGTATGTATGTATAAATATGTACATACATTTCATAACTTCATTTTGTATAAAGGA
>JAYKAV010001088.1:1414571-1493097 GCA_035582835.1 Phoebastria nigripes
CAACAAAATTTTGGAGATCTAAAAAACATTGTTTAAGCCTTTTATGAAAAAGTTTAAAAAACTGTGTCTATTTTAAATTCCTTTCACTTTCAAAAAGAAAACTCTATTTTGAAGAATATTTCACTTTTACAGATCAAAAAGTCACAGTCTTTGGGATGAAACCAACCACAAAATTCAACCAGTATACGGAATAAGTTCAAGTTTATGCAAAGTGGCTCAGTAGGCACTTGTTACTTACCATTCTTCTTGTTGTTTGTAGTTTACTTTTTGCTAGGTTTAGCTTCACTTACAGAATATGTCAAAAACAGTTTCCTGGCATACACTGTATTCAGGGTTATCTTCTGCACCGTGGTATGTCTCAGTAATGATGGAATAACATCCCCATGGCAATTACACTAAGTAGTGTTGCTGATGTATTTAATACTCTCTTA
This sequence comes from Phoebastria nigripes, assembly GCA_035582835.1. Taxonomy (NCBI): domain Eukaryota; kingdom Metazoa; phylum Chordata; class Aves; order Procellariiformes; family Diomedeidae; genus Phoebastria; species Phoebastria nigripes. The sequence goes on from JAYKAV010001088.1 coordinate 1,415,003, forward strand.
TCTATTTTAATACAGTATAGCAGGTGGAAATTGGAGACAACACGCCGTCAACAGAGCAGCCCTCTGTGGTGTGTTAGCATTTCTATGAGAGCTATATAGATACAATATAGATAATATAGATAATAAATACAAGTAGTTATATGAAGTTTAAGAATCTGTGCCAAAATGAAGATAAATAGATAACACAATGATCACTTGCTGCTTCAGATTCATCAAATAGATTTAGAACTAGAGTCCCAAATGACAAAAGAGTCCCCAAACAAGAAAAAATATTGTTTTTTTTAGTCCATGTTACATAGTTATTTTTGTTTCATTTAGATGTGGATACAAAGTTTTGTTTAGAAAGTGAAAATGTGTACTTACAAATATATAACTTGGATTAGATTATATTTTTATGAATATACTTCTAAAAAAATTAATGGAAAGTAATTTATCACAGAAGTATTCTGCTTTGGTATATGATCTTTAGAAGAATAAGGTAAAAAGTCTGTGAAAACAGACTTTAAGGAATGTAATTATTAATAGTGGTCATAAATCCATAGATAGATAGATCTTGGTCATTACGTTCACGGCTCCAGCTGCGCAGGGTGAGATAAACTATGTTTCCTTGAAGCATGCAGGACATTTCTGTAGAAGGGGGACAAAATCTTTTTTCAGGTCAAGAGAGTCTGTATTTCATGTATAATTCCAGCAAGCTAACTCCGCTGGAGAATGATTTTAAATTAATTTCAGTTTCACAAATAATAACAACAGGGCCAGAGTCTGCAACCGTTCCCTTAAGCCATGGTCTAATGATTACTGCACAAACAGCCATGCAGATTTACAGTGTTTGTACTCTCTCAGGGGTGATTAGTATCTTCACAGCGCAGCCAGCATAATGGATCTTATTAGTGTTCTTGATATGTTTCTGTGCAAAATCAGCCAGCATAGCTTAATCTACCTTCTGTGAACTTTGTAGTGAAGTGGTGAGGAGTGCTCAGGTGCTCTTTCTGCTGATTGAGACTAGAGGTCATGGTTTCACAGGGTGAAGACAGATTTGGCGAGGAGGGCAACAACTGAGTACTGATCATCTTATAATGACTCTGCTTAGTACCTTATGCCATTAATAATTCCGTTCATTTCAGTGGAGCCATTTGCAGAGCAGACAAACACGAAGCCAGAAATGATGAGGATGGGCAATGGTAGTAAATGATCTTTGTGGAGCTCAGTTTCCAATTTTGAGGTCCAATTTTGTTGGACCTCATCGTGGTCTCTTCCATTACTCCCAGTAGAATCCTGGAAGAAGAAAAGCAGCTGCTTCTATGGCGCTGCTTTTCCTCTGTAGGGGCAGGCAGGTAGTTGAAGGAAAATAGTAAGGAGCAACTGAGGCCTTGACAGACAGCTCCATTCTCTATCGTATATCACCAACTGTGAGGAAAAAAAGGAAAGGGGCTGGCACATCTTTCTTCCCTTCCTTAAATTCCAAAGACAAGGGATGGTGGAAACCAGTTTTTGTATCTTGGAGGGAACACATATTAAGTGCTCTGACCTGCTTGGTGTAGTTGTTGTTTCCTGTTACCCAAGGGGAACTATGAATTGCAAGATGCAAATCCAATTCAGCATGGAGGAGGAATGCAGAATATGGCCCATTTATTTTTAAGTTTGAGGAAATAATTATAGCAAATTTGTTGTGGTTTTCACCCTGCTCTAATTACAACACAGAACACTTCAAATGTAGTTATTGCCAGATCTATTTGCATATTCAGTGTAAATTAAAATAATCATCCTGATTATCTGTCAAGATATACGTAAAGTGATCATAAAATAGATGGAATACAGTATTCATTTTCTTACTATAATATGTTGCCTAAAACTGAAGTGTTATGGTCCCAGGAGTGATATATGGATAAATATTAATCTATGAACTTGATATTACTTTTTCACTTCATGCTTGTAAGTCACAGGAAGGTACATAAAATGTTTCATTCTGGCTTCGTCAGTTTTGAGCAGAAAGGCTATAAATCTGTGACCTGTCACTATGATCACTAATAACTGAARAGTGTAGTTAAGAAATCGAGTTTCTGAGGAAAGTATAGTCCCAGTATACTGAGCTAAACTTGTAAGAGTTTCTTTTAAAGGAAGTTAAAAATGTAAAATGAAAGACWTAGTAAGGAACACATTCATTTTAAATGGATAAGTAATTTTCCCTTCAACCRTTTGGACATGTGGTCACAGTGAAGAATCTGTCTGTAGAAAGTCATAAATGAACAATACGTCCATCTGAACTCTTCCTGTTTAGATTCTACTTCTACCTGGTATTTAAAAATCTTAGCAGTTTTTTTTTATATGTTCAGAATTAAGATAATATTGCTGAAAATTATTTTATTGGACAAAACAAAGTTAGTTATGTCATTTTCAGCTGAGTAAACCTCTGTTTTAAAAGAAAAAAAAGTATTTTGCATATGGTCTAAAAGTAGTAATTTTGATGYGGAAAGCAACTATGATTTTTCCCATTGCCTTCACTACCTCCCTTTCATTGTTTCTCCATTTCATCCCAAATGGATTTTTTCCAGAGATGTACACAATGTAAATTTAAGGCACAGATTCTTCTAGATCTACCTGTTCTCAAATTACTRGTTTAAAAAAAAGTGGAAAGAAGGACACTGATATATCTGTTACACTGAATAGCAAACTGTCAGCAATGATGTAGACGCAAAAGATGAAGTAGGAACAATGGAAAAATACATTAGAAATTACTGGCTTTTGATTAATCTTTCATGCCAGTTTTATGTTGGTACAACAATTATTTTTCAGTGGAACTTGTTTACACCGGTTTAGAATAAAATTTATTTTAAAATTCTCTGTGAGTACTGAGTAAAAAGCTTAAATCTGCAAACTGACAWGTAAGATAGTCATGTATACTCACGCAAACAAGATTTTGTGGCTCCGAGTTCCCAAAAAACATCTCTCCATATATTCTTAGATTTACAGCATATGCAGTTATGGTTGCAAATATAATGAATGCAAGTACAAGACAAAGTACAGATATTCACAGTTCCATTGAAGAAAATGGGAAATATGTCTGCTGCTAGTAGCAGGATTTAGCGTGTTTATATTTCATTTGATTTCTTGTTGGCAGTGGAATCGGTCTCTGCTTCTCTTCAAATGTTAAGCTCTGTGCTCCTGTATCCTGGCATAAGTAGAGGAAATGAGCAGCAGCTGGACTGGTTTTACACTGGCTGGCATGGAGAGGAAACAGCTACTGGAAACTGCCTTGGTAAAATACAGAAGAGAACAGCACCATGCAGAGCCTAAAGCAATACTTGAGGTTTAAGGTTAGGGCATAATCACTGGATTCATTGACTTCCTAAAAGATGTTTAAAAAGTCTTGAATTTTGAGGTTTGTAAAAATTACTAGGTTTATATTTTAGCTAGATTTTAGGGTTTTTCATAGATAGCTGCCTTAGTATTTAGGGGGTTTTGTTAGATTTTATTTAGTAGAAATTGCTAAATTCATGTATTTCTGTCATCTTCTTGAAGCATGCRAGATTAAGTAAGGAAGATAAATATAAATCCGTAAACCTCATCCTTTAATCAACAATGTCATCAGCCAATTCTTGTGGAGCTTCTGAGGCACAAAACTGTTGCTTAAACAGTTTGATATGAAAAATGGGTTGTGCTGGTACAAGGAACACTGAATAGATAGACTTGAGTTTCTACATCTTCTCCTACCACACTATTAGAACTAAGTAGAAAGAAAGAGGGGTGGGGAAAAAAAAAAAGTAAAAGAGATTAATATTTCCTCTGAACAGTCAGGAATTTAGGAAATGCTGAACTCCAGGGTAGAAGAGATACTCTTCTATCCTAGCAGCTGAGATATGAGAGACAGTGAATAGACTTGTTAAACATTATTTTCGGTGAAGCTTGCATCATAGTATCAGATAATATGTATTTGTGATGGTGTCACTAGGAGATCTTGTGTTCCAAACAGAGCAACAGGCAAGGCTGTGCTGGGTTTTGTTTATACAGGTCCTTTCAGAAGTTCAGTAGGTTCAAGCATTGCCTTTCCAACTCTGCAAAYGTTCATAATCACTCCATTATGGCTCTTATGCAATGCCTTTTTGGTATGAAGTTTTTATTTTTTGGCACTGACTAGTTAATATAACAAATGGTATATGAACAGGAGACAAAGAAATAACTATATAGCCTTAACTTTTACAAAGAATGTAAACAGGGTCTTGCAGARGTAAGGTTTGCTACCAGTCTTTAAAAGGTGTATTTGTGAGGTGCTGTCCTTAATGTTCCATCTTCATCTATCTGTTTTTTAAATATCTTTGTAGTTGAAGGATAGTGAGCTCTGAGAAACTCCATAATTACCACATTTATTATTAAATGATCTCTTGAAAGATTTACTATATTGAAAAGGAGGAAAACTCCCTTCAAAAATTTTCACATTATATAAAAATTTCCTGGGTTTGACTTTGAGAGCATGTTTTTCTTTGAAAAAAATCAGGAGTRGCTTTAAGGGATTATGTCATGCAGGAGAAAGAAATAATATTACATGGATTACAGATGACAGAAGATTTCCCTCATTGTAAGGAGAAGAAATGTTTAGAAAACAACAGTATCTGCCTCTTACCTACCTGTAAAACATTTGTTGCCACATTTAGTGAAGTAGCTGTGTAATGAAATATTTAGGTGGAGACTYTGGTCCAAAGACATTCTTTAAGAAATTTTAAATACCGTCAGCCTGATCAATTTTAGTTGTTGATCAGAAAAGGATACATTTAACACATAGGCATGGGAACTGGATGAAATGCTATGGATGACTGTGGTTAAACAATTGCAAGTGATCTTAGAGAGGTTCAAGTAGAAAGACTCAAAGCCCTACAGTAATTGATCTAGATCAGATTGTAAGTGTCAAGCCTTTCCCTAATGTCTTTCTGTTAGGATAACAGACCTTGTTGGAAAAGAGGTGCTGACTTTCTAAAAGAAAAGGGATTAGCTTGATTTTTCCAAGACCAGACCATTTCTATTAGCTCCTGTGGCTGGTGAAACAGATTGATTCAGCCTGTGGCAAATACCCCTTCATCACTGCCTGGGTTAGGCTGTGAACTGAAGGCAATACTCCACCAGCCCAGCCAACTGAATATSCAGCTTGCTATGAGGATTTTATTTGTATTCCTCTGTGTCTTTGAGGAAATATGTGGGAGATAAATGTGTGAGCACAATCATGATATATTTGTTTAACAAAGGATTTGATCAGGCTAACTGAATGTTGCAGTCCTGTCCCAGTCGGAAAAAACATCCCAGCTCAGGAGGGAAGAACACCACAGGAAACTGCTGCATAATTAGATCTGCAATTAATTTATTAATTCAAGGCAAAATCCTTCACTGTGTTTCACCTACCAGTAATGGATTTTTCCATGCCATATATGATAGAATTTGATCTGTGTTTAGGCATAAGCTTTGCGGCAGAAGTTTCAAGTCATGTCTTTTGAGGTTCTTTCCTATAAAGGTATAGAAAGATGTTTCTTCTGAATCCACATCTCTCTCATATATAAAATTCAATAAATGTGACCCTTTTAATGAAAGCATTCAGTTTAATYTGCTGGAGATTATTCTGGTGTCTATCAAACTCCCACATTTCTTTCTCCGTACATGTTACTAGCAGCTTCTTAGTAGAAGTGTGCAAGATTAAATAGCATAAGTTTAAGGCATCTTTTGTGATTATTTTAAGGAAAATAACTTGCACATGAAATAAACACACTAATAAACTACACAGCAGAAGAGGGATTTTTTTTTCCCTCTTCTGATTGTTTTTCCTTGCTTCATTTCATACCACAAACCTCTCTAAGGCAGGCTTCTTCTATCACATTATCACTTTGGCTCTTGATGGCAATGATCGGGTTTCAAAGTGAAAGGACTCCTGTGTAACTGCTGAATATTTACTTATGACAGTGCATGTGCTAGAGAAGACAAGCCTCTGTGTTATGTKGAATAACAGCAATTTGGGAGCCAAAGGGAGAGAGAGAAACASTCCATTTTGTAAGAAAGAGGAACGAGCAGGTTTTTTGCAAGTCCAGTATGTGAATGTGTCTGTCCTTATGTCAAGAGAGTGAAAATGAAACTGTGAGCATGAAGGTCAATGTCAGATTTCAAGAATACAAATATTAGAAGTAAAATTTTATGTTTAAAGTAGATCACAAAATCTTCTGTCTATAGACATAAGTTATTAATGTGTCCTACTGTAAGCCAAAGAGTAGTTTTGAAAAAGTATTGAGTTGGCGTCACTAAGTTACAATACTGCCTGTCCCCCTGTTGTCTATCTGTTGTGATTTACACATTTGTTAAATTACTTTCTGTACTGTTTCTAAATAGTTAAAATTTGTCCATTTCTTTTAAAAAATTTTGAATTTATTTCATCAGGAAACTTAGAATCTGAGTTTGGAATTTTCTTCTTTCATCCCTAATTCAAACTTCTCTTCAAACTCTTCAATTTTTCCAAGTATTRTAAGTGCAATGCATTTTCATGCTCATGTGTCCTTAGTAGCAAGTTAGGATATGTCGTAGTGAAGAACTTTACATAGACTTGAGTTAATATAAGTGGCAGCTATGCAGTCACAGCAAGTCATTCATGAACAATACATAAATATGAAACTACATTACATTTCAATGAATKATTTCATTTATTTGTGGTTTTAAATAACTATGCTTATTAGTAGATAATTTGTGACTAGAGAGGCATTTCCAAAGGGATAATTATTGTGAGCATTTTTCCCAACTCTCAAGGGAAATAAGACTACATTGGTATTCTGAAATAGGAGATTCAGGAAGCTATGACATTGCTATATCTTCAAATGAGTCTCCAGGACAGAAATACCAGCAATATATTGCAGTAATGCCCCACAATAAAATGGGAAAGAAGACCTACTGTGGTAAATACAATCCRAGCATGTCTTAAGGGACTGGCAGGGCCCTGAGAAACTTGTAGTTTAAGCAATTGGAAGGAAAAGAAACAATATTATAAAAAGATGAAATTGCCTACATGGGGCGACATAAAAAATAATTGGTCATAATGATCAGAATGGGACAGTGGGTGTCCTTCTTGTCTTGCTTTGCCAGTTTGGCTGTGTTCATCAACACTGTCTCTAAAAATAAGTTTCTTTTCTGGAACAGAATAAGCAATCTTTTAAAAATAGATAGAAATCCTCTTCAACGTTATTACGTATTCAATATTCCCTGTTAGTGTTATAACATTTGCTGTTAAGACTCCTGCATTTTATTTACATGAAATGAACACCCTCCCCCTTCGTAACTCATTCGCTGTAGAATGGGAAATTCTGCAGGATGCTGCTGAGTTCCCAAGACCTGCCAAATTCAACGTTCAGTTTTCAGCATCTGATTCTAATGAAGCTGCTCTTGTTTTCAGACTATTTTGTGCTAAGGAAAGGGAATGCAGGTCTGTAGATGCTTGCTTACGGGATATTGTTTACGTCTGATTTACATTAATTATACCGTGATTCCACTGAGTTGAAGGAAATAAAATTATTTTATTTTTTATTTTTCTCCTTATGTGCACTTACTGTCTTTCCTGATTACCACACGGTGTATTGTAGGAAAATATAATATTGAATAAAAACTTTCACTTTTTAAAATTTAAAACATTGAAATAGAAGGATAAGAAGTAATATGTCGGAGCATATCCATTCAAATGCATTAGTGTTTTTTCCAAGTTGCTCTTTCATTATCCTTTTTTGATATTTTTCTCTTCAAGATCAAGTTACCATGCCATTATGGACTGCTTTGTGGTGCCACATAGGTGCTGTCACTTTTCTGAACTGTTTCTTTAGGTCTTGTGCCTACTACCCGAGTTCTAAATAAACAGTTTAGCAAGACCAAGAAACCYGTTTAAGGAAAGCTACATGCAGACTTTTCTCCTAATCAAGCTCATTACACATGTCCTAATTTAAAAGGATAGGGCATGATATTGTTCCCATTGAAGCTCGTGGCCCAACTCCTATTAGACACCTTTCAATATACCATCATATCAAATACGCTTTGAGTTTATGCACCAGGCAAAGAACTGAAAAGGATTCAAGTGTTGYTAAAACATTCACCTTAAACTTTCCTGTATTTTGCTGGTGATGTGAAATGCTTGTTCTCCATGTGCATGTCACAATTGCCATAGATGGGAAAATTTTACAGGATACCACTAAATTYCCAAGATCATTTACATTTCTACAATTAATTTTCAGTGTATTATTTATAGTGGTTTACCTTATTTTCAAACAGTATGTGCTAAGGAAATTACACAAGTCTGCATATGTGGAGCTATCACAGACCGTCAGAGGAATACAGCATGAACTCCAACACTTAGGCTAGCAGAGACGTTCCATTATGTCTAAGCAGAGAGGGCAGGAGCCCGACAGGTATGATCTGTTAATGAGTCAGGACATTACATCAGGATGCTGGTGTGCTTGCTCTATTTTCCTCGGTTGCTGTTGTGGTCCACTTCAACTTCTGTTGGGCGACTCTTTACCAAGTCTGTCAGGGGCAGATTAGACCCTGTAGATTCTTGGATTGGTTTTTTTTTTGGTTGCAGAATGAAGAATACATTTTATTGAACATCTCAGACTGTTTCCTAGAGTGTGCCTATTTGTGATGTGCTCGTGGGAAAAAGAGATAGCAATGAGTTGTACAGATTTGCTTTTTTCTAACAGTAGTACATTGGCCTTCCATGTCAGCAGAAATCATATAAAATAACTACATCCGTGTAAGTACATATTCAAAGTAAACATACACCAGAAACATAGTTGAAAGTATCAGACATATTCAGGTACAGAACCTTTTGCAGTGAATTACGGAAGATAAATTATCACATTTTTATCTGTTTCATAGGGAGTCATTTAGTTGTGGAGATGGAGAGATCACAATTTAAAAGCCATATATAACCTCCTGATTCTTAAAGTGCTGATGTTGTGGCCTTGATGTAAATCAGAGCAGTTTAAAGGATGTTTATGTTAGCTGTTCAACACCTGCTGAAAATTAACATCACATAGCTGTAATCTTCCATTTCTTTATGCTCCCTTCAAGCACCTTTTCTGTCTGGGATGGAAGCCTGTGGGCTGTCGTTATTGACCCAGTTAATATTTGCTGAACTTGAGAGTCAAGAGAGGAAAACTCGCCCGAGCAGCAGCCGCCAAAATCTGGCATCTAGTTGTAGACTGTATGTTAAGTAAATAGGAAGGGAATTTCATTCAAACACGAACAGGTGATGATCTTATATAAATGTTTTTGCTGAGAAATTAATTTTTGAAAGCTGCTTGCATTTATATTCAATCATAAACTAGAAAATGTCTTCTCAATGATTTTCAATTAACATTGAAGTCTTTCCCATCGTGTTGATCTAACAAATGTCACAGTTAAACAACATACAGGCTATATCAAACATACGATATACAAGGGTGCAGCCCCCAATCAAAGGGGTTAGGTAGAAGGTTCCTGTTCAGTTTGTGTATGCATATTCCTTAAGATTCTGGTAAATCTGTGCTTTGTGATACATAAGCAGAAGAATAGGGATGGATTATATATGCAGATTTACCTGTGAATCCTAATAAGTTTTACATGGATTTTATTTGCTTTAATTTCCTTTGCATTTTTTAACGGTAATATACCTTACACTGGCATTTCATTTCATTATAAAGGATTCTTCATAGGCTTCCACTGAAATTATTATTGCTATTGTACCCTTACATTGCAACAAGGATTGTCAGCGAGTGTGGACTTGCAGTGGATTAATTTCCTCCCTATAAATGTAGACTCATGGTGACATTAAAACAAGACTAACTTACAATAAGCAAGATTTGAGATTTTTTTCTTTCATTGCAATCTTACACTATAGTAGCATAACCTACTGGAACTGCATTGAAATTTTCCAATGTGGTTTTCATGGATTTGAAGTAGTATCTCCAGAAAATTGTGTATGAATCATGAATTCTCGTTTTTCATTCACAATTTATTTTAATTTTTTTTTGTTCCAGATTAAAACAAAAAAAACAAAACTTGCCCATATTTTAGACAAACTGCAAGCTTTATTGATCATTAGGATTTGAGGATATAACTTATTTCACCCAAATATCTAAAAGGTATGAAGCTCAGTCATTAGTGAAAAGTGAGACGTACTTTCAGAGGATGGTACATACTGTCCTAAGTTAGGTGTTTCCAGAGCGTGATTCATCCAAGCTCTCCCTCCTCTTTGGCTTGTAGGTGTAGACAGTTTGTGCTAGAGAAGATGGGTCTCACGCTTACTAGTTTTTTTAATTGCATAGGGTTTCTGAGCATGACTTCTGATTTTTATTTGGGTTTTTTTGGTGGCAGGGAAGAGTTAGTAAGCATTTGGAGGAGGATGAAAAATGAAAGGGACTAAAAGGCAAAACTGACTCAATAGAGATTATTTGTGAATAGATGTAAAAATAATACATATGTTATTATCATACCAAATATGCACATAGATGTTTAATTTCTGTCTTAATTGTATAGTTACAAGGTTAAAAGATTTCTAGATACCCAACTGCTGTTCAAGTGCATTAAAGGACTGGAAAAATAAAAGGTACATTTCTCATACTCATGTAATGACTTTTGGGATGCTGTTTTTTCCACTTATATAGATCCAAATAGTTTTTAAGTTATTCCAGTTTATATCAACAGCTAATAAATTGTACACATGTTCCTATGAAACTGAGTTAGGCCTGACAGGGAGTTGTCAATGTTTTTTCTTTTTTTCTGAAGTGGTCCCTGCACTAACTGCAAGGAAGAGAGTTTATTTTGTCTTTTACCTCTAAGTCATCTTTTAGAGACCTGGGAGTGCCTCTAATGGCTGCCTAAGCATATTAGCTACATCTCTACAAAGCTGTAGTGATATAAAGTTACTTCAGTGCATGACATAATTGTGGCCATAAATTCTGTTACTGTAAATGAGAAAACAGGCAGCTGAGAAGCAACTGAAAAATATTGTTGGGACTATATTAAGGAGAATTGCAAATACATATCAAAGTGGTCATGTCTTAGTCTCCAGGGACTACTAGTATGTTGGAGACTGCAATGTAAGATCCAGGGTTAGGTAGCAGAACTGGGAATGTAAAGGTGGTAATTTAAAAGAAGCGTATGAAATCTTTCAGACTGCATGGTATTTTGATTATTTCATAAGAAATATTAAAAACATACACTGGATAGTAATAACATAAAAGCTGTACATTCTATGTACTAGTTTTAAATTATTTAACCAGTATTTTCAGTCTGCTCATTAATGAGTGAATTTTAGAAATTCAGGCTGCTGGTGTGTCTCATGAATGGCCTTAAGTGTTAAAAGTATTTGAGGACAAAAAAGGAAGTGTGTTGCCAATGTGTTCTCAATAGCCAATCTACTTTCTAGACTGTTGGGAAAGCCAAGATATTGTCAGTGCAGCACAACCTGGAGTTTACTGCATCTTGTAGGAGACAGTGGGAAGCCAAGGCAGAAGCCTGATCTTGTGTTAGTAGTAGACATATGATGCTAACCAAATAAAAGATTTTTTTTTTTTTTTTTTTTTTCCCCCCTCCTCCCCTTCTCCTGTCGTCTTCTCTTTGCCATGTCCAGCCTGTTTATCAATCTAACTTCTTGGACTCATCCTTCTTATATGTATGTTGTTTTTTACATATGGGAAAAGTCCCTTTATATATCAGAAGCCCTAGCTTCATTCAAGGCAATCTTCTAAATTAACTTCTTTTCAGAAAACTTTGTCAAGATAAATCACAGTACATAGCAAACAAGGCCATGTATAGCTGGAGTTAAGTCCTTTACATTGTCAGGTCTGATACTGTCTGTAAGAAAACATTTTATTCAGGGCCTGTTCTGCAAATAGTTTTACACAAGGGCACATTCAGAATTTCTGCCCCTATTTATAAACAGCATGCGTCATGCAAGATGACTCATAAGAATAACTGTATGTAGAAGTGTGGGACTGTACTGAGTAAGGTTAGACCACTGGTTCTTGCTCAAGAATAAGCCCTAATTTGTAGATTACTCGAGTCCTTGTCAATGTCATGCTGTGTGCTATGCCCGTGCAGAGTCCCCTGGAGGAGAGGAATCAGGTGTCCAGGGCAGACAGGCGTCCTCCTTGCAGTTAACCACATGGGGCAATCACAACGAACAAGCAAGCATATTGGCTGGTGCTCCTCAACAGAGTCTGGTTCCTGACTGTGTTGAACGCTTGTTTCAGGACAAAGTCACATGTGACCTCAAGTCATGGGGTATTTGAACCACCTTTTGATTTTATAGTGGAATAGAGGAGTTCTGAAATGTTTGTGCAGGTATGCTCTGTAAACAAACATTTGTTAGTAGCAGGCACAAAATGGAGCTTAACTTTTCAAAGGCTTGAAGTTAAACTGGTTTTCAGTGACAAAAAATTGTAAAACATTTCTCAATAATGGATTTATATGCCTGGGTATTGGCATTGATACCATGTTTTAATATTTGACTTTAAAAATATGATGTGATAGCATTTTACCTGACATAATCATTGTGAGATCCTATGGGAATGAAATAGCTTAGTGGAAGGAAAAAAAAAACCCAAACCCTCTACTGCATCAACCCTACTTTAATTCATTATCCAGATTTTCATAGACCCTGGTTTAGCTTCTCAACCAGTGAAGTGGATTAATAAATGGCAGCTAACCTCTGGTTTTCCATGAGGTTTTGGAGTATATGAAATATACTGTTTCTCTCACCTAACTACCCCCCCCCCCCCCCCCCCGCATTTGAGCCATCTTCTCTCTTCATAGTTAGTGGATAGAAATAGACAACTTCAGGGCATGTTTCATCTGGCTTATTTTTGACATCTACATTAAAAGAGATGAATCATGACCAGAAAACACCCATTGCCCTTCCAACTATAAAGGAAGACCAGATGTCTAGTTCAGATATGAAGTACATTTAGTCAGATGAGACTAAACCAAGGTTTGAGGAATGGACATTTTTAAAAGTACAGTGAATATATATAGTCTGCCATTTTTTTCAGTTATATGGCTTATTATCAGTTGTTTCAGGCATACTTTGGGGAAAAAAAATAGCTTGAAAGATTCTGCTATACAAGTATGTCAGAACATACTGTAATGTGGGTGGCAAGGACATGGAATCCTGAAGTCTCTGTTTATAGTATTTATTTCATAAGACAAGTATTGGAAGTAATTCATCTCAAAACTAATAAAATTTTAAATGTTTGCTGTTACTGCCCTGGTTCTTRCAATGAATTTCATCATGCTTCCTGTCCTTGCTTTTAAGTGTAGAATAGGTACATTTGTCAAGGGGTGCTTAAAAAGGAGAAAGAGCCTCCTATGTTAATAACCAGAGACATTCCTATCAAAAATTTTACAGAAATTGAAGTCTCCATCTTTCAGTATGCTCATTTAACTTTTAAAGGCTTTAAAGTAAAACTCCACAAGTATTTTTGCAGACTACCTTGTACTTTCCTGTTCTTCATAACTAAAAATGTTAGGCTGCTGAATTCTTGCTTCCCTAATCTCTAGTGACTTCTTAAAAGACTGTGTGGTAGGATTTCTTTTTTGTGGTTTCAAACCAGTCCTAATGGTTTGAACATACCTAAACTATTAGCAATTTCTTAAAAATATTTATTTATTTCTTCCTAAAGAAGCCAGAAATTTATTTTACACACAARTGTACTTTGCAATTTATCTGTCATTCTTGCATAATAACTTACAAAGCTTAAAGATAATCTATCATATTAAAATAATGCAGCTTTTGAAGACTAAGTTGGCAAAATTATTTTTGCATCTAGAAGAAAGGAAATGATGACTATTACTGGTTTTCTTAACATGTGACTAAAGTAGCAYGAAACTATTTCACTCCCTATAGATCATCTCCAAACATCATTGTAAATGAAAATGTACACTTGATGCAACTTTACAGATATGGGAATTTAGCAATTAATGAAAATGGAACAGTGGACATGATGGAAATTAAATATTCATGGTCTTAAAAGCTAAGGCTGTTGATAACTCAGCAGTGAAGCAGATAAAAGTTGTTACTGTATGTATTTTTACAGACTATTATCCAAAGGTTCTAATACATGATGTAGTTCTTTTTCATTCTTCTCCTAAAATTAGTGATGTTAGAGCAGGTGCTAATGGAACAGATATTAGCAGATACTAATGTAAAACACTACCAAGAAAATATTTTTGAAATTTGACGGTTTTGATGGCAACTGGGGACGAGAAAGAAATGTCTTCCTCTGCCATTATAAGATAYCTGAAATGGAAAAATACTGCCCATGTGTTTAAACATGTGAAAGTTTTTATTGATATTGGAAATAATTMATTGAAAATGTTCTAACAAAGAAATTTCCATGAATAACAGGTAGCTCAGCCCCAAACCTTTAGTTAAAAAGTTTTATTTGTCTCATTCAAAATAAGGTACTAGAAGAGTACCACCTGGATCCCTTCAATGTTCACCCCAGTAAGACAGCTAGAAATATCCCAGTTTTCCCATCCCAGGGCCGATGTGCCTGGCACCTCTGTCTGGAATTACATTTACTTCAGTAGGACCAGGATTTTAGCTCATAACTTTTTGTATTTAGCAGTTTCAAAAAAGAATAGGAATTTAGAATTAGAAGGGATTTCCTGAGTCACTGGACAAAGTATCCTACTATTGCAGACAACGCATCATGTAATTTCTTTAAWTTTTTTTCAGTGTAATCTTCACACTGGATTTGTGAGGAGGTGGAGTTCTGTTTCAAAGAGGGTGTTGTCCCTTTACACACACTGAGGCTCTTCCAGAGCCTGACTTTTGATGGAAATTAGAATAAAATTTCCAATGCATAACTACATAAATAAAGACAAAATATTTTTGTAGTTCCTATCTTTCCTTACTCACCTTGTTAAAATCTYGCAGCATGGCTCTAACGTTATTCAGGACTTCTAGAGTTTTGTGATAGAACAAGGCAAGGTCAAGGCAGTCCAGTAAAAGTTTCRCCTTGCTCATTAAGTATTTATAGAATGTATACCATAGAATAAATACTGTCTGTATAGAGCTAATCTTCATATCAGGTAGAGAGATCTAGCTAGCTGCAATCAATGGTTATTGATTCAAACAACTGATAGGGCTGGCAATGATTTTGTGACTACTGTTGACTGCTTAGTATTTGGCATTGGTACCTTTACCTGGCCCATTTTATTTATCAGTATAGACTTAGTCAAAATTCCTGAAACAGAACTGAGGTGCAAGCTTTTATCCTATACTGCATGATAGTTAATATGCTTTATGATATGGTTTTGGCCCAAACCAATCTCTGTTTTCACATGTAGTGCCAAAGAAAGATTCAGGGAAAAGGCTTGTTCTCAACAGGCAGTAAGAATGAGGCTACCCTGACGTTTGTTGCCTAGGGGGGGTGTGTGTGTGTTTGTTTCTTTGGTTTGGTTTGGTTTGTTTGCAGATTTGCTCTTTTTTGGGGGATGGAAGCTAAATGAATAAGTAGTAGCTATATAAATAAGAAATGTGCTGTGCCATTGACCTCAGGGCTAGAGAATTGTCCCTGATTTGCATTTTTTTAAAATATAGACGCAAGCTTTGAGATTTGCTTCGTTGTTAAGCCAAGCGAGAAAGCTTGGTCTATGGTTAACTGTTGCCTTCATTTTTTCTAAAATCCTGTGTTAAGCATCTCCTCATTAAGTCTGAGGAGATGCTCATCTGTGTCTCTGTCTAGAAGAATACGTCTAGAAGATGTAAACAATACAGTACTATACAAGTCTGGTTTTGGTAACATTTTCTATTCTCCACACTACAAAAATCTTGAGCTTTGTAGAAATAATTATGCTGCATGCCARGCATCAGGGAATTAACATCAGATCTTAACAAAGATGGTTTTTATTCATAATTACTTGTAACATCAATATGTGTGTAATGCTTTTTTCTTTCAAAACACTGTATAAAAACAAGCAAATTAATTTTGGAATCTACTAATAAATATTCCATTGTGCTCCAGAAGTCTGGAGAGTAAGGACAAAGAGGAGCCTACAGTGGCAGCCATGCCACAGAAAGACWTCATTTACAAGGCAGACAGCCAAAATTGTCATTTGTTCCAATTATTAGAACATTTGAAACTATAGTGGTGTCATTATTAAAAATAATATTATTATATGCACAAGGCAGCTTCTTCTTGCATAGTCTTTGAAAAAAAAAAAMCAACAGAGATATAAGTGATACCTGTTTCCTTCTAATTAAAATATTCAGTGAAAAATAATGGGGAAAAGGTGAGTGATGTTAGGCTAGAGATATAAGAGATTTGGGGTCTTTTATTTTTCTTTTAAATGTAGCTAGCATTTTAGAGCAAGTCTGAATATSAGGAAGAAGTTGAAGTTGGAGGGAATAATTTCTGTTTTGAGGCCTCAGTAAAGAAAAATGCCCACGTCTACCATCCTGAATTACTGTGTTACTATTGGGACAATACTCACAATAAAATCCAGTTGAAAGAGGGAGGTTTGTATGGAACGACTTAAAGAATACTGGGCATTGAAAACTCCCAGAGACAATTTAGTCAGTCCATTAGCCTCTACATAAAATTTATGGAGAAATCAGAAGAGTTAGAAGAAGACAACTCAGACCCAAAATGCACAACAGCCTGGGATATTGATGGCTGTGATTGGCTCAGTCTCTCTGTGACTCAGTGAATATTATCTTTCATGTGGAACAGAGAAGACTGAGAGACAGAAATTGAATACATGCTCTGATAATTCAGGTACTTACGGATACAATCTGTTTGGGGTCAAATCCTGCATGCCAGATGAGTGTCCCGTCTTCTCAGCTTCTGATTATTGGGGAAAAAGGAGGAAGGCAATCAGGGAAAAGACATATGCAAGTCTCCTTTTCTACTTTGGAGAAGGGGGGAGGCTTCTCATGTGGAAGAAAATCTGTATTTCCAGACTCCAGCATTTCTTACAAAATTGGCTCTCTGTTCTCAGGGTGCTCCATCCCATGAGGTTACAGGGCTTTGTCCACGAGTTTCCAGTCTAAATTTTGTCTCAAGCTCGCTGTTGGAGTTATAATTGACAATCACTGGTATGACTCTTTTACATCTGCCTCTTGTTGCCACTCAGGTTTATGCTTCTATGGTGTAATAAACTTGAATTATACACTGTATCTAGAGACCGCTTTCAAACCACACTTAATGGTTAATAAATGCAGCCCCTTCATAAGTATTTCTTTTAAATAGGAACTGACAAGGTAGGATATGTAATAAATGCATATTTAATTGACTGAACAACTCTAATTTAATTCATTTATAGAATTAAATCCAGAACAAATAGATGTCAGTTTTAGAGTAGGGATGTCCTGCCTGTCTGCTACCTCTCTTCATACATAACAGGCAGTCTGATCATTCAGAAATGGGCTGCTGTATCAGACTTAGCCTGTTTATTGATATTTCTGCTTATATCACTCATTTTAATGCAGATAATTGTTGCATCCCTACAAGTTTTTATCAGCTGACTTGGCAAATATTTTTAAATAACTGGTAAGTAGTTGTTGCAAGTGACATAATGACTGCTTAATTAGCACTTATTTCTGTCTATGTGCTTGAAGAATTGTAAGAACACATTTTYGGTTTGACCCAACTTCAGTTAAGGGTATTCTACTTATTCTTTTTAATCTTGAGGTTGAGCACAATGTTTCATTTCCTGTAGCTTAAAGCAAGCTATTAACTTTGTTCAGCTTTCCTGAGTCTTGATGAATGTCTTCAAGATGACAATCTACTTGCAAGACAGAGGAGTGGGTAAATATTGGTAAGGAAAGTTGTCTCATGTCCTGTACGCATAGCACAGAACTATTGTTTTATTAGTGGATAAAACAGTTGGCTGTCAGGAAGGTTATCTACCCTTGGCTCTCTGAAACTGTTGTAATTCACAATATAACTGGCTGCAGGAATAGGTCACAAACAATTAATTTCCAACCTCAAATATAGTCCACAAAAACTAACTTCAGTCTTTATCTTCTGGTTTTCAGCTCAATTGCAGGCAGTGCCTTTGCATCCTTGTTCAGTATTCTTCTGACTGGGAGGCAAAATGGGAATGGAAAATGGCTTGAGTTAGCAGTATGGAGCTGGAGAAAGTCATCAGAAAAAATAAATGAGAAAAATTAAGGAGGAAGTGAGGAATGAAGGGGAGATACTAGAAATCAGAAAAGTAAAATAAACATAAGAGGGAAAGAAGAAGTATCAGTCTATCCCGTGTGGAATAAAAAAATCCCAACCCCCAAAGCAAAAAAAATCCAAATGACACCCCCAATCCCTCTACCCCCAATATAATAATCCAGAGGAATCCAGTGATTTATGTGGCAAGACTGAAACCCATTTTGATGTAATTCAGTCTGAGCACTGATTCTCAAGCACAAAGCTACTATAATTGTTTCTATGTTTTGATTAGTTTTGAATTTTCTGTTTACTTCAATTCTATTTTACTTAACTTCTGGTGAAAGAACAGCTGCTAAAATTGCAAAATAATCTTTAATAATCAGGCCTGTGGATAGGGTATTAAACAACCAGTCTCATCCAGCAGACATTGTATGCTGGAGCACAGTCAGCTCAGACAGCACAGCTTCATCCAGACACGGGTCACTTAACAAAACCCACCAAAAGTCCTGCTACCTCTTTTCTTGTAAAAAGATTGCACTAGTAGTAATGAAGGATATGGCCTTGCTCTCCAAAGTCTCTTTATTTTTTTCTGCTGTTAGTGATTTCAGATAAATGCAATATTGCAGAGGTTTGACACCTGTAAGAGTGAAGAAGTTGAATTAACTTCTGGTCTGGTGTCAGGGAAAATGTAGATTTAGTTACAGTTGTTGGAGAGAAAAAAATCGGAATTTTTAAGAAATTGAACCAACAGAGTTATTATTCAGCATGCAATTGCAGGGGAGATCTCAAAAGACACAAACACTCTAATCTAAACTTTATGTAATGCTCGACATCTTAGCGATTGGAAAAATTGTATTATAAATGAAATTGCAAAAGTTGCAGAAGTCTTTTATCTGTTTGAAATGTCTTTTCAATGAAAAATCTTTTGAACAGTCTATTAATGCACTTTTAGAGATGCCACTGGTGTTGCTTTTCTTTTAGAGTTCATAAATGTTCAAAGTGTATTAATTTACCAAGCAGCTTGTCCGTTTGATACCGTTGTACTTTCTCCCCTAAACAGACACAGATGACAAACCTATCAATGCATGTTTTAAGCTTGTCATATATTTTCAGATTGACAGGTGAACGTTGTTTGGCACCATTGTTTTGCAGGGAGAAGGAATTTAAAAAATGAAACAACAGCAAACCAAAAATAGTAAGAGAATAAATAGTGTAACATCTGTTCTAAAATGGAATAAAACAGTTTATAAAAGAGAGAATGTGGACGTTTAGAAACAAATTCTATTTATTGACACTAAAATTAACAGCAACCTAAAATGATTATTGCCTTAGTTACCGTTTCACTGTTTCTCTTTGATAACAATATTATAATTTAATAAAATTGGTTAATTGCTAGATTGTAATCCTAAAATTATTGTCTCTCCTTGAATCTGCACAGAAAATATTTTCTATGAGATGCAAATGAATATTATTGAAATCAGAATCTAATTTGCCAGCTGCCAGGGAGAAAAGTGCTGGATTCAACTGAAATACTTTTCAAAAGTACTGAAGCTTAATCTAAGTTTCCAGATTTCCATCTCTTCTAGAGTAAAATAAATTTATTACTGTCAAATGAGTTGCCCTGGAGATGTACCAGAGTAACTGAAAGTACGGAAAATGAGATTTTAAATACATGTATCTAAGGATGAAGATGATAAACCCGTTTTTGAAAGAGGAAAAAACATATATTGATTAAAATGGCATTCATTCCTTCTCATTATGAACTTGTTTCTTTAGGGAATCAAGGAGAGGAAATGATGATGCATATTAGGAACGGGGTTTGGTTTGGTTTTGCGTCCCCCCTCCCCCCTCCCCTTTGCTTCTTACCTTTACATTAAGTAGTAAAGTACATTTGAGTAGTAATAGCAGAGCTTTATTCTGTTTTTTATATCATGATTTTGGTGTGCATGCTTGTGACTCCAAAGAAACATCATGAAAGGCCAAACAGGTTGCACTAGAACAAGATTTTATTAGGATCCATTCTACTGAAGATTTTCAGACAGACTCAGCATCTGTTACATGGAAAATAATTGTGGGAAGCGGAAGTATAGAGTTTAATCCTAGGTTGTTAATATCATACTCACAAGAATAACCTTTTTTAATGTATATTGTGACAAGCAATGTAAGATGATAGGTCTAGAGACAACTTTTGCAGCAGTTTGAAATCAAAGTAAAAAAAAAAAAAAGGAGGGGGAAATAGTAATAATGGGAACAAAGGGGTACTTCAGCACCAGTGCTCTCACTGCTCCTGCATGAATCCTATGAAGGAATGTAACCAGGATTTACATCTCCAGTGAATAGCAAGCTTGAGAGTTTCTATTTTAGCTATTACTTTCTACTTATGGATGTGTTATCTTCGAACCATTAACAGTGGCATTTAATTTTGAGCAGATTAGCATCCCAAAGGAAAAATTAGGTTCACAAATAACATCTTTTTAACTTAAAAAAAAAAAACAAAAAACAAAAAAAAAAAAAACCAAACAAAAAACAACACCCCAAAAAGCCCAGTGACTGAAACAGTTTACATGTACAATACGAAAAATAAGTATCTGGTGTTGGACAAATACTCTGAGGGGAATCACATCTGATCTGGGCTCTTCTGGCCAGTAAAATTACAAAAGTATATACACTGGACACTTACACTGTGCAAAAATGCTGTGCAGTGGTGAACAAAAACAAAAACCTTCAGATTAGCAAAGACTGAGCATCTTTTAACAATTTCAGCAAAAAGTATGCATGCATACTCTGGATCAGAATGCTATTTTTACTGATTCTGTACAGATCTAAACCTATATCAAGAAAACTAAGTTTGTTTAGAGATTTTCACTTTCACTGTTTTCATTATGTAATACCATTGCATCATCCTAAAATTCTGAGAGGAGGATTAAAACTAATATAATCACGGCAAGCACTTCTTTTTGTCCTGGTTCCAAGAAAACAAGATGTGTGCCGTATTATACTCTGTCAGTTCCCCTCTCCCTTCCCCAGAAAATAAACTTGGGAACTTGCTGGATGATTTAAGAAATAGTAAGTTTGTGCAATAGGCCTGCAGAAGAGACAACCAGAAGCCATATGAAACATTTCAAACCGTTTGTTCGGCTCTCAGCACCTGAGAAGAAGTTCCACTTGACTTACCCATGTCTCTTGGGTGGAAGGTGTCCAGCTCCTGTCCCCCCAGCAAACCAACCAGCATCCACACCTCGGCAGGCCAGGAAAATGTACTCAGCCTCTTTGTGTAAGAACTTAAAGCAAACTAAAATAGATAGGGACCTGAAGAAGACAGGGAGGAACTGGGGGAATTGTGAGGGGTGTATGTAAGGAGCAAGGAGTACTGCAGTAGAGAAGGAAGAGGATTTAAGTATTGTGGCATAAAGAAAGGAGTTACGAAGATACTCTTGTCATAGTGGACTGCAGTTAAGAAGTCAGTGGCTAGGAGCTGCAAATCCCATTAAAAAACCCCAAATTTTAGTTCTCTCACAGCTGATCATTAAGGAGCTTCTATAGTATACTTGCTGTAACGCCTTTGTGAAAAGCCTACTTAGGATTTTTTTTCCTTGCAAATATTCCTAAAGTTTGAAATCAAATATAGAAAATGCAAATCCAAAGCAGCAAGCATGCATGCACCTCATCTTGCTTTCAAGACAAAGCTGGCCTGGACGTTGTTTGGGTGAAAGCACCAGGTGGTACATCGCTAACGGTGTCAGTTAACCATCAGTAATTCTGCATTCTGAAAGATGGGGTGCTGAACACAGCGGGACATCAATGGGACACATCTGTCTCACGGCTGAGAAACAGGCTTCTTGTGAATTATAATATTCTTGAAATGTTTTATAGATTGCATATTAATCTTGTTATGAATGTGTTATCTGTTTAATTCTCATTTTGCACAGAGAAAATCCTTTAGGAAATGAAACATCTCAGTTACAGAAATATCTTGTCATGTTCAATACAAATCTCACGTACGTGCCCATGTAACAACATAAGTGTTTGGTCAGATACTGTTTTGGTTTGGTTTTTTTGTTGTTGTTTTTTTTGTTTGTTTGTTTGGTTGTTTTTTTTTAAAGTTTTTTTTTTTAGAAACAAATCATGCTGGGTCTGGAAATGAAAAAAAAAAAAAAAGGGTCATTTGCCTCTTCTAATTTGGTTTCAGTTACAGAAAGAGAAGTAAGACTTAGTCATTAGTTTTACTAGCTGAATAGGACTGGCTCAATTAACATCAGCTGCCACTTCTTCAAGTGTGAAACAGCATAACTAAGAGCAGTGTCTGAAAATGTCTGGCATGTTAGTAAGAAATGGAGCAATAACTAATTAACAGAAGTTAAACATTCAAATTATTGCATACAAAATATATTGAAAAATGTGAACGTTTCTCGATTTTAATCGAAAACATGGTGACGTGGTATAGGAATATATTTGTAAGTGAAATCCTTAAGGTTGCCTSTCTTTACAAAAGCAGATATTAAACGTATGCTGTATAGTTTCCTTCACCTCTTGTGGAAGCTGAAATTTGTACAGATGATTGCTAGGTTATTCAGTTTTCTACTGTGAGCATATAGCTGATAGCAGATTATGGTTTTGTTGTATCTCCTGAAGACTGGGATAAGATCAAGGAGCCCAAACTCTGAAAAAGGCTACTCATCCTTTCCTAGGAAAGCCTAAATGGAAGTGAAAATTGTTCAGGAAGAWGATTAGTTGTTAAATGCTGCGAAGGCAGGGGTCGATGTGACTAACATTTGTGTCTTATAACCTTTTAGTACAGTAGGCTGGAGATCAAGAATATGTGAATCTCAGTTCCTTGCTTAATTCAAGATTGAGGCAAATGCTGTTTCTATTCCACTCTAATAAGTTCCTATTTCCTAAATCCAGTTAGAGACAGCTACCATAAAAATATAAAGCCCCTTTCCTGGGGATTCAGACTGCCCAAAGAAATACTGATAGTTCTGGGGACTACAATGGCAGTGGAGGCCACAACAGGTGGGTAAATGGATGAGAAATAAGCTTCTCAGTTGTTTAAAGCAGAGTACTCAGATGACCTCTCTAACTGAAAGAAATTGCTGAGAGTGCCTTTGAAGAAGGAAATGTAGGGCCTATGGCATTTTGGTCCTCTAAATGCCATTCGTACTTTACCAATCTACTCATTTATGAAAACTGTGGGGGAAAAAAAAGCCAAATTGAAAATCTTTTCCTGAAATATCACCAGTGTATTACTTTCCAGAGGTCCAAGCATATTTGCTTTTCTTGCATGCTGCAAAAATGTCGGTTAATCCATTATTGAGGCTATATCCTGAGAAGAACAAAAGCTTTGGGAAATGGTTTTATTTCTTTTCTCAATTGATTTTTTCCCTGTGTGCTGTTTTACATTTTCATTACTATGTCATATGAAATGGTAAAAAGAAATAGCTTATAATTATTACTTTTGATTTCTTTTTTTATAAAGCCACAAAAATACTTAATGAAAATCCTTTTATTTGAAATTTTGATATATCAGTTTAGATTGCTGCATTTCATGCATATTTTATTATTTGACTAATTATGCCCTTCTGAAGCAGAGGTTATATGAACAAGGTATTTTTAAAAGCAAATTTAAATGTTAATTAAAAGCTACTTAGTAGTACTTCCAGAGAAATAACTAATACATTTCCTACTTCTGAAGAACCCTTTAACATATAATGGATTAGTTGGTGTGTTAGAAAGATGGGAAATCGCTGCTCTTGGACAAGTTTCCAAAACCCTAAACTTAGTCTTATGACAGTATTCCAATTAATTTTAAAGGATTATAATCAACTGAACATTTCTATATATTGAAAAAAAAAACTTCAAGATATTCTTGAAAAAAATTACCTCTTATAATAGTATTGATACTAAAAATATTTCAATAATATCTACAAAGCACTGTTTATGTAATTTTCCCTTTGGAATTTCTTTAATGAAGTAGAGTGAGGAAGCAAAGCAAAGAGGTTAATGATCTGACCTGTGCAGACAGTTGTATCCCACAGCATCCTCTAGAAATGGCAAGCTAATTATATTGATAGCAACTGTGTTTCCTGAATTCCTCTTTTTTCTTTCTCTTTTCCTCTCTCCACCTCTTTATTGTCTCTTAAGTTACATTTTAGTTCGTGATTTAGGCAGTTTAGAGCTATTTTTTTATTAATATATGTGCTCATAAAATGTCCTAGAACATAAAAGCCTAACGAAGTGCAAGTAGTTAATAGTGACAGAAGTAAGCCAGCACCACCAACTAGTGAGGAATGAAATAAATAGCAATTAAAAAGGGGAACAGAACCAAGTTTCAGAGTTCTATGTCTCCATTTCTTCTGTCTCCTGGAGTGAAAAGAAATGAATCTTGCTTATTGTAATATTCATGGCTTTGTTAAGAGAATGGGAAATTAAGGCAATGGACTATCTGTCTTTCCTGACAGAGAGAAGGCTGATCAACTTTTCCTGAAGCAAGAGAAGTTCTTGGGCAGCCCTCTGAACGGTCTTTCCATCTAAGCTGAGGCTAAAAACTATTTGAAAGTCTTATGAAAGAGAACAAAAAAAGCAGTAAAGCCTGGAACTGTTCTAAAAGGGTTGGGAGAGTTTTATCCCTCTTCTGAATGAATCCCAATTTATTACTGTGTCAGATGTTGGCTTGTTATTTAGTGCTTGGATGATTGCCTTGATGAGAGACTTCATTTTTCCCTGAGACATATTTTCTTTTTGGCTCCTGCTGTGGCTGCTCAGTTTTCCAGTGACGTGATTCCCACACAGGAGTCCATATTAATATAGAAAACAGTGCAGCAGTATTCAGGTTCTGACATGTTTGTTAAAAGAAGCCTCTTTTCTGGAATGTTGTGTCCTTGAGCTGCTCCCCAAATTGCTCGCTACCACAGGCCGCTTTGACCCAAAGTGGGTTACATTTGTTACCATACAAAGAATTAGCCAAGCTGACCTACCAACTGCTGATCTCTACAGGGAGAGATGCCATGCCTCCTCCTCCTCCTCCTCCATGCTGCTCTCCCCCTGTCCCTTGCACTGAAGTTCTGCTCTCAACTGACTGCAGGATTCAGCCTGCTAATGCAGCAGGACTTTAACCCAAGTTAAAAAAAAAAAAAAGAGAGCACTTCTTTACTGGGTTAGTTGATGAGGTCAGCTGGGTGACACAAAAAGGCATGAGGGATTGGGAAAGCCTGCATAGGCAAGAGCAGAGGATGAGAGTAAGGAATGAGTAGGAAGTTTGTGTTGCACAAAAGATGCTGAGACAGGCTTACATACACAGAGTTTTTGTAGTGGAGCCCACAGCTGATGGCATACATTGACTCTGAAAAGCTGATTTAGGAGAAAGGTAAAACAACAAAGGAGAGAGAGTGCAAAGGGAAAAGGAAAACTCTCCCCAGTGTCCAGATGGGACAAGCAGTGACAGGATCCCTAGAAGAGCTCTGGGCATTTCTCCAGTGTAGCGAGTGGCAGTGAGGAAGATGATTTTTCACCTTGTTTTCCCCTAGTGCTACACACTTTTATCAGGACCTCCTCTACCACCCCCCAATCCCCCCCCTCACTGGTAGTTCCCATTAAATGATGGCATTAGTGCTGATTGGGATACATGAATTAGCTGGCAGTGATGTGTATTTATTGCTTGTTAAGCTTGTGCGTACACTCATTACGGGTTAATATTTATTGAATGCTTAAATTACTATTATCTACTTGGTTGTGCACAGTGTTTCGGTTCTCTCTAACAAACTAAAATCTACGAAGTGAGATAAGGAGACAAGGGGAATGAAGGGGTCATTCTTAGACCAGTGATAGGTGCTTCCTGTGAGAGCCCACCACTATTCGGGCTTGCAGGTGCAAGACTGTGAGAACAACAATATAAGAACAACAGTATGAGAAGAATAAAAGAAAAATAATACTACAGAGGCTCTGAAAAAACTGCCTCAGCAGTGCAGGTAAACGTTATGGGGCTGCAAGTAGCAGTCCCATAGCATTACTAAGACTAAGGCACTATGGTACCTAAGGCACCGCACATTTGTTGCTATTTCTGATGTAAATCCACTAAATCATATGTTTTCTCTGCTTGTGTGAGAGTATTTGTTTTAACAGGCCAGGTTTCACACTTTTTGTTTGTTATTTTTAACCAGCAATTGTAGATTTTGTGAAGTTTTCACCAAAGTCTTTCAGAGTTATCGTTATTGCTATTGTAACTTAAGAAAGTTAATTTATGCTGTTGTGCACAATATGCATAATGACCCTTTTTACTCATATTTACACATATGGGAAGGTCTGAAATGGAGTGATTTTCCTACGCCACAGTATAATCCACGAGGTCAGACTCCTACTTCATGCACCTTATTTTGTTAGAATAAAAAGAAAACCAACAAAAACAGTAACAAAAAGCTGCACCTTTTTTCTCTTTCCTTAGAATAATTTCCAGTTAAGGAATTAGTTCTACAGTATCTCACGTACATATGTTCTTTGYCCTTTTTTTGCAAGAAGGAAAGACATGGGCAAGGTCAGGTGCATTTACTCAACATTTAGAGCCTATCTGAGTACACGTAGTATGGAAGGGCTCTTCTGAATTCTTTCATGGCTTGTTTACTGATATTACCCAGTTCCTGTGCTTTAAGAGAGTGTTCAGTCTAGCTTAGACATGAAGGAATTTAGTCCCCGTACTCCCCCCATACAATAAATATGGGTCCTTATTCTGAGTAACCCTTTGGAAGAAGTCACTTCCCACCATTCCTGTGGAGATGAGGCTCCTGACCCTGATACTGAGGTTCAGTAGGCTAAAGGAGAGGATTACAGTGCTTCGGTATTGTGGCCACCTGAATTGCAAAAGGTTATGAAACGTACAAAGGCATTTCTGCTGGTTAAATTCTCCAACTGACTTGCAGTCTCTCTGAATTATTTTTGACATTCAAAACAGTACCTAGAACAGAAATGAATTTCCAAAATTATAGCATCAGGTTGCATTGGAAATGTGGCAGTATAATCATGTTATAATTTACGCTGCAATTTATTAAGCTTTCTTCTACTTCTGGTGTTTTCAGTAAGTGTAATTTATAGAACCTTGCACAGTTTGTGCTAAAAACTTCTTTTGTTTGTGTATTTTTAGTATTTTTCTCTATGTTTAYTCAGTGCCACTTCTACTTGATGAGATAGAGGACCAATCCATGGTGTAAATACCTGGCTTTCTACAAATTATTTCAAAACTCTCCAAATTAATAAGATTATTCTCTCTTACATGAAAACTTTGCAACCAGATACAAGCATCTGCTGCCACTTGGTCAAGACATTCTTCATCACTTTCTTTAGATTGGGCTTTGGAGAAACAAGGCAAAACTTCAAACTACCTCCCATAACAACAATGGAATTTGATTGCAGCATCTTTATACTTCATTCCTGTGGAACAAAAGTAGTGTTGACATTGTCTTGCAAGTATAGTGGCAACATATTTTTTTACGTGAAACTATTTTGGACCAGTAAGAGGAATTTAGTCAAAACCTGAAATGTAATTTGTATGTTTTGACCAAAAAAAATTTCAGAAAAGTTACTTGGTTCCCTAACTAGACTGATTTACTGCAGTGCAGTGAATAAATAACATTTTCCTGGGATGTTGGAGGTTTGGGTCTTGCATTAATTACTGAACACTTGCCTATTGTTCTGATGTGAGTCTCCTTCTGAAGTAAGTTTTGTTTTATTCAGGCAGTGTTTTGGGGGCAAGGGGTGGGAAGGGAAATTGGTTTTGTTCCACAGCAGAATGAAAATAACATTTGCTATGGAAATGCCAAAGATTCTTCTGTGCTACTTAGCCTCTTTATTTCCTTTAAAAAAGAACTAGAAATAAAATAAAACAAGCAGACATAAAAAGGCTTARGTTTTGAGTAACTAAGTATCTTCAGTCCCTTCAGGATTTTGGCATGTATCTTATCTGCACTGTTTAAGTTCTTTGAGGTTCAATTCAGGGATTTTTTTGATAGCAATCTTTTCCTATGCCTGATTTTCTTTCACTGAGACAATACTTAGTCCAAATTATTTTTTTTCTTCTTCTAAGGTAATCAAAACCCTGACAATTTTACTGTGTATTTATATCTGTACTACTTACTGCAAGGAAGTTCCAGATGCTTTGAATTTCCCCAATCATATCCACTTCTTCAGCCAAAATCTGGATTTTTCTCCAGAAGACTATCTTATGGCAATGTTCATCTCAAGTCTTTCAGGTTCCCCAAGCAGCTTCTTCCTTGATTATTTGGATATCTTACATAAATCAGTAGATCTAAGCTCAGGTCCTCCTGCTCTAAGCTATACCAATCATTCAGGAGGTCCATAGTAGCTTCATTATAAGAAATAATAGCCTATGTCTGCTTCAGGCATCTACTTACTTTTCCATTAAGATTATTCTGCTTGTTTGTTCAACAACAACACTGGGCCTTCCAGTTTTCAGCATTTTTCCTCTGGATTTTTCACAAGATCATTCTCAGCTGGCAAACCCACTACAAGATGGTTTGTTTTCTTTTGAATATGGTAACTTAATTACATTCCCACCTGTAACCTCCCCCTCATCCTCTTCCACCCCAAAAATATGGGGTTTTTATGGATCTTGCTCAAGAATACAATGTCAGCAAGCCCTATATTGAGATTCTTAGAATTATTTTGATTCAGAAAGGGTGAGTTTGGGATACACAGTGTAATTCTTTGTTATGCTAAATAGTGCAGTCTCTACCTTTTCTGGAAATGACATTTCCTGGACACTGTTCATCACTTTCTGAACCATTTTTGACATAATTTCYGTCAATTTGTCAGAAGAACGTTCTTTGAACAGCCTTTCTTTTCCACAGCATCATTTTAGATTAGTGTTGCTTCTCTGAGAAAACTGCATGCAGAAATTCTTGCAGTTTACAGAGGACTCATTTCACTGGAATAGGCACATGGGAGTCTGCTGCTTCTCCCCATTAAAATTAACTCAAGATTATCCTTCAGTTTCAGGGACTGAGAGAGGAGCATACAAACTGCAAAGGTTCAAAATAGTTACTTTTAGCCATAGAGTCCTGGCATCTTAATATTGAAGTATAATAATTATAGAGAGAAATCAATACAGTAGAAGTCACCACAAGTTGCCATGAAATTGTCATGGGGGTCATAGAGAATTGTTAAAGTGACAGTGAACAGCCCAGAAACAATGTGTATGAGCTAGCATACATGGAAAGCAGCTTTGAGCTGCTTTAAGTAGCAACTTCAGGGTAGTATAGCACTTGTATGAAATGATTAATGTTTCTTATTCAGAGAATATAATAGTAACATGTGGTATTTGAACAGCCAGTGGTTTTGACATGAGAAAGGTATGGATATTGTTATTTGGGTATCTTGCATGTGGAAATGAAAATCGYATGCAAAAGCTGTGTGCTGTTATTATGTGTGGGACCAGATGCATCTGTGATAGTGATGGGTGAAAAGCTGAGGATGCTGCTTCACCCTCTGTGGAGTGCAAGTCCTGCACTAGGCAGATGGTGCTGAGGAAGGATGACTACTGTCCCTTTTGCCTTCACATTAAACCCAGACCTGGGTCTGTTTTGAGGATAGATCATTTTGTTCAGGTGAGGAACAGTGGCGTGGGATGCCACACTGTCRCCAGAGGAGAATTAGTACGTTTATGCCTTCTGCCTCACTGGAGTCTCTAGCATCCAGAGGGCATAGCCTGTTCTCAGTTTCTTCCATGGCCACTTCTGGGGCTGCAAGTGTCATTTGTTCTCCTTCATTCTTTTTGCGAAGAGTGGCTGAAAGTTCCCTTTACTCAGCATGTGAACAGTAAATATCTTCAACTGGCCTTACATGGTAGAAGCAAGGGGAAGGATGATGAAGCTTTTCCACTCTTTGCACTCAGATCCCTTTATATTTCTGTGTTGAAAATATTTTCCTTATGTACTTACTAACAATTTCAATACTAAATTTCTTTTGTATATAGAATCTGCTGTACCACAGTGTTTTCTTCCATGGTCACTTCCAAAGGGGAAACAAATTTCCACAGAATCTACTCATTACAAGTGATAAGATGAAACATTCTCAATAGTAGGTAAACAGTCCTTCAACCTCAAATCATCACATCGTAAAGAAATCCAGTTCCTTATCTCCAGTATAGTTGGTATCAGGATATTTTCCAAGCCCCTGAGCTACCACTCCATAATCAACATAGTCTCATAAGAAAGGAGCATTAGATTTCAGAGGCAGGAACATGATCTTTTAAAGGCATTTCACACTGGGTTCAAAATGTCTAGCTTAAGTTCTTCCCTTCAGGTGTGCAGGAATAACAGCACGTTAGTGTATTTCCTGTATTCTTCCACTAGCTCTGTTAGCAGCAGCCGTAACATCTGTCTGCTCAGATATATTGCAACATCAGTAGCAGTACATACATTGAGGATAAATATCCAAAGGGCTATCTACTGCAGTAGTATTATAAACGGGTTCATCAGGCATGATATTTAGTAAAGGCATGTGTAGGACAGTAAAATCACAAAATATTATGCAACGGTGAAAATCTGGTATGTCTGTAAACTGAGCACCAATTGAGAGCAGGTGACATAGCGCTTAAAACAGCTGTAAACAAACTGGCTTTCAACTCCTTATTTCATTCATATTTCAGACAAGTGATAAAGGAAGGTATGGACAGGATCACATTGGTAAATGTTTGACAAGGATGTGGCTCTTGTCTTTGAAAATGTTTCTCTCAGTTGAACACTTGAAACCAAGTCATGATCCCACGCTCTTAAATCATTAGGCTGTATGATTTGAATGTATGAGAACTCAATGTGTTAGTTTGACTTACAGCAATTCCATTTCTACCATTCCAGGTGAATTTTAAATCAACAGAACAGTCTGAAAAAAACCAGCAAATTAAATATAGCTGGGTTACATAAACAGCCCTTCTGTCTGGTGGATGAACTTAAAATTTCCATGTATTTTATTGGAGAAATTGCAAAACATGCTTCTTTGGAGGCAGGAATCTGTGCACGCTGCTCTCCAGTGGGCACCCACAGAAAACACCAAACAGCAGCTGAACTTCCTTGTCAGGGATAGAGGGTTCAGTTCTGCCAGGTAAACAAGCACCTTCAATTCCCATTGAGAAACTTCTGGATGTCACCATGCATTGTTACAACGTGCTGGCGACTCATGAGTTGCAGTGTCTCTTCACTGCTAATGCCTTCTTTTGTCTGTCTTTTCCATTGGCAAGTGCTGTTTCACTTGCAGCATTTCAATGCATATAAAACTGCATACTAGCATGTAAATATTTGATAACTGCAATATAGCTTTTTTAGTTATGTCAGCATTGTGTGCTGGCAGTCACTGCACAATCAATAACACAAATAATGCTGGTCAAATAGAATGTAATAGTTTTTTACTGAAAAATTAAATTTTGTCAAAATCAACACAGCTTAAGGGTGGGAAAAGAAATATTTCATTGCAACCTTGATTCAACTTCATCTATTGGATTTAAATTGTTGTTGCACGAACTATATGTGTAACGTGAATTTGTAATTTCAAGTAAATATCAAGAAAAAAGTAAAAAGACATATCTTAGACTAGTTAATATTTCCTTCTAAGGAAAAGATGTAGATGTCTGCTTCTGCTAGTGGAGTTTAATTTTGCAGAACTTCAAAACCATCTCTGCTAAAAGTTCCTCTCCTTTACTATAGTTCACCCATTACAATTGCACTGATTGTTTATTTGAAAGGTAATCTGTGATGATAAATGAGCAGTAACAGCATTGCTACTATTTGAAGAAAGTCCTTTTCAGTCCTTATACTTTGGAGTTCAGGTAGATGCAAATGAGACTGGGATTAGAAAAGGAATAGGAATATATACAGAGATTTCTAATGGAGAAGCAGGTTTTTTTTTTTGTTTCCCCCCCCTCCCCCCCCGCCCAGGATCCCAGGAGCCCATTTCACCATGAGGGTTATTTTTGGTTTTGTTTTTGATTTTATTTCCCTCTGATACTGTCTAGCTTTGTTCTAGGAATAGGTGCTTTGATTGGTCATGAAGAAAGCTGCAGTCATTATTCTAGTATTGACCTGATGCACTAATGGCACTGAAGGCTGGGTTCAAGATCGTTAAACACTGAGTCTCTTAAATGGCTTATGATCTGTGTTTATCTATAAGACTAGGAGATGATTTAGCATCCAGCTGCCCAAGTTTTGCTTGGATGTCTCTACCCTGAACTGCATTACAGATTAACTCTTTTTGTAACTATAAATATCATATAGAGTAAAGCATTTTCACTGTCAGACTAAATATTATTGTAAATGCAAAGTGAAAGGTTGATTTCTTAGCTGCTGAATTCAGAACTTTCCTACGTAATGGGAATTCATTTTGGCAATGCAGGTTAAGTGGGAGCTATGGCGACCCACCTTTGAGCTGAGTCCATAGAGCTAGGTACTTCAAGTATTGTTTTGTACTCTGAATTTGTAACTGTTACCCAATTTTATGAATATATTTCCTTGTAATGAAAGCCTTTATTTGAAATGACTTGGCCAATTAAATCAATTATAGAGCTTACAGTGATGGGTCCTGTGTTCATCAGTCCATACTTGTAGTTTATTATGCAATAGTTCTACCTTTCATTGTACTACTGTAAATTCACTGGAATATACAATATTTTTTTAGTGAAGAGTCAGAAGAGGTAACACTATAATCAACTTCCTTTCTGACTCACCTAGATCTGGATAAATCTTAACCTCACATTAGCGACCCAGTTAACTGTACTGAGATTTTCAAGAGGAACTTTAGTATTTGGAAGTGTATGCATTATAAAATAATTTTGGTCTCAATCAGATTCA
Organism: Phoebastria nigripes; assembly: GCA_035582835.1. Classification (NCBI taxonomy): domain Eukaryota; kingdom Metazoa; phylum Chordata; class Aves; order Procellariiformes; family Diomedeidae; genus Phoebastria; species Phoebastria nigripes. Next base: position 1,448,004 of record JAYKAV010001088.1, read on the forward strand.
AAGGATAGTAGTTGGTAAATGAGCTTAAACTCTAATTAAACTCACTTGCATCTAAATGTGTTGACATAAAGCTAAATGTTTTCATATGCTATTTTAATCAGGTGATTTTAACTGTTAATGTGGTCATGTTCTCTGTAACAGTAATTTGTGTGAACCTGGAATGAGACTTCTCTTGTTAAGTTGCCCATGTAGGAACTGTGGAATCAAACCTAAATGTAGTAAATCCTTTCATCCAGAAGAATTATGGACTGTTCTCCATTCGATAGAGTAACTATGCGAGTCACTTGCTTAATTAACACAGCTTCTTTAATTGCTAGGGATTTTTTTTTCTTTTGTAGTTTTTTTTTTTYCTGCCTTTTTAATTCATAAATAATTTAATATTTAAAATTAGAATGGTGGTTGGCTGTGCTCAGTTGCACAAGAAGTCAGATAGATGTTCTCTTCACTGATAAAGATGAAGACTTGCAGAAACCATCTGGACTTTGATTGAAAAGAACTGTTACAAGAACTGGGGAARCACAACGATGAGATTTATAGCAGACATAACTACAGTATTAAAGCAAAAACCCTTTTGTCATTTTTCACTAAATAAGATGACAGTAAGATTTATCAAGGGAGTGCTGAGTTTAATTGTAACATGGTCTCATTACAAACAGTCAGATAAATTGTGTGCATTAATTATGAAGCAGAGAATTGCATAATAGCCTTTGCCTTTAATTATCTCAATTCTAAAACTCTGTCATGGGATGTTTAACGAACCTGTCTCTCTGTATCAGATGGCATGTGATATAAATTTGTTCTGTTTCTTAATTTTTGGGTATCAGGTCATTGGAACAGGGCAATGTTGTGTAAGCCTGTGATTGAAGGTCTAGTTAGCATGGTTCTGGTTCAGCTTGTTTAGTTGTCTCTGAGTTTATGCTATGTGTCTGGCAGAGGTTTCTGGAAACCATGCAAGTCTTCTGTTGATCAATGTCCTATCCACTCCAATATGTCCTGCTTCCAAAGCCAATGCAGGCATGCAAGCTCCTAATATTCTTCCTTTGAACTTTCATGTGAAACAGTCATTTGATCTTCATAGAAAATGAACATAAAAGAAAAGAAACATAGTTGAAACAAATCTGCTTTTAAATTGTGCTGAATAGTTGTGGAATACCTCTGTCATATTCATCCATCTCTGCTGACTTGCTGCTAAAGGAAAACTTAGTGAATGTTGTTGGATTTTTTTGTGTCTAGGCTTCTTGTCCCATCTTTAACAGAAGCACATTCAAATCATCCTTTACACCTCACACCCAGGCTTGAACATGCAACCAAGTATTTTTGTCCAAAGCTAATATACAAATACACAATTTGAATATTTTTATTTATTTTGCACAGACTTACAGCACTTAACAGTTTCTGAGCTGAAGACTGCTACTCATGGTTTTGTCAAAATCTGTTCTTTCAGGTTGTATGCAGATTTCCAGCAGTTTTACTCTGTTGTTGCACATGCCCTGTACTCCTAAACATTCCAAAAGGCTCAAGGTTGCATTGTTCTCAATAGATCTTGAATTTAGCTTGGATGTATTTTCTTGTCTAAAAAAAAAAAATAAAAATATCCTACCAGTAATCTAGTACTGTCTCCTGATCATCAAGTCCAACCAATCTGAATAAAATAACTTAATATTCATGCTGATGTGCTGAAAGAACAATATGGAATTCAATGTATTCTTTATTATTATGGACGAGTTGCAATCTACATATAAACATATACCAAAATATACAGACCAATAGGTTTGTATCACTCATTGCAACTTCCCTACTGTAAGTTCAAAGATAAGCAAAAATGCTGTCTTCCAGTCCATAGATTTCTAATAAATTATTCTAAAYAAAATGTCATTCTTCCTACTCTGGATTTTAAGATCTAGCTAGCTACTATCACTGAAGATCATAGAATTAACTGCTGGGTTTGTTATTTGTGTCACACTGAAGTCTGAATGATATAAATTTCACCCTCAATTCTTGGTTTTTTAAAATATTTTATGGTGCTTTATGTGCACTAGGAATAGCAAGTGATATTAAAGATTCCAAGCTACGAAAATAAATTTACAAAGTAAATAAACTTTGAACCAGAATATTTTAAGATATGTTTGAAGAAAAAAATTGCTTTGTGTAATAAGTAAATGTTAATTATCACTTAATAAATATTACTGAAGAATTTGATGAAACACAGATGATTGTTGGACAAAATTATGTTGCTTGATCCTTAAATATTACAAGGAATTTTTTCRATAAATTATTTAAATATTTCCCTTAGTTTACTAGTTTGGGATTACAAGTGCATCTTTCATCATTTGATTTGAACTTCAAGCTCAAGAAAAACAGAAAATATAATTCTGATTGTATTTTCCTGAAGGTGATGCTTTACTGTTGTACTCAAAAAGTTCAGCAAAACAAGCCTTATCAGACATCCTCTGATGTTAACAGAAAGATTGCCTCTTACTCTAGCTGGCACTGGTTTGGGCTTTTAGAAGTAAATTGTTTTCTGCTATGAATGTTAAAGTAACCGAAAGTATTCTGGGTTTATTTTGATGTAAATAACAGCAGAGTTTGGCCATCTTAAATTTTTCATAAAATCATGAGATGCTTGGTAAGATCCAGTGTATTCCTGTTCATAATGATATTCAAACACTCCTGCACTCCAAGAGCATCCTCCCTACCCTTTCTGTCCTTTTGGTGTTCCATATTCTGCTTCATGCAGTTCACAACAATTAGAATTAAAAAAGAAAAAAAAGTCTTTGCATCACATAATTATATCTTAAACAATAAGAAACCCAGGAGTAAATTAATTTGATAGCTACAGATGCATTTGGGTTGTATGATCCGCAGGTCTTACACCGTAACACCATCATTAAACTGCAGCGCAAGCTTATGATTTTAATTCTTTTGGCAGCGTGGGGATTTAGTTTTGTATTGACAGGGGGAGCAGCATGTCAGTGCATGAATGGTAATGATACTTATTCCCTAGTTAGGCAAATAAAAATGACAGGCTAAGTCAAGCACTGCACTGAACCAGAATGCACTTTTAAATCACATTATTTGGTAAATGAGAAAAGTCTGTTTTTATATAACAATCWTCTATTGAAAGACTTTAATGAGATTTAAGCAAAAGGTGAGTAACTGAAGCAAAGTCTTAAGAGCAAATTGATCATTTAATAAACCTCAGAATTGTCTTTAAAATACTGAAATCTTAGCAGTATCAGCCATAGTATTTTATCCCTTCGGTAAATAAAGAGTAACATAGCTGAAGTTGTTGGAATTTCATGGATGTAGAACTATTGTGACAGTTAAGGCTAAACAGACTTATTTTTCCTCTATTTTAGTTTATGAATTCTATCCCTCCCTTCCCCATTCATGAATAATATATCCCTGTAGGGGGATTAGGCATATCAACCTGAGTTTTCCATTAAAATAGTTCATTTTTTGTCTTTAAATTTATGAATACTTATCAAGGGATTCTGGGTTCGTTAATAGTATTTTCCCTTAACACATACACATGAATCCACATGCACATAATTCTGAAAAATTAGAGGTATCTGTATTGGGACTAGACTGCTCCTAAGCTCCCACCAGCAAGCTGTAAGGTAAACATTCCTTAATAAGCAATAGGCAAAAAATAGTCTTTTCTCCCTCGATGTGAAACGTAGTCAGATTCCTCCCGTAAAACTTTTTTTTTTCACTTCAAGATAAGGAAACACAGGCAAAAAAACTGTATGAGAACTTCATATATTATCTAGAAAGGGTCTCCATGCTAATTTAAAAAGACTGTAAAGCACTAGAGCTGTTGACATAAGCTGAAGATGAGAGTCTAAGGCACAAAACCTTCAAAGACACTTCAGCAAGGGATGGAAATGAGCTATTAGGCTGCAAGATTTGCCAAAGATTTGAACTCAAATTAGAACATTGCTTTTTGTTGATGGATGTCCATGTCAATATACTATTCTTGAATTTATCATACATAATAGTTGCATCTTACACACACTGAAAAATTATAAAGTGCGTTAAGGTGTAACAGAATGGTGAATCTTTGATGTGCCTGTTTCGTACAAGAGATGTATGGTGGGGCTCTGGAAGATAGCTGACAGTGCTTTTGGATGAAATCTTTTTCCCTCTCAAAAAAMCGAGAAAACAAAGGACAAACAATTCCATGTAGCCCGGAATGTCCTTCAACTCTACTTTTAAGGATTCCCTTGCAAAATTATATAAAAGAAATTAGAGTGTTGATAAAGGTCAACTTTAGCTTATTGAGAGCATAGAGAGATTAGCTTTTTTTAAGATATAGCTGTGTCTGTTCAGACTGCAGAGTAGTCTGGGTGGCAGCATAACATAGCACCTTTGAAATTTCTCCAAAGCTTCCATGTTTGTCACCAGCCTTTGGTCAAGTGGTTGTTTTAATGTGCTAACATCCATCTCAGAGGCAGTTATTGTAAATTATTGCTTGAGGATGCAATGAGGCAAGCTGTACATAGCCATGAAGAACCATCATATGAAGGTGCTCTGTGGACTGCTAGACTTGATTTCATTTCAGACTAATGGTCTAAAAACAGAAGTTGCATGCTTGTTTGCAGGCAGTTTGGACTTTGCTTTTAAATGTATGTCCAGTTGTGCCTTCCTATGAAGCTAAAGGAAGTATTATGTCAAACGATGTAGAATTCAGACTGTAATTCATGTTTTACTTTTGTGTTCTTTTACAGATAGTAACTTCATCCTTGCAAATGCTCAGGTGGCTAAGGGATTCCCCATTGTTTACTGCTCAGATGGCTTCTGTGAGCTTGCTGGATTTGCAAGAACTGAAGTCATGCAGAAGAGCTGCAGCTGTAAATTTTTACTTGGTGCTGAGACAAATGAGCAGATGATTCTTCAAATTGAGAAATCGTTGGAGGAAAAGGTAGAATTCAAAGGAGAAATCATGTTCTATAAGAAGAATGGTAAGTTTTTCTTTCCTGTTTTGTTAGTCACAAAGAATGAAACAGCATTAATGCATATAATATATAGTATGCATTACTATGTAATGATTTTGTATGTCTATAATCAGACTTACAAGAACAGATTTGAATAAAGACAGTTGGATACACACTGAGACTATGTTTATATTAGTGTACTGATTTTATATATGTATATTACAAGTTACAAAGCTGCATAGAAGAAATTCAGGGTCCTAAACTGCATTGTGAAATACTGTGTTATCTGCACTCAGTATGACACTGCATTTTCTACTTTTTCTTATATTGAAGTTCTTACCCCTTATTGTTGAAACTGTAATTAAAAAAATTAATACTCACCATAAGGTAGACAGTGGCTATGTAAAATTTTCAGTCCCATGATTTAAATGCTCAGAATTTTGAATGATCCAAGTGACTCATTCTCCACAGCTGCTATATATAAATACATTAATAATGATTTTCAAAAAGTGGGTAAGTACTCTAAGTAAAATTTACATTTAAGTATGTATTGTCACATTAAAAAATTTCTGAGCATTAAGCAACTCCATAGACTTCAGTAAATCTCAAGTTGCACCACCAAAGCTTTGACTCCTATGGTAGGGCATTTATAAGGACAATTTCATAGTTGAGATGAGTGAGCCATGGAAGAAAGCTCCCCATGATGCACACTTATCAGCTTGTTTCATTTATATCAGGCTCCTTCAGTGTACCTATTCTGTAAGCGTTTACACTGCCATCATTCATGTGATCTTCAAATGGGTGACACTAAGTGTGAGATACTGACAGGATTGCAACCACCCCAGTGCTATAGGAGCCTTCACATGTGCTTAATGATCCATGGGCTGAGTGGATCCACGGGTGCCTGTTGAGTATCACCTTCTGTTTTATTATAAGGCTAGAATTTCTAGGCATATGTTTAGGCCACATGTTTTCCTCACAAATCCTACTTATGTCTTTACTAATGAAACATTTTCCCCTCAAATATTATTACTATTATATTAAATACTTTTAAAAGTTATTTTCTAAAAGTAATAACTATATATTGACAAGAAGGTAGTCAGTGATTGAGTGTTAGGAGAAGGCAGCTTCACTTTCCCTGACTTATACAAAAAAGAGAAATGTTGCTTAGTTGGCTTGTGTTCATGACTGCTGTTTTTCACAGTATGAAATGTTGAAGTTATTCTGAAGATGCTGCTAAATGCTTCCTCCTCTTGTCTTTTTGGGGAGGCTTGGGGGGGTTGTGGGGGTGTGGTTTTTGTTGTTGTTTTTTAGCATTTAGAAGAGACTCCCATAGTTCCTTGAACTCATGTTTCAGGAAGGTTATTCAAAGAAAGTAGTTTCAAATTTGTAAATCATGTCTGAATATAGGGAAAAAATGATCTTAATCTGGAAGGATGAGTTGCTTTTCTCCAGTATTGTATAGCGATGAGTGGGCAATGTATGTAAAATGATTTCAATGTATGTAAATGAAAGAAGTAAAGTTAACATATTAATTTCACTGTCTCGGTCCTGAATGATAAATTGTGATTCCTTTGCACTATGAAGGGGTGCTTCAAACCTATAATAGATACGATTAATGCAGGCAGAAAGAGATTGCAGCTCAATTTGCTTATCAGTGAAGTAGCTGAACCACAGATAAATAGGTAAAGAGAAATTGTTTAGGGTAAAAGAATTCCCACAATCCATCCTACTTGCATTCCTGTGTATAATTTGACTGGAAGCCATTCCAAGACATTTTTCTAAGGATGAATAAATTTCCCAGACTGCCTAGTATATTTTTCATTTTCATGTATTCCTGTACCACTGGGAAATAGAAATGAATAGGTATTGAAATAACATGAGACTGTTCTTGAATAAAAGCAAAATTTTTCTTAAAAAATAATCTTGTTTTTTCAACAGAGCTGCAAAGTGCAGACACCAAATTTGGTAAATCATCCATTTTAGCTAAACGTTCTGGGTTTGGGTTTTTTTTTTCAGAAGAAAAATTTAACTTCTGAAGCGGTTAGGCTTATTCAACGTTGGCAGAAAAAAGAGGGGAAAAAAAAGATTTCTTTGTTGCAGAAAAATATTTTTTAAATATTTTAAGACATAAGAACTCTGGGAATAACGGCCCCAAAATGACTGTATGGATACAATCAGGCTTACCTGATATTGAAAATAATTGTCAGTTGGGCTAGTGCCCAGTGTAATGTCAGGAACATTGGTCAGTGGGAGACAAGAAACTAGCAATGTCTAGTTGTCAAAGGGTTACATTTCAGTGTCCCGTTAGGACTTTAGAGTGTCAGAGTGAAACTAGGTATTCTGGCTTTAGTCCACTATTCAGAGGTACAGCCTTGCTCTGTAGGCCTAGCTACAAGACCAAATGAACACTTTCAGGGATAACTTCAGGGACAGAAGTTCAGCCTCTGGGATAATTCTGAGCTCACAGAGTAGACTGAAACGTCCCTCAGCATACTTCTTAAAAGCTTAGTAATGAGTACAACATTATGATAAGAAATGACTATGAGGGAAATGGATGTATGAACACTATAACTTGCTCTTGGTTTCTTCTAGGTTTAATCTAAAATGTAGAAACTAGACATTTGTAATTAACCTTTGGGTTTTTTCCATGTGTGTCTCATCTTCTGGGAAAGAAATTCAAGCTTCCAAAACTGAATATGGGTTGATTTCTTAATTGCTACATTTTTCAATATTTTGAATTTGATTTAAACTCAGTTTAAAACTGATTTAGTTTTTATCATTAAATTAGATTGTTCATTCTAAACAAGTAGTGATTCAAGCTTGGGACTTAAAACTCTTACTAGTTTTGATCTGAATTTAGTAAGCTTGAATATGGGGCCTTTCACAGTTACTTAACCATCATTTAAGGATTCACATAACACTTCTGCTCAGTAATTGTTAGTTAAAGGAAAGATTGTTATAACTAAAGCAACTCCAGCAACCCACCTGCAATTTCATGGAAGTTCCAGACTGCTCCGAGCTGACACTGCAGCAAGCAAGAGTGGCGTGCAAGGAGTTGGGTAGGAAGCTCAGTAAGAGGGGGATGAGATGCAGGATTTCATTGTCTTTGTCATTTGGGTTTGGATCTTAACAGAAGGATGATCTTCAGCAGTTGTACTCTGACCAAACTGGAAAACAATCCTCCTGGAATGACTGGAAGTGGATAGGAACTTTTCTCTATATGTGTTCTCCTTTTGGCATTTTAACGAATCCTTAGAATAGGATAAACTGGCTGTACCTTCTCATCCATGATATTTTCTGCCATGTTAGCACAGAGCAGTATTAGAATTGTGGCAGCAGCAACAGCAGCTTCAGAGAGAGATGTCTTTTGAAAATTCCACTGAAAATACAATTTTCATCATAGTTTCAGTATTTATTTTRGTTCCTCAGTCAGTTTCTAACTTTTTATTCATCAGAGCTATATTGGTTTTTTGAAGACAAACAGAAAAAGAAACTATTAAAAGACAACGAATTTTATGATTGTTGCCTTCTTCAGGAAGTTTTAAAATGTTATAGCTTAGGAGCTGATTTTTTTAATTTTTTTTTTTCTCTTACTATTTCTACACTTTCTTCAAAACATCTGCAACAAATTAAGTTGTCAATTATGATAATGGAAATGCAAAGTAACCTTTCTGAATTCAAGTGAGTTGCGAGAAAAGAACTCACTCCCTGGATCTCTCTTTTAGAGCAATCTAAAAGCAGATGAACACTATGCTGAGGAACTACATTTAGACAAACCCTTCTTTTTCTCCCTGCCAGACCACTGCAGAAATTTATCAATAGCAAGTACATGTAGTTAAATGAGGTCTTCACAATCCTCCAAACTGAAGTACAAATAAGCAGCAGCGTGGATTTTTTCCTTTTCTGTTGCAGCCTAAGAGGATGCTACAATAAGCCCTACAATCATTGACTTAGTCCAGTCTAAGCTCTCCATCTTCAGCTGCTGAGAAGGTCATACCTTGGTTCCCTTATGACCCCATCAGACTCATTTCCTACGTCTCAAAAATTAGTTTGTAGTACTTAAAAAGAGGTCTGTTCTTACACACTCCCTCCTAAGACCTGCAGTAGTCCTACAACCTTCCTTCATTGAAAGGAAATTGGTCTCTTTCTGTGTATGTGTAACTTGTGTGAAACACTATGTAATCAGTGATGGCTACTTCTGACTCATGGACATTTGAGAGGCTTCACTGTGGTGTCCATTGTATCTGTGCACCCCAGCAACAGGGCTGTTTGCGCAGGCTTTTGTGGGCAATTAAAAATCCCTGCTGTAAGAGGACTGGAGTGAGTGGGTATTGCTGGGACCACCATTACAAGTTGCCTTAGGACTTGGCTGCAAGCAGTGTTTGCTTCATCTGTGATAGACCACGGGGACTCAAGGGACACTTCGTCAACTTCTACGTGTAAACTGATTTAAACACTTTCTGAGGTATGTCTTAGGCATGTGCCTTGTATTCTTGGCCCCTAAAGATTTGGTAACTTGTAAGGTGAGGAAGGCATGATATAGTTATTTTCTTAATTTTTTAATTTTAAGAGTCAGTATGATTAAATCAAGGTATTTTGGCTCTTCTCATCAGTGTGGGAGGATATGTGTTTTAATAAAGGTCAGGAGCAAGGTATTATTTCAGATGAGCGGAATATGAGTGGAGAAAAGGTGAAAGTCAGAGCCTCTTACTAAGTTACTGGATACCATCAGGCAAAAGGCCATTTGAAGTCTAGGTGTAACAGTGTTCTCACATGAGCAGCAATGACATCCATGGGCAAATGAAATAAGCCTCAAGCCATGAGACATAATCTTTAGCCCCTGTCATGATTGCAGTTGAATAATGTGGCTACAGGATAACAAAGGCTCCATTACATTATTTGCAGTTAATGCGTGACTTGTGTTAAGTGAACAAAGAAAGCTTTTTTTAGATGATGAGTTTAATCTTATTTAAAATTGTAGAAGATTTAATTAATTATAAAGAAATTTAAGGAAAATTAATTTCCTTTGAAATGAAAGAAAATTAGGTTTTCTTAAAGCTTTTCTTCTCTACAAAAAGTATTTTGCTCGTTGCAGAAATGGTATCCCTTTTTTCTAACAAGAAGTTTAAAAATCTACTTTTAAAGGTTGTCTGAAAATATCCCGTAGCATTTTGAAATACGGGAGTTGTATGTTACCTTTTTAATATGAACTGACTCCCTGCTTTAACAATCTCCTGAAATGTACCGTGTCTTTGGGAAATGTTAAGCCCAGCAGTTAGAGAAGAGGCATTTATTAGAATTTTCTAATTGAAAAAAAAACAAATTCCATACAGAGACATCAATTTTCTAGTGACGTCTAGTTACTAATGTAGAGAAAGTCCCTTGACAAGTTGCTTGGCAGGATAGTTCATAGCAACATGACCTCACTGCTGCTCCGCTGCTGCTCTGCCTTAAAAACGTGGCCTAAAAATAAGAAAGCTAAAAAGCTTTTGTGGTTGGTTTGCTCACGTTATCTAAATGATAGTAAAAACTACAGGAGGAGGGGAATAAAAAGAGCAAGCAACACTGGAAAATTAATCGGATGGTAATGTCTAATTGCAATTACATGAGCCATAAACAATAATTTGTATCTTTATAAAAGCATCCTCTTTTTTTCTCTTTCCTTTTTTCCTTTTTCTTTTTTCCTTTTTCTTTTTTCCTTTTTCTTTTTTCCTTTCTCTTTTTTTTTTCCTTCCCCCCTTCCATATAGTTCAGTAGACATTAGGAAGCTTCACTGATCTTGGGGAAGTCTTTCTTTTACAAAGCAGTATGGTTGTGGGTGTAGACAGAAGCCATGTCCTTATTTTCCTCTATTTCACAGAAGAGGGAATTTTTTGGCTCCTTTTCTCTCCAAACACTTCATCTGATTGACCCATGGCCTCTGATGAAAGGTCATGTGTAGCCTTGAAGTGTGTAGATGTTTTAGGTAACAGTCCCAGCTTCTGCAGCAGAAGAGGAAGACGGGGCAGACTTCTGCTCCTCCAGAGAGCCCTGGCTTAAACTCTGCAGAGTCTCAGGTGAAGCGGTCAGACAAAGCCTGCGAGGAGACAAAACGAGGGGATGAACTTCAGTTAGAAGAAAAAAAAAGGCAGTAAAATCCCCTGCGTGCAATGTGATCTAAAACATCTGAGATCTTTTGCTGTAATTTAATGAGACTTCAACAAGACTGCTGCTTACAAACTGGCAGAGCTGATACTTTGTTCTGATGGCACTCGTGGTGACATTGGCTAACAGCTTCTTTCAATAGCAACATGATTTATTAAAAGCATAGTTCACTGAGAAAAGATTTGTTCTCTTAGAAGCACATTTATAAGTAAATAAATCAGTACGAGAGTTTCCTGCTGCTTACTGCATTGTTACAAAGTGATGGGCCCTTCATTGCTTACAGATGCTTACAGATTAGTGTTTCCACACAGGCACCCTGGGCTTCCAGCTGCACTTAATATGAATGGCTGTTAGTAATGCTGTATGCACTTTTTTTTTTTAAGATATATTTCATTATGCTACTTTTTACACATCCATTTTTAGGAGATATAGGTATTTATTTTGCAGTGGGATGTTTGTACTACATCAGACCAGTCACTCTTCAAATTTTCTCACAATTTTATGGCCACACTGAGGCTGCTGATTGGCAATCTTTTATTTTTATGAGTTGTAAATCTGGATTTAACTAAAAGCTGACTTGTGTCCCTGTGCTTCACCATGAGTTAGGCTGTTCTTTGGTTAACGAAAGAACAAAGTACCATTTCTCCTGATGACTACCTGCCTCCCTGCTGCTGACATTTCCTTATTTTGTTCATGATCCCCAAATCCACGTACTGGATGATGGTGCAGACTAATTGCCACCTCCTGTGCTGACAATTGCAACAAGTTCTTGCATTAGTTCCATAGGTTTTTGGAAGAGCGGCAGGAGGCTCATGTTAGCACTGTCTATTGAACCCTCTCACTGATTTGGCTAGGGAATCGCAAAAACAGTCTGATTTTATAGAGCAGTTAAGTAATTAAAAGGTTAAAACCTACTACTTTCCRACTGGTGGGGTTACTATAATTCTTTTCAGTGAGCAGGCTCAGAGTCTGTTTATAGCATGTGCTCACATGGATTCAAGTAGTGAATTGGGAAGATTAATTCTCTCTACAGCGTTATGTAATTCCTCAGTGTGTGTTCCAAAACCTTTCTGTGCAAAAAACATAAACCTGACAGGACGGAAGTATCAATCCAGATCCACGACTCGACCCCTTCTCAGGTCCCAGCTTCAGCACCTTCCTTCCAGAAAGGTGCCAGTGGGCATCATGTCAAGTGCAGGTTAAAATTCTTGAATCATGGGCTCAACGGAAAATCCTCAAACTTGCTTAAAACTTCTGATGAGTATTAGCAGATAAAACTAAAATAATAGACAGGAACTATAGAGGCACTGATATTCTTGTTAAGCAAAAAACTTCTCCGACATAACCTTGTGGAAAAAGCAATGGAAAGTAAATGATCAGTTTCTAAAATGGAGATTTGCAATGTAAGTGGAAAACTAACCAGCAGAATCCCCTCTTTCTCCATGTAATGTCYGATGAAAGCTTTATGAATAAGCATGAGGCTGTGACCAGCACCTCTCCTAGCACTGGGAGACCTCTCATTCTGCAGTCTCCAGACCTTCTGTTTCTAGGGGCTGCCACTACCAGAGACACCAGAATTAGGGTCACAAAAATATCTTGCACAAAGATATATTTGTTTATATTGTTATCACTTGTTATTTGAAACTGAAAAAGCGGAAAATTTTCTATACAAGTGCAGTGGTCTGTTTTGGTATTGGTGTGCTTTTGCTTACAGGCAATTTTGTGTCATCTTTGAAGCTTCTTTTTAAGAGAATAAAATAATGAGATTAAAAGCACAATAATGTCATTTGAAAACATGGTTGTGTTCAGGTGAATGTGGGCTACACCTCCTCCTGGTGTCAAAATATCAGAGACAATTTCAAAAAGACTAGGTAGCTTATAGGGAGAAACTGAGAGAAATGAAAAAATGTGTGTATAAATACATGGTTTTTCATATATATGTAAATATATATGTAAATATATATGCACGCATACATGTATATGAGAGATCATCCTGGCTTAAGAAAATGTCTTGCTTTTTTTTTCCGAGGGACAAAAGTACATCCCTCAGTAGACTGAGAAATCATATTTACTGCTGTGATTACATCTACATGTTGGATTAGGAGCTCTGAAAATCCGAAAGGAATAAGGACCATAGTTTGTAAATACAGTTCTAACAATAGATTTCAAAAATACAGTAATCAAGAGAAAGCAAAATTTGCTCATTTTGGGATTGCTCAACTCAAAGCAATGAAAAAAGCAGAATTCAACTGAAGAAAGTAAAGACTAGACTGCTCAGGAAGGATTGATCCTGACTATTTCTGAAACAGTCCATACAAAGATATTGAAGAAACAGTATTTTGTTGTGGATTTTGTTGGTTTTGTTTTGTTGGGTTTTTTCCCACTTGAACTATAGATATTGGATATTTATTTATATAAATAGACTGTGTCAATTAGTACTTTYCTAGGAGTTAGCTGACAAATGCTGAATGCCTTGTACTATTATGACTGTGACAGAGTAATCATTGGAGGTGGAGGAAAAGCAAGTTGCAGACTGATAATATTTATGAATCTGCCCTGAAGCTTTTTGCATTTAAACAGAATGCATTTCACTGACTTAACTGAGTTTTTAGATAATCCTGTGTATTTTGCTAATTGTTATAAATGTAACCTGGTAAATATATTACATCAGGAAAGTATTTATCTCCTTAAATGCAGTTTTTTTTTCTAATCTGGATGGAGATAGGGAAAGGAAATTAGAGCAGACAAAAAGTAAGTAGTACACATAAGGATAATGAATGTCACATGGCTTTAACAGGCATTGCTTAGCTTCTCTGCTTTTGCTCAATGAAAACTCAAATGTAACTAGAGGATTTTGAAAGGGAGTTTCATTAAGTAGGAAAGATAGTGGAGTTACAAAAGGAGAGACAGGAAAGGTGAGTAAACAAAGCTGAAATATGGATGTGCTGGAGCTCATAAATTAGTTTGCATAAAATGTGCACTGCAGACTGTACTAGCTGTTGCACACAAAAAATGTAAAGAACACTAAGGCTGGAAAAGTCACGCACTCAAACTAGGAGCTGCCATAACAGAGGCAGTCTGTATCCACACAGTAATAAATGGAGACTTTCAGGTAGTGTGTTAAGCCTCTCTCTGCTTAACACTGGCAGTTTGCAGGAGAGGCAAGGATAGGAGATTGCTGTGTTGAAAAGTGTCTCCTCTTAGAACATCCTTTCCCTCTCTCTCTCTCTCTTCATCATAGCAGTGATGGCAGAAAAAGTTAGACATGCTGGGCACCATGACCTATGAGTGACTGAGTTACCTGGTGGTAGAGGGAGCAGAGCATAGGGGCATGGAAAAGAGGGTGGAAACACATAAAGGGGGGGATTTGCACATTCTCTGATGAGATGTGATAGATTTGAATAATTTCACGTTGTACTCCATAGCCTATACAGAGGGATGCAGGGATATTTTTCATGAAAGTTTCTAAATCAGCTCCACAGGATTAACACTTTACCTACTTATTCATACTGAAATGCAATTTTTACTTTGTTATTAAGGTATCTTACCTATCACCTTTCCTCTACCAAGTCTTTGGGATACCACTGTATTCTGGTTTAAGGCATTTTGGAATGGATTCACATTGACTGTTAAAACTTGTAGGGAGAGTTACTYGCCAGGATACAAGCATGATCTGTTGGCCATACAGAACCTGGGTAAACAAGTTCTTGAGCCTTCTTTACTACCCCTATGAAAGTGTTAGCACAACCGTCAGTGACCATGTAAGTCAGTTACCTGATAGCCCATATGTGTTCTTGTTAGTTTTCTTGCAATATCATCAGACCAAAGACTGTCACTAGGATGTAGCACACAGGCTGCCATCTACAGTAGCAGAATTCAAAGAAAAAATTAATAGATTTTGTTAATACATACATGTCATTTCTGCAGAGATGATGGAGAATGAGGTGCTTATTTGCTTAAAGCAGCAAAACCTTGCATTAGCTGTGTTAATTGATCATTGTCAAAGATGTGATATTTACAAGAGAGAAAGTACTCTAATTATAGCTATACTTTTTCTCCAGCTCCMTTCTCTTTCTGTTTAGTTCAGTTGCATTTTTTTTAAAGCATTGTTTTCTTCTTTGCACTTTGCTCTCCTCAACAAAATGTTGACACCTTGTCAAAACCACAGAACATTCAAAACCAAATGTTATCAGTGACACTGGGAATCTTTGGATAAGCTAATGAAAGAGCCAGTTTGGTTTCCCCAGGCAAAATCTTTGGCATCCTGATCTGTCAGTCTTGGAGTCCACACTTTCTGCAGTGGAAAAGTGGAAATGATCAGGCTAAAACTTCTCTGGCAATATCATGTATCCAGCAGCAGGTTTATTTTGCTAACAGTTAGTAACTCTGTAAATGAGACTGTTGTAATGCTGAAGATTTAGCATCAACATTATTGACAAGGTATTACAGTTATCTACATGAAAATATTTTTATCGTTGTCTTTTACATAACAAATCCCTGGAAATAGGGTGCTGTGTTTTAATATTTTTTTTAAAAGGCTTCATTTGCATCTGCTTAAAAGAACATTTAGTTTACTAAGTCAAGTACTGAAATGTAAAGAAATGTGCCAGATTTATGATGTCTTGTGCAGCCTAATTCTGCCCTCTTATACATATATATAATGATAATTATTACTTGAAGAGTGATTGTTTTGTGCCACAAGACTTGTATATCTAATATGCAAAATGTTTACACTTTCTATTTTTTCTTCAGGTACTTGGTTTCTTAGACTATGAAACATCTAATTTAGTTAGTCTTGCATGTTATGTGCAGATGCAGAGCTTTGTGAAAGAGCTCTGCATCTTAATCCCTCTTCCTCTCACCGCAGAGAGGTGGAGATGAATCACAGGAATTTGTTCATTTGTTTTTTTCCTGCCCTTGAGTGATGGGAGGGGCAATACAAGCTGGCTCGGTGTCTGTCTGGAGGGCGATGTGGCAAGCAAAGTCCTGAGGAAGTGAAGGTCTGGAAGTGGATATAACCACTGATGGTTGACACATGGCAAAAAAAGGAAGACTTAAGCTTGTCTGCCTGGACAAAACTACTCCCAGGCTGTCTAGAGCAAAAGGAGAACATAGCTTTGCATCAGTATCACTGGTTCTAAGTAACTCATAGGAATATGTGTGGCTAAGAAGATACTTACTGCAGAAAAGCTCAATTAAAATTTTGAGGAGATGGATGCAGAATTTAATTATTTTGTTAAAGAATTAAATAAGCTGGTTGTCAATAATCCCATTCCATTTCTATATTATGATACCTCTGCAATACCCAAATATCCACCAAAGATTTCCATTCTGAGTATTTCATTGAGCATTGTCTAGGGTGGGCATGACTAAAGATTGAGTGAGTATTATTGTACATTGAGTACACATAGCTCATCAATAGGGCTAATGGTCTGAATCTGTTCCTTGGTTTAAGCAGGCCTTATTTTCTGGTGAAAGGAATGCTTGCCTCTGAAGGCTATTGGCAGGGTTTTGTATAAAATCTCCCTTTTAAATTCCTTAGTTTGTTGACCTTTGTTTTGATTTCAGTCTGAGGACAGCCTTCTAGCTGTCGGAGTGAGGAAAAGTAGAAAGGGTGGTTGAGAGAGTGACCATAAAGCACTCTCTTTTTTATGTCTATATAAAAGGTGGACTATAGCCAAATTGCTTTGTGATAAGATTATGCTTCATTTGGTCTCTTTTCTCCTTTCCTGTGATGTGCTTATATAAGCCTTGAGGATATTAAAATATATTTTGAACCTTCAGTTCATAATGCAAGAGAAAGATTAGACTCTTTCTCCAAGAGTGGTGGCTTGGAGCAATAAAGAGAGTCTGTATATAAATAAACCTCCAAAAGAAATTTCTTTGATAGACGACTCTTGACAATACAGAAGACCTTTGTATGCACCATCTGAAGCAGGGAAGGAATTTCTGTCTCACAGATGAGTGCACTCAAAAGAACTGTAACAAAAGAGGGCACTACTTTTTTTGATGAGTAGAAAGTTCTTCTTTTGGCTTATAGAATTATATGATGCTGGCTTTCAGTAAAAGCTATGTAACAGATTGCATTGGATCAGTATATTTTTCCAAGAATGCTCCTCAATAGTGAAAGATAGCACACTTCTGTTCTCGCAAGCACATGTCGACCTAGTCCTGATCTAAACTTGATCATCTTCTCTAGTCCTGAAGAGTACTTCATATTCATTTGCTCCTTTCAGAGTACAGACAGAAAAACAAAAAAAACAAACCAACAAGCTCAACTTAGGACTTCTGAAGATTGAATGTATACATAATGCCAAGACTGACAGCTCCACCATGCAGGGCACTAGCCTGGAACTCTTCAGGAGAGAATTAGCCTGCGCAAGTATTGGATGTGTCTTTTCTTTAGTGGTGCATATCATTTTTTTTTATCCATATTTGCTTTGCTTAGTCAAAATATTTTCAGACATATTTACAGAGGAGGAGGAGGAGAATGAGGACAGATAATGAGAGAAATATGATTGAAGAGAAACAGCAAATGACATTAAATGATGACAGGATGTGGAATGATTTCAGTGACCGGTATTCACCTGCAAAGAATTCAAATGCTCTTTGATTATACAAAAGAGGAAATACATTAAAACATGAAACATTAAATGGATTTGTCTGTATTTCTAATGATGAACCATGTTACAATAACTTTTCTAAACCTGCAAATTTATCATTTCAGATAATATTTCCAGGTGCGCTTCTTAGCATAACTGAGTTAGGTTTGTTTGAACATGGCTGATGTCTACAACCTTCTTCCAGGAGCAGCCTTMATGACTAATTTGTGTGTGTGTGTGTAAAGACATGAAACAATTGAAGAGAGTAAGATATGCTTCTACTTCTGGAGGAGATTACATCTGTTTAAAAGAACATTGCAGCTATTGGTATCGTCTAGAAGAAGGAGTTGAGAGTGACGTCTTGTCCAACTGAAACTACTGCTAGAATGTAGCCAGGCAGGATGTAACTTTACAAGAAAGAATTTGGCCAGTTTAAAAGTTATAATGATATTCYGTAGAGATCTGTGGTTCTATTTTTAAGCAGGAAAGTAAAATTGCTTAATGCTTCTTCTCTTTGAATGCATCACTTCAGATTGATAGGGTGGTGGCTCTCTATAACATTTCTCCCAGTAACAGCACTGAGCAGTTTTTCCCAGAAGTTTTGACAAAAGAGTCAAATCTGTACAAAAATGAATTGAGGACAGAAAATTAAAATGGAAAAACGAACAGTAGAAATATCTTGCTTCTGACATCAGTTCTACCTTCTTTTAAAAGGGCTTCTTTGCTTGCTCTGTCTTCAACCTCAAAATAAGAATATTTAAACCCAATATTAAGTCAGTCTGCTGCTTCCCATGATTTTTCTTTCCTTCTCCAGTCATCTTTCCTCCTGTTCCCAATTCTCCCTGTCCCTTCTTTAAATACCTTAAGTGGAAGCATTACCTGATCACTGAACTAGTAGTGTTACTCTGAAAGCTGCCTGTCTGCCTCTTGGAAAGTTTGACCAGGATGGAAAAGACCAGGTGAATTTCCTTTGAAGCATGTTTTTGGACCTTCAACTGTGGTGGCCCTTCAAAAGGAAAGCTGCTGTTTCACCTCCCATGCTTGCCTACAGCCTTCAACAGGCAGTCAGGGAACATCCAGTTGAAAATTTAAATCAGAAAGCTGAATTGTGATCTTGGTGTGTCCAGTTCATTTTCAAGACTGCAGAGTTCAGAAGAGAGGGAATAGAGTGCGAAGTGACTAATCTGCTTGCTTTTCCTAAGGACCCCTCCAAAGCTCAGCTGATCATTTGGCAGTAGTCAGTTGTGACAGCAGTGGTCCAGGGAACTATTCCTGTTTCCGTTTATGAATGCAAGTAGACTTGTGCTTGTAAATGAGTGCCAAAAATGGTATGTTGGGAAAGAACATGATTATGGAAGTGTAAAGACTTGTCCAAAAAAGAAATTTAAAACTAAAAAAGTAATGCTGTAGCAGTACGTATATATCTTATAAATAATATTAGTAGGCTGTTGGTGGGTGGATGTAGTTAATGTTGATACCCAAAAACTGAAAAACACAAAAGCCTGGTTTGAATTATCCCAGAATGGAGGGGATTGGGATCTTGGGTGTCTGCTGAGATCTCCGTTATACTTCCAGTGCATTACCAGCGCCTAGGCATTCATTATCTTCTGTTCTGAGTGGTCTGCATTAACGGCAAACTTATGAATGATGTCACTGGAATTGAACAACATACCTTACAAACAGGACATGTGACACAATCAGTAACAACAACAATTTATTTTAAGCAGTATAATTATGTAGCAGGTGTGGGCAGAGAAAGGTTGACATGAATTAAAAATATTGCCAAACTCAGCGTTGTCTAGCTTAAGTCTTAGCAAGGTGAACATTATAGACAGTAAGGAAGATAGCTGATATTAATTTTACAGATGATGTGTGGTATTATAAATCTCACCATCTGTAAGATGCAAGGAGTTAATTCTATTTCTATTCTAAGTCTGATATCTGATTAGTTTAAATATCTTTGAATTAGTGGAATGATGCTCTGAGTATTAGGTCTTCTGTCAAGAGATTTTAATGAGTATCAAGTCAGATGATTAAGGTAGAATGATTCTATAGTAAACATGGAAGCTTCAGATGTCAAGTTAACAAAGTGAAAGCTATTCCAGTAAAATAAGCAACATCAGTTCAAAGCAAAGCATGGTTTCAGAGGAGTAAGCAGCTTCATTAAACTCTATTAATGATTCCTGTAGATAAATTCTGCATTTAAATTAATGCCTTGCTTCTAGAGAAAGCAGTATTACTGAGCTTCAACCAATGATGCAAAGAGATTTACATGAGCTGAACATCTGTGATTCCCTGACTACTGACCTCCTAAATAAGATATTTTTTTTTTTTAGAATTACATCAGTTGTAGATTTAGTAGCTCACTTTTTTTTTCCCCTCTCTCTGCTAAAAGACAGCTGCTTGAATTAAATTCATTCTTTATCCTTGCAGGGTCTTCATTCTGGTGCCTACTGGATATTGTTCCTATAAAGAATGAAAAAGGAGATGTAGTACTCTTTCTGGCCTCTTTCAAAGATATAACAGACACAAAAGTGAAGATTGCTGCAGAAGACAAAAAGGAAGGTTCGTGTGAATTGCAACAACATTGATA
This sequence comes from Phoebastria nigripes, assembly GCA_035582835.1. Classification (NCBI taxonomy): domain Eukaryota; kingdom Metazoa; phylum Chordata; class Aves; order Procellariiformes; family Diomedeidae; genus Phoebastria; species Phoebastria nigripes. Next base: position 1,468,283 of record JAYKAV010001088.1, read on the forward strand.
AGAACCAACATTGATAAGTTTTTTGAGAGTCACACCTACATGAACTCTCTCTCTCATGTACACTTTTCAATATAGAGACCTCCTAGCTTTCCAAAGAAGAAATTAATATATGACATGGAAGGAAAAATAATCTGTTGAAGTTCTTATTTGTAATTTTTTTTATTTACATATTGCTCCACATTCTGTAAACATTGAATCCAGGGGACAGAGTACTTTCTCCTCAAAATTAAATTTGTTTTAATGTACCATGATTTAATTTATTTACTTYCTGGATTTTCAGAGGTACGTTTTGGAAAAGCTAGACCTTTTCAAGCATTCCTTATGTGAATCTGATTTCAACATGGCTGAGAGATGAATGAATGCATTTTTTCATGTTTTTCTATAAGCAGAACATACATCTTTAGAAATTATTTTGCCTATTGAGAAGCATGACTATTCTTGTGTCATCTAATTTTCATTACAATATATGAAATTGTAAGATTTATTATGTCTTTAGGAATATCCAATAGTATAAGAAATACGTTCTCACATTTATTTGCTTCTGAAAGGAAACAATGCAAGGWTTTTCTCATGAATTTGGAAAAAGATTGTGTTATGCTAATGATTGACAGCTGCCATAAAATAATTTTKACTGTATAGCGTAGTCAAGTTTTGCTAAATTCTGCTAACACAAAGCAAAGACAGTGTGGAGGGATGGAGGTTATTCAGTCAACATTGACCTGTGTTGTGTATCAAAGGCAGTGAACTTATTCCAGGTTTACATTTTGTAAAGGTATACTGAACTAAGACTTCAGGTTTGCAATTTTTCAGTGTCAAAGGAACTGTCTACAAAAAGTTTATCTGTAAAGGGTAAATGAGTTCTGTAAAATTTCATTACTGTTGAATTTTCCAATCTGGTACTACTCTGGGATTTATTTATATTTTTCACCCTGTGATAGCCATTTGATCTCTGCATATCTCAGAAACAACATAGATATGGCCTTAGGAATCCTTTTCTCCTTATGGGTTTCTGAAGTAGGGGAACAATCAGGAACAATTAGTATTCAACTTTTTCTGATTTTAAATATTAGCTTTTCAATAAAATAGTTATATTGCAGTTACAGAGAAGTGTAATTCAGCATTCTTTTACAACATTTTAGTACTTTAAAACAGAAAATATTATGCTTCCCTGTGTTACTGAATATTCTTAAATCAACATTTACGCTAACAATGTCTGCCTCTTCGGTACATTTGGACAAATAATTTCACCTTTGTCTTACTTTTCAAGCCCTGAATAAGGGAGGGGGTTTTTTTGCATCCTTCACTTTTTGCACTGAACATATTTGAGAATTTCTGAGCTGGAAGACCGAAGAAAGGCTTTGAAATAGTACACAAGTACATTTTGCAGCTTTTCCTTACATCGAGTTTCAACCAGTCACTTCACCTAGAAGTAAAATAGTTAAAAGACAAAACATATTTTATCTAGTTTATCCTTAAGCCTTAGAAAACCTTACACTCGCGAAAGTTTTAGGAAAGTAATTTATTAAAACATCATCTGTGGAGCCATGTAGAAGAGAGATTGTCAGAACATCTGTGCTCTAAAGGCTAATGATTTACCTTATGAGAGATGCAAATTTTCAGGATACAGTCAGTGAGAAATCACATTTAGTATGCCAGTGATGACTTGAAATAGGTATATCACTGATTACGTGTAAAATGACAGCTATTGTTTATCTGATAAACTTTTTATAGCTGTATGCTTATTTTAGGATGGATTAAAATGATCTTCAGCTTTTGATGTGTGTTCATGTCAAATTGTAAACCTAAACAGATTTTAACTCATGTTTGCTGTTGCACATTTAAAAATTAATACTCCTCCTACTGTGTACTGACAGAGGAACACAGTTATGCAGAGCTACATTACACCAGCAAATGCCCATTCAATTGCTATAAGATTATGAATATTGACATTTAGCTGTCTTGCGCGATGTACTCTTTAGAGCACAATCCTGAAACTTGGCTGTTCCTTCCCTTTATACTCATTTTAAAACCATGGCAATCATTTTATGCTATGGTGATACTTGTTTGCATCAGGGCAACAGAAAGTAGCACTTAGGGTGGGGCTTTGCCAAATACACTGTTTTATATAATACAGTGAGATAAGAAACAGGATTTAACCATTTAGTCAAAATATTTACAAACAATTCCAGCATTTTAATTTTATGGAAATCTACCTAGCTATATAAAAATAAATTTAATGGTATGCTAGCTCTTTGAGTAACATTCAAATTCTTCCTATGCAGAGTGATTCACTAGTCCTCCAGTGGTGAACATCTTCTCATCATTGTCAGAAAAGAATTCCCAGTACAATCTATGCAACTGATTCAGTATCTGAAATTTCAGAATGTTTAAATTCTAGAATTAATTGGTTCTTCTTTAATTAGACCACAACCACTGTCAGGCATGTAGGATGCACCTCGTATTAACAGAAAATTGAGTCTGTGTTTTGTTTAAAGGTATTAAAGATCTTTTTTAATGTTCAGTGATTAACATCCATTGCAAAGTGATTGATACACATTGCCAGATATTATTTTCATAGTTAATATTGCTAAAAAGATAATTTTACTTTTTCAAAGATTACTGAATTGGTCCTATCAAAAATCAGATAACTTATAAACTTGGAGTTGAAAGCCAGCTCTTGCTATAAGATAATTGCCATTATGTGCAGTTTTCTATTGCCTTTTTGGCATATCTCTTGTGGTTAGATTGTGTATGGGTAGGAGAATTTAGACACAAACATGCTCAGTGGGAAACTTTTCTGCCCATGCAAGGCTGTTGTATTAATGTTTTTGTTTCAGTCTATCTCTTCTCTGTTCTGCCCAGAACAGACTTTGATAATTTGTATGGAACATTAATAGTCACATTCCATCTCCCTTTAATTTCTAAACACCTTAGAAAGCTTATCTAACAAAATTCTTTCATGTTCTTTTTCTCCTAAGTTTGCCCTGGACCCCTTGGCATTCCACCAACGCTCTATGGTAATACACTCTCGCTGGTTGTGCCTCCAAAAGTCTTCTCCAGACTCATTCTTCCTCATGTCTTTCCTACCTTTGATACCATCTGTTTCTTCTGTAAAATCTTGTTCTCCTCGTACTTTCACAATGACACCTTCCTGAGCTTTATCTCCTGGTTTTATGGCCTCTCTTTTCTTGTGGGTTGTCTTTTTACTTTTGCAGACCTCAGGAGTTGATACCCTCTTCGATTTTCTGCAGACCTTTTCTCATCTATTTTRTCTCATCTGTTCACACAACTTCAGTTGCTCCTTTGTGCCAATGCACCTTGCAAAAGTCCACTTTTTTGCCTGATTTCCCTTTACCCAGCCCAAATGTCAGATGTCGTCTGTGACCTTTTCTTTTGAATGTCTCATTCTAAATACAAATTTAACTGATTTTTTTTCTGCTCTTCTTCTGCATAAAAGTTTCCAGTGAAATCAACCCTATCAGCCAATGGGAAAAGTAGACTTTGTCCTAAGACTTTCATATAAGAAAAAGGCAAAAACACATGCCTGAGAAGTTTGGTAGTCTTTAAGAAGTGCTGTGACAGTCAGCAACTCTCATATGGTTTCTTTGGTTTGGTTTGGGTTGGGTTTTTTTAAGTTAATTTACCATCCTCCTCCCCCACCCCCGCACCCCTTTTAATTGCAATGTTCTTGGAGGCCTCAACTTTTCAATACCGGTAATTTGCTTTCAACAATTCATGTTTCCCCTACCTGTAAGTTTATTGTAGAAATACACTCTGCTTTCCATCTGCTTAATAATACCTATAATCATTTACTGTTGTGAAAAGAAACTCAACAGCTTTTCTTCCTAAACTTGGGCTCTTTAATCAGATTGATGGTCTTTTTTTTTATAAACACAGTGATTCCTTCAGAAACTGTTTCTTAAAAAGTTTTATGGGAGATTTATTTTAGCATCGTAACTTACAATGAGCTACATTTTGGTAAACTTGTTAAGAGTTCCATTGTCCTTTTGGGGGAAAACTGATTAAACTGAAAATACCAGACTCCAAACCTGGATTCCAATATGGTATGGCTCGGTCAGTGTTTTTTCATTTCTGCATATGAACTTTCCATAATACACTTGGACACATGCTGGAAGCTAGTGAGATTACAAGAATCCAGGTAGGGAAATAAGAAATTAAATTAGTCTGTGACTACTTTTAGATCTCTACTCTGTATGCAAATGTGTAATAATTTGGGTTATATAGATACAGAGTTCTACTGTTATAATCACTGCTAAAATTCCCCTGTTGAATTTGACTCATTCCAAAGTTTCCTTTAGCCTTCATTGTTAATCTATTTGTTGTTTTTTTCTTTAGGAAAATGTTTAGCTCTTTGTTTGAAACAATTATCTTAGGACAGATTTTCTCAACTTTATTCCAGTATTATCATAAAAATGCATGCCACAGAATCACACGATAGTTGAGGTGGGAAGGCATCTCTGGAGTTTGTCTACTCCAGTGCCCCCTACTCAAAGCAGGGTCAGCTAGAACAGGTTGCCCAGGACCATGTCCAGATGTGTGCTGAATATCATGAAGGATGGAGACTCCACAACTTCTCTGGGCAGGCTGTTCCAGTGTTTGACTGCTCACAAAGTAAAAAAGTTTTTTCTTATATTTAAACAGAATTTCACGTATTTAATTTTTGTGCCCGTTGCCTCTTGTCCTTTCACTGGGCACCACTGAGAAGATTCTGGCTTTGTCTTCTTTCTCTCTCCCCATCACGTGTTTATACACATTGATAAGATCCCCCCTGAGGCTTCTCTGCTACAGGCTGAACAGTCCCAGCTCTCTCAGCCTCTCCTCCTAAGTCAGATGCTTCRAACACCTAATCATCTTTGTGGACCTTTACTGGATTTGCTCTAGTATGTCCATGTTTCTCTTGTACTGAGGAGYCCAGACTTGGACCCAGCACTGCAGATGCGTCTCACCRGTGCAGTAGAGGGGAAGGATCACCTCCCTCAACCTGCTGGCAGCGCTCTTCCCAATGCAGACCGCAATGCTGTTGGCCTTCTTTCTGCAAGGGCACATTGCTGGCTCATGTTAAACKTGGTGTCTACCAGGACCTTCGGGTCCTTGCCTGACAATCTGCTTGCTAGCTGGTTGGCCCCCAGCCTGTCCTAGTGCATGGGTTTATTCCTCCCAGGTGCAGGACTTTGCACCTTCCTATGTTGAACTCAGTGAGGTTCCTGTTGGCTCATTTCTCCAGCCTGTCAAGGTCCCTCTGAACCTTCTTGCAGCACAAACATCTGATGTAGTAACTCCTTGCTCCCAGATTGTATCATCTGCAAACTTGCGGAGAGTGCACTCTTTCCCATTTTCTAGGTCATTAATGAAGAAGTTAAACAGTATTTGTCATAGCATCAATCCCCCAGTCATAATGCTATTGAGTGGCTTCCAGCTGGACTTCATGCTGTRGATCACAACCCTCTGAGCCCAGCAGTTCAGCCAGTTGCCGGTCCACCTCACCGCTTYCTCACTTGTTTGTTGGTCATCGTCTTCTCCCCATGTTGTTCTTAGTTTGAAGGCCTCCTTGCCAGGTTGGCCTGCCTGTTGGCAAAGATGCTTTYACCCTAGTAATAATGTGAATTAAAAGCTGGACTACACCCTTTCCCACCAGGGATTAAACTAAGCTGCAGTGTTATGTTTTAACTGGCTAGCTTTTTCTGGCTTCTTATTAATCCTTAGGTCTATACCTATGCATCATTTGTTGAAGGGAGGGCTGGTTCTTTTCAGTGTGCCAGAAGTGAAATACCATGTGCCAAACATTTTGCATTCCAGATTTTTATGTAAAAAATGTCTGTTGGGGGCAGGGATGGGCTCTTCTTCTAAGAAATTCTGCAGTGTGCACTTTGATTTATTCTGCTTAATTACCGTCTCAGCTACTTCGTGATTGCTCAAGCTACAGCAGTGAATATTCAGTGCACAACTTTTCATTTTAAAGCTCCTTATGCCTGTCAGGAGGTAGGATATTGAGAGGGGGACATACAGACACCTAGATGTACAGTATTCAAAGCAGATAAAATTGCTGGATGCATGGGGCACCATGCACTTCTGTCAATGCAGGAGGTGGGATAGAAGCACAGTTTTACCCCAACTTTCCCACTGCCCAAAGGAAGAACATATTGGGAAAGCCTTTGTTCTGCAATGACTCAGTTATATCTTCTCTAGGATGACTTTGCTCCTGGCTGACCATCAAGTAGGAAGGGTCTGCGTCTCTTCTGCCCTCAGTAAAGAGAAACTGCTTTCTTCCTGGTCAGTGCATGAGAGTGTAAACACTTAGAGGACAAAAATAGAGCTGCCTTTCTACTGCAGATACATGAGAGCACATAGATTGTCTCCCTCTCCCCTTTCCACCTTCTCACGCAAGCAAATAAGCTGTATTTGAGCCTTGAACCTTTAGAGACGTATCAATCTTTATGGCCATTGCTTTAGCTTTTTACCAAGTGTTACATGTGAGTGGCAGTTCCATTCCAGCAACTCTCAGAGAGCCACAGGGTATGTTCTGGAGGTAAGGGGAAAGTGTCCTTTGTGGTATATGTGGAGTGAAAATGAGAARAAGAAAAGCAAACTGATTCTTGAGCAAATAGAGAGGAGCAGACTGTATTCTGGGATATCCTGGAAGGGTGAGAGAATATATGCATTTGTAACCAAATAATCCATTGACTCACCAGTTCCTAGATAAACTCATGCAATCACCTTTAGATTTTCCTTAGAAACCAAGTTATCAAATTATGGGAGGGGAGGGGAGAAGTTGTTTGTTTGGGTTTTTTTGTTTTGTTTTGTTTTTCATTTTGGTGCTTTTCTGTTTGTTGGACTAGGTTGATGGCAGACTTAGTGGAAAATATCTTCAGATTTTCCTTTTAGAGTTTGCTAGCTYGACCATGTAAGACTGACAACAGAAAGCATGGATGAAACAGGGAATATATTTAGTATGTGCACTGCTAATTAGAAGAACTCTTCAGAGTTGTGAGTGTGGTAGGTGGTTTTTTGAGGTTTTTTTGAGGGGCAGAGCGAGGGGTTTTTGAGGAGGTAGAGGGTTTGCAAACTTTTATACATAAATGTCTTATTTCTATGGAAAAAATCTGAAAAGGAAGAAATGTCTTTAAAGACTTTCACAGGCCTAGACACAGCCTGGTGTCTTACATTCTATTAATTAAGAGACCGTGAGGACTAGAATGCATATTGCATATGTACTTTGTGTTCAGAAACACAAATAAGGGGACTTGGACCATTTGCAGAATTCACCTGTAATTGCAGTTATACTGAATGTAGTTCATGCTGTAGCTCCTCAGAGCAACTCTGAGGTCCTATAAAGACTCAGCAAATAAGACCTATTACAGGTGAGTTTTGCCTAGCTGTAGCAAAGATGGTTTTACAACTGCCAACCATCCATCCTACCTTGTATAATTAAGGTTGTAAAACAGTTTTGATTTATGACCAGTCACTTCCATAGCCTGAAAATCTCATTCCTTGAGAGATACTCAGAGATACTTTCTGGGTGTTTCAATGACCACATGAAACATATACACAGACATTATAGATTTTTGAACTTATATATGTCTTATCTCTTTAAACTAATTTTTTTTAAAAATCTATTTTCCCCCCCTGTTTTAACTCTGGACAAGTTGCACTGACCACAAAACATTTTTGTAGGTGACGGATCTGGTTCTGAATTGTAGATAAAAATATTAAGAAAACAAGTCTTCATTTTCAAAAGACTTGCTTTCATTACAAGATAGAAATTATTCAGATGTGTATATTCCTAYTTTCACTTAAGTGAGCAAGGTTATACTTTACCATCAACTTCTGTGCATTTTTTTTTTTTTAATTAATTTGTGCAAAGATCAATGATTGTGGAATTATGATCATCTCAGATTACAAATAACCTTCCTCAAATATTCTGCAGGACAAAATATCAGTAAAGTATGTGATTGAATTAATGGAATTAAAGGAAAAAAGAAAACCTTTAGGTTCAGTGAAATTATGTCCTTAAATTACTACATCCTTGCACAGAAAGACAGACATTAACACTTGCTGAAGTTAATGAGAAGTGTCTCRGTGACTTAAATAATTGGAAATATTTAAGCTCTAGGTTTTTTTTAAAAATATTTCAAATATTCTTTGTATTATTACAGTTATGTTTCTGTTCATAATGATAAATTAGTATATCGCTTTGCCATGAGCTATCATTCACTGTGGGAAATACAACCTGTTCCAGGAAATAAAAGTCACATCAAAAAACAGCTGAAAGAATAAGTGATGACCCAGCTGTAAATTCAACACTACATTTTGTTCTGTAAGAACTACATATGACCACTCACTTCAGCTAAATCAATAGACATGTTTCAAATTTGGTGGCATAATAAAAATGACAATTTTCTCCCTTGTGAGATGACTCTCGCTAATCGTGTAGTAATAAGCTGGTAAATAAACTATTTTTACACAGTTATGAAATAGTTACTTTTAAGTTGGAATATTTTTCTTGATTATAACAGATTCTGTAACTTTTTAGGTAAAACCTGGGAGAAGGCAGTAGTATTAATAAATGGGGAAATAGCTTAAAGTCAATTCACCCTCAGAGTTCTTCTGCTGAATCTCAGTCTATTAGAAGTAGTTGAAGAAAGGTGTGTCTACTTGGATTTTTTTTTTTTTTTTTCAGTTCTGAATTTTATGAGATAGGCCCAAATACTGGCATCTAAAAAAGAAGATTTATTTCTTTATTTAGGCGTATACACCCATCAAACACCAAAATGGAGGTGGAGAAAGATCTCTTCTTCTGGTCTTTCTGTGTCTTTTCCCCCCTACCTTTTTTTTCTTAACGATGGAAGAATCAGCAGCCCAAAATGTGGTTAAGGATTTCTTATCTTATAAGCACACCACTGTTTAAAGGTCTTTCTGATCCATGAAACAGTAGTAGTAATATATGCTATTGCTTCTTTTCTCTGCCTGTTCAAAGCTGAATTTTCTCTGAGGGCACAATATTAAAATGGTGAAAATCATACAATTGATTCTGTGTAAAATTGGTCCCCTTAAAGAATATTCTGAATGTTTACATTTTTTCAGCTGGTATGTGCGTTAAGTGAATCTTCTTATTGAATCAGTTAATCACTTAATAGAACAAAAAAGGGGCTAGAGGCTAGCCTGGATCCACCATACAGCTAACAGTTCTGTGAATATTTGGTTGTTGTTGACAGAAAAAATGTGTCATGCAAGCAACAGACCTCCTGCAGCCTATTGCCCATGGTAGTGCTTTTAATCTGTCATTAATACCAAAGCAGGCTTTTATCAGTTTTCTCTTTATTGACAACTGCTGGTGTGCTGTCCCCCAGAGAATAATATATGAAAAGTTAGCTAAAGGTTTTTAAAAGCCTAGAAAAATTCATACCAGCCTTCCATATAATCTGTTTTTGAAGGTTTTTCTATGTTCATTCAGAATCCTTTTGTATTGCTCTACCCCAATTGTCTCCTTTGGAATTTACTTGGGTTTTTTCTTTTTTTGAGGACTGTCTATGAAATGTATTTTGCTTTAATGATACTGGATATAATTAAGTACCATTGTGTTTCCTGTAGACATCATTGTATTTATTTTATGGCATGTGGGCTATTGATGGGTGTCTATGCAAAGATCACACTTTCTGTTGTGGTTTTCCTTACCTTATGATGCAAGTGGTGAGGATTTCTCAAGACTTGTATTAAAAGGACAAAAAATCTTGATTGCAGTTCTTACAGGAAGCCTTTTATAGGTAGAATTGTAAGATTAATAAATGATTGAGAAATTCTTTAATAAATGGTTCATTTAACCCAGGATCAAAAAGGAACAGTTCAGTACTTATAAGATATCCCAGGTAACGACATCTTACTGTGCAATTGGGCCAAGTGGCTGGGTTATGACACCCTAGAGGAATAAACAGGAAAGTTAATGGGGGAGGTTTATTTCCCTGCCTGATTTCAGAATACAGCAGTAGGAGAGATCATGCAGGTACGTGAATATGCCACTCCCTCTGTGTTTTGAGGAGGGAAGGCTGCCACCGGCAGTAGTTTGAAGTCACAGTGTTAGCCCGGTTATTACCCTTTTTCACAGTGCTCCAGCATGTACATGGAGCAGCATCATGGATCTCTTCAAGTCTGTCCATATCTGGATACTTCTTAGCAATGAAGAAAGTCCATTTGTCCTGTTCTACATTTTTTTTGTTGTTGAAAAGGAAATCTAGTTCATACATTCAGAAGGGTATTACTTCTATGACAAATTTTCTTAGGTGGGAGATTGCATTACCTGCTGTTTCATCTCATGATTGACTTCAGCTTTGTAAACAATGAAATAAATAAAAATGTCCTTAGCTACTCTGCCAACTTATCCAGTCCTCTGAGGAAAATATTACTAGAATAAAAATTTTATCTATTTATTCCTCATACTTGCTCCTGGACTCAAAAGGGCTAARAAGAAGTCACCTCATTATTTTATGCAAACCTATTTATAAAAGTATACACTACACTATTAAATAAACCTAAAAATATATTTTTTCCAGATAGCAGGCACTGTAGGGTTGACTGTCCATGTAAATCCAGAGCCGTCTGATTGTAGCACACTGCTTTTCTTCAGAACTCTTCTTTGCAAAGTGTTTAAAGATAGCTATATCTATACTATCTTTCCTATTTTTGCCCATGTGGACAGTCAGGTTTGCTGCATGTCATGACTTGAGATGGTCATATTTATACTGTTTGAAGAGGATAGTCAATGTGTCTGAATCAATCTTACCCTAAGCCTAACAGCCCCACCTGGCAAGCAAACAGGACAGCACTGGCAATCAAGTAGTTGGGGCAGGAATATAACCTTGAGGATGGAGCTAATGTAGTTGTGAAGATGTAAAAAAACAGCGAACGGTTATGGTCTTGTTCCTAGTGGTGAACTCTATATTTTCAATGGCTACTGTACTGAGAAAAATTGCAGAAATACGGCTAAGAGGTCCAAGTCTGCAGCCTCACAGCCTTTAGGATAACTCTGTCCCATTGGTTTTTGGTAGGACTACTTTCTGTGACTAAAGTTACTCAGGTGTGCATGTGTTTCCAGGACTAAAGCCTCAGACTACTTTACCTCGCCCCTCTATACCTCATTCACATATTGTCAGTGTATTGTGTTCTGGGTTAAATTTGAGAGGTGCTGGTTGCTTTTATTCGTTCTCTAACATTATGATTGCTTAGGTAAAAACAGATAAATCTCTTGGATTTTCCTATGTAATATGAATGAAATGCTAGATACTAATTTTCTCTTTCACGTCCATGCACACTTGTATAGAAAAATTTCTGTGGTTATGATCCATGATCAGACTGGGAGATGATTCTGTACAAGAGCGTGTTGGGCATTTAATCACACCAGAGGGAAATCTAGGTAGTGGTTTTAATTAATGCATGTTCTATTATGATAATGCATAACCTGAAGAAAAAGTCAAGGCAGTTCTTTCGCAGGGATACAAATTAATACTGTGAAAAATGAGGAAAAATATCAAGGCTGAGACATTTTTTGTCAATAATGTACAACCTTTCTGGCCAGAGCAGGTTAGCTTATTTCAGTATTTGGAAAGAGATGTATTTCATCGTCTCTCTCATGCCACAGCTTGTCTGCTATGGAGTGAGCATAATTCTTCTGGGTCATGTCAGAGTTACTCAGTGTAGACAGCTTGAGTCCACTGCACAAGAAGATTTTGGTGGTTCTGCTTGTATGTGATGGATTTACTTTCCAAGGAAGCTCCTATACCTGTGTAATTACAACCAAGCACGGGGCTGGAGACCTAGAACAAGAGAAAGGGTGGTATTCAGGTGCAGCCTGCTCATGCCTGTGGAAGGGTTCCTGGGCCATGTCACCCTCTCAGCTGTCCTGAGAAGGAAGGTCCCTGGGAGCTGGCAATGGGCTCCCTTGGCCATGTGTTGAGCTCCCTTCCTCCAGGTCCAGCTCTGCGTCAGGAAGGACTTGTGGTATCTTTTATTTGTTACCACCTGAACTTCATGACTGAAAGAACAGTATGACTCTTAGCTCCCATTTGATGATTAAACACTTTATTTTACATTTCAAGGATTTAAATGTATCATACTTTATCTAGGGAATAGAACATTATAAACCATAAAGTATTCTGGACTACATGCAATGCTATGCTCTGACTACTCTGATGTGCTTTGAAGGAGAGCAGACATAGATTTGGTTTTAATTTGGTCAGTAAGAACAGTTTACAGTTCTTTTGCATTGGTAGGGCAGCATATACCTAGTAGAGCTTATCAGAAGTTGTCGGGTTTTATTTTTCTGATTTATACCTAAGGAGTAGATTTATTTTTTTCCCAAAGGGACAAGAAAAGAGTTAAGCCTCCACTTTCTATTAAGTGGAAGATTGATGCCTCATGTTCTTATAAAAACACAAACAGAAAAGTCAACAGTTACAAAGGCATTTGTGTCTGATTGTGCTTTTTTTACTGCAACCTTCCCGTACAAGATTGTAAGAAGTCTTAAGCTGTTATGAGACTAATGTTAAGATTGGCAAAGAAGTAGTGGTGTTAAGTTTCTTTTCTTAGAAAAGACTTCTGAGATTGCCATGTGTGATGGTTGTGGTGCTATACCTAATCTCATTTGAAAGAAAAAAACAACACCGAAGGACAGCAAGAAGAGTTAAAAAACATATTACCACTTTTCTGATCAAAGAAAAGGGGAGTTAAGACTAAATTGCAAAGCATCCTTTTTAAGGGCTATTTTGGGGGGGGGAATTACCATCACACAGGAAGGGGTGTGTAGAAGTGCCAAGAGATAGAGCCCCAAATCTGAGCTTTTTTTAGAACAATATTTTCTCACAGTATCTGGGGAGATAAGAAATCCTTTTGATTTTCAGCACAGGGTAAAAATAAAACAGCTGTATTTAAAGTGACTTTCTGCTTATGGTTGGATTTACTATTGTAACTTTTTGCTAAGATCAGCCATGGAAAGACAAAAGCAAGTCTGTCAGGTACCTACATTTTTTTAAGAATCAGAAAGAAACACCTGGGTATTTATAAAAAATAAACTGTCTCCTTCAGAATAGTGATCTGTAAAGTGAGTGTGACAGGAAAAGAATGAAGGTTACAGACAATAATCGCACACATACAAAGGCACACTTGGTGAACAACATAGTTTACTAAGAATCAGGATTGCCTCTTTTCCTAAAGGCACTTCCCTAAAGGGAAGATCAGAAAGCAGGAGAATTCACAAATGTCATTCATTGATTTATGTTATAAGCTATTGACATGTGCTCCAGTGATGGCATTGTCTGATGGCTTCTTATCTGCATAGGCAACTCGCATTTTTTTTACTAATAACTACAATAAAAAATCTTTACCATTTCTGTTTAAAAAGAGAAATATTATTACTTCATAAAGAATGTCACACTTTCTTTTTTTATCTGTGCTTTGCTGTCTCTAGGAGTTGAGTGACTTCCAATATCAACATAGAGGTAGCATTAACCCTTTGCAAATAGTGGAATCAGCATGTGATGGAAGTCACTGGCTCTGCAAATATGCAACTAGTATGCAACTAAGTGCCATATCAAGCCCCACAGCCTGAGCAGGTTAATGAGTACAGAATTCTTAGTGGCTGGAATGCTAAACCTTAGGAGAGATGGGATCCATCTAAAGCAAAACATTATCAGGCCACTGGCACATAAAATTTAAAATCTTATAAGGAACTTGTTTTTATTTAAAGAGTGGACAGAAAATGAAAAATCAGTGTCAATAAATACATAGGAAAAAAGAAACAACTTTAACTGAATATGTGTACATCGACAATCTCCGTAGTAATTATTACCATTCTGGAAAGAGATGGAGCTGTCGATAGCTTTCAGCTCACTGCTTGGCAGGTAAGAAAAAGGCAAATCTGAGGTTAGGAGCTATTAAGAAAAAAACTGAAGGCATTATTACACTATTGTATCAGGCAATTTTGTATCCATATTTTGAATGTTGCATATTATTCTGGAAGAAGGAGCTACTAAAAGGATATCTTTAAAAAGACATGGGAGATCTAGGAGGGGTAAAGAGAAGGCATTCAAGGTTGACCAGAGATAAAGAGCTCCACTTCCACACAGGAAGAGTCTTGTATTGCTGGGGATGCTGAAAGTACTCAAAGAAACTCACCTGAAGGCACCGTACCTGCCTTCTGCAACACGGTTCAGTGTGGGTCTCACAACACATCACCTAGGCTGTTATACCTACCACCTACCAGGATGGACTATCTTATGCTTTGTAGGCTAAGGACATGGAGAGGTATTAGATATGAGACATTGTGAGGATGAAACCTTTAGCTAAAGAGTCCTGAAAGCGTTGCTGGCCAGAAACTTTTGTGGGTATTTGCCCACTTTCTCAGCCTGCCTCATAGCAGGTCTGAAGCATATTTTATTGAGTGCTTTGGGAGGCAATAGAGAAAACTGAATGGCCTCATGCAACATGGCAGTTCAGGTTTAGAAAGGGAAGAAAGAGAGGTCTGTAAATCATTTTAAAGAGAATTTCAAAGTCATACGACAAAAACAGACTACTACAGCTGTTCAGTGCTACAGTGGAGACCCAATTCAATAGACTTAAATTTGTTTTTACTCGGAGAAGCAGATAAACACTCTGCTCTCACTCAGAATTTAAGTTCACTTTTAAAATATAGTTTGAGTTTTAAATGGTTTGATGATTGAGATGAAAGTTTAAAAAAAACGCATGCATTTAGTTGAGTACTTTCTGAAATAGTCCCTTCTGTTTTACCTTTCTTTGTTGTAGCTGCCACCTGTATGTGTTGTAGCTCTTTAAACCACCCGCAGGTACGCAAGTTGGAGATGGGGAAGCATGGGGCTTCTCCATCTGCTTCCCCCAGCTTTCCAGTAGCTATTTGGTTTTGCAGTGCAATTTTCTTCCTTCCTTTTTTTTTTTTTCTTTCCTTTTTTTCCCCCCTCTCCTCCTTACCGACAGGTAAAACATCCTCAACTGGAGAGGGCTCTTGCATGAATTACATGAAACATTCTTCACTGAGAAGTTTGGAAAGTTAGCTTCCTACACTTTTTTGTTATGTATGGTTTTGTGTTGTAGAGCCAAAAATACATCAGTCTTCTATAATTCAAATCTTTCTTGCTTTTCTAGACAGGTTTCAAGATGTAGCTATTTTGCTTGTTGTTAATTTCTGGCTGTGCTAATTGGTTTTGGGGGTTTTCCCCCCTTAATTTATATGCATTGAATTGAATTTAATTAAACCTGTTTGACAGACAGCTTCTTCCTTTATTTCCATAATTCCTTTTTTCTTAATCCTGACACATTCCAAAATGTCTGCTTTCATTTACCTTGACATCAATTCACTGTAATTCCTTCAGAGCTACTGGAGTTACTTTGAATTTACTGCTGTATAAGCAAGAACAAAATTTGATCCCATGATTGACAATTACAGACATCTGAATGGAGGGAAAAACCACAAACCTTTCCAAAACAGTGTTCAGTCTTTACTCTTAATGGATTTCATGTCTCTAAGAAATGTGTCAAGTGATTAAGCCAGTGACCATGTGGTGGGAAAAGAAATCTAAACATGTGAATATAAGAATTGGATATTACTAATGAGCAAGCTTGCAAATTAGCATATTCTGACATAATGGAAGCCTAGTACAAGTCATATTCTTTGTTTTTAAAAAGTACACCACAGGAGCTTTTTTTTTTTTTCTTTCCCTGAAATAAAAGAGAGAGTAGGAACACCTTAAGGACATTTTAAGTGGTTACTCCTAGCTATGTTTGCCTCTGGTCAGTAATCACTATTTCATTTTCTGAAACAGTAAAGTTTACATTTTTCTTATCTATGAAATCACATGTTGCAATTAATTGCTTCTGAGTTGCATGGAGGCATTTGACAATTAGAACTGTACAGTGATTTTTATTTGCCCTTCAGGAGAGCAATTTTGTTTTCTTAACTGCAAAGGATTAAGCAAAACTAAGAAAAGATATGTATAATCTTTATGTCTAGCCCTACTTCTACCAAAGTCTAAAATGTCAGTAGTTCAGCTCCCAAAGGTTAAAGTGCCATTTCCTGATGTTTAATGGACTCTCACTTCTGTTCTGCAGAAAAATGGAAAGGAAGAGGAAGAGCGGGGTCACATTTTGAGTCAGCAAGAAGACGTAGTAGAGCTGTCCTTTATCATATCTCTGGACATCTACAAAGAAGAGAGAAGAACAAATTAAAAATTAATAATGTAGGTGTAATTCTTCTCTTTTTCAAAAATGTACTCTTTGTACTGTCATTTTTTTTTTTAAAGTGCTGTAAAAGGTCAGTGGGTACCTGAGGATTGTCCTAATCATAATTTTACAGTAACAAAAGGAGTAAAGTGCAGTTCACTTAAGTGCAGTTCTGCCTACTATGGTATTTGTTACACTTCATATAGCAAGACAGTGCATTTAGCCATACTGTAAACAGACAGTTATTTAACCTCAGGAAAGCCGCATTATAAAATTTCTCAGAACTTAATTTTAGGTTCCAATTTACCTTACCGTCCCAATTATTTCATTTCAATAATTACTATATACTATTCTTTTCCTATGAAGAAAGGCTGAGAGAGTTGGGGTTATTCAGCCTGGAGAAGAGATGGCTCCGGGGAGACCTTATTGAAGCCTTTCAATACTTAAAGGGGGCTTACAAGAAAGATGGGGACAAACTTTTTAGCAGGGCCTGTTGCGACAGGACAAGGGGGAATGGCTTTAAACTAAAAGAGGGTAGATTTAGACTAGATATAGGGAAGAAATTTTTTACACTGAGGGTGGTGAAACACTGGAACAGGTTGCCCAGAGAGGTGGTAGATGGCCCATCCCTGGAAACATTCAAGGTCAGGTTGGATGGGGCTCTGAGCAACCTGATCTAGTTGAAGATGTCCCTGCCCATGGCAGGGGGTCGGACTAGATGACCTTTAAAAGGTCCCTTCCAACCCAAACTATTCTATGATTCTATGATTCTATTTGCCAAAAAAAAAAGAAACTCAGGGTGTTACTCTAGCTGAAAATCTCTATGCTGTGTAAGCTCCACAAGGTCACACTTCGTTTAGGCAACTTTTCATGTAAACGTCTCCAACTTTGTGCAGAGTAAATTTATCTTTTCATTTCCTAATTGAAGTAGTAATGTTTCTTTCTTTAAATTATTTCTGTGTTCCCCTACTATAACTAATAAGTAAGTTCATAAACACCCTGTGAATGTTGCAAAAACCAAATCAAACAATAGACAAAACCAAAAATATAGCAACAGAACGACTTCTAAAGAAATATGCTCAGGAGAAAGAATAACTCTCCTGCTCCATGGAACTATGTTTCAGGAGAAAAGTTAATGCAGAGGAAACCTAGAGATGCACATGAAATCAGTATGTACATACAAAAATTTGCTAGAATAATATCTGAGAGCCTGTTCCAACAGTGAGAAGCTGTAGTTATTAGAAGCAGGGGTGGCAAAATGAAACCATTTTTCTTGAAATCTCAGAACAGTATTTAGTTTCTTATTTGTATATCATTAGCATCAAAAAGCTAAAATCTTTGACAGAGCCACAAGAAGAAAATGGTCTCTTTTTTTTTTTTTTTATGGTTAGGGGGAGGATAGAAGACAGACAATGGAAAATGTAGCCAAAGGATATAGATCATGAACACCCTGAAAAGATGATCTGCCGTTGGGCGTGTTCCTTTTATTGGTTACCAAAATTAAGCAGCAGTGCAGATACATCATCCTAGATATTATTATGTTAGAAATTGAAAGCAGAAAAAACTTGGTATAGATTAAGGACATGAAAATACACAGCTGGTATATGCCTCAAAAGGCATACAGTCACTTCCATTGAATGTAAATGTTCAATGTTGAAAAAATGTTAAAAAGCTAAAAAAGTTTAAAAAAATGTCAAATGTTGAAAAAGTGTAAAAATAAAAAAAAAWCTGCAAAATACGGCCAGGTCTTCCAGTGATACTTGCATAGCACAGTAATATTTTTTAGGGCTTTTAAATAGCTTTTGGTGGCTTTCCTGTACTGTCAAAATCCTAGTGCAGATGATATTATACCGGTTTAAAACATTTGTTGTCAGACTAATTTATTACCTTTAGTGCATAGATTTTGAGAGCTATGAACTGGAAGTCATGAGAGGAACATTTTCTTCTCTGTGATTGAAAATGGGCTGACCCTAGCCACAGTGAGAATTCAGCCCCTAAGATTCATGAATGAGAATAAGAATGGAGAAGGCAAGGACATCAGTATTTCAAAAGAAACACATAAAGAGAAAGGCTGTGACAGGCGAGACAAATGTAATTAAGTCTGCGGTCACGCAGTTGTCTTTTTATATTCATAGTGAATAACTTCAAGATCAGAAGTAATCTTAGCTTGTTAAATACACCATATTGTTCTGTGAGGCTCTTCATTACTGGAACAGCATTAACCAGGGGCATAATGACAGTGAGCAAGAATTTTGTTAGTAAATAATACAAGACAGTTCATGTAGCACATGCTGCTTTTCAGGAGGGTAGGTGTTTTTGTTAAAACCTGAAGGATGAAAGCTAAGAATTTGTAAAACTGGTGCGTGAAACTGAAGTCTTTGTTGCAAAGACCTTTGCTGGTTAGATGACAAAGACTCGAGACACATGACAAAGCTAGGTATAGTCTAATGGTGAAGGTAGTCGGTTATGGAGCTGTATTATAGTGGGCCTACATTAGCATTTTGGTTTAGATCAGGAGTGCAATTTTAAAGAGAATCAGAAAGTTATTCCTACTAATTGTGCTTTGGTTCATAGCAGTCTCAGGCACACAAACTGGATTCCCTCAGATGAAACTAAACCAGGAGAGGTGCTCCAACTACTTATAGCTGTTCAGTCCACAGGACCAGGCTAGAGTTAGTTTGAAACAACCTCCTCACGGCTCTAAAATATGCGTAGGAAGGATTTTTTGTCTTCAGCACCATCTAGTCCTTTCTGTGTGTTTATTCCTATCTGCAGTACTATGTCCTCATGTATACAAAGTTTTAGCCTATCTGTCCAGCAGAAAAACATTGCCCTTCAGTCAGAATTCACCCAACAGAGGAAGAAGTAGTTTGCCAGATTCAGTCCCCTCCTCATTCTATTTAATCTATTCCTTATTAATCCTCTTCCTGCTCCAACATTCACAAAGGTTATTCCATCAACAGAACCATCTGTCTAAATAAGTGTGAGGACTACATTAGAAAAAAAAAAAACATTAGTTCTTGCATATGAGTATGTCATATTTCTTTATGCTTTTTAAAAAAACAAATGGCTGCATTGGAAAAAATGTGTCTGTACAATCAAATTATTGTTTTGTCTCATTTCATTTTTTTCTCTCTTTTTCAGAATGTTTTTGTAGATAAACCAGCATTTCCAGAATACAAAGTTTCAGATGCAAAAAAATCCAAATTCATATTGTTGCATTTTAGCACTTTTAAAGCTGGCTGGGACTGGCTTATTTTACTGGCAACGTTTTATGTTGCTGTGACTGTACCTTACAATGTTTGCTTTATTGGCCATGATGAGCTGTCTACAACTCGAAGCACAACTGTCAGTGACATTGCAGTGGAAATTCTTTTTATCATCGGTAAGATATGTTTGGGGTTTGTTTGGGATCTCTTTTTTGACATTTAAGGTTTTCACAGAATGTATAATATAGAAGAGGAAATAATCATAGCTTTCATGATTTTAAAGAAAATCAATTTTAGCTGTATAGTTTGAGATTTTAGCTGAACTTTAGATCACCTTTTTTTTTTCTTCTTTTTTACTTTAAATTGATTCAGGTAGTCCTGCTGTTACTCAGAAGGGACCTTTGACCTTAAAAAAGGCTGAAAACCATTGCTTTACCCTGTGGATGCCTAAAATCTTCCCAATGTAGGGGTGTGCCCTGAAATTACTATAGTGTTGTTCATAATGTACTTTTTAATTACCTTTCACAAACACTTACAGGACCCATGGACTACAAGTTGAAAATCACTAGATTTTAAAAACTAATGACTTAAGATTAAAACTCATATTGCAATAATGCAAATGTACAATATCAGTATGCTATACTGACAACTGGGATAGAATTTAAGAGGCAGAGGTTGCAGCTTGTCATCTGGTCTGTTCTCTAAACTTTTTATTTCAATGATCCATTTAATTCTTATACCTTTAAAGAATTTAAAAGAAGACAAGGTCATGTCTAATAGTGGCCTTGTAGCAAAGGAATTTCTTTTTTGTATTATCTTTTTTTCATTTCTTTGTGAATATAGAAAAGAAACCCTGACTAGAGTCATACAGATTTTTCCCCAAGTTTTTATTGTAACACCGTTCAGTGCTGTCACACTGACAAACCATAGCTCAGATCTGTTGATAATATGCAGGTGGAGAAGCTATTATTTTAAAGAAATAAGCAAAGTTGTGTATGTCTCTCTTGAATACGAAAAGGCTTAGGATGGGTTCTGAGAGAGAAAGAAAATGAACAAAAGAATAAAATCATCCTCAGATTTGAAACTTCTTTTTTCTACTTTACTTTTCTCTATTTTTTCCCTGAAAAAATGTAGCTTAACTCATACATTAAAAGCAATGTTATGATCTTCTCTAGGAGATATAAAGAAGACCGAAACTTCTTAAACGCTAAGCAACAACTCAGAACGTCTTTAGTTTAACAGAAGTTTTTCTCACAAAAATTTTGAAAAGTTTATTCCATTTCTCTGACAGCTTTACTGTAGACAGTAAGACTAGTAGGTGATGTGGTTGATACAAGAATCAGATGTCATGATGGATAAATATTTGTGTTTCCTCCTTTGGACATTGATTTGTCATCAGGTTTAAGATCTAATTTTCCCCTTTTATGCTCACTATTAGATCTTGGTGGACTCTTTCATGTTAATGCAAGCAATCCACATTGAATGATACTCAAGCACTGCAGTAAGAAACCTACGTTCTGCAATGCAGATCATGGAGGATCATCTTTTGTCTTGTGTAAAAAAGCAAGGCTATGACTCTAGTCAGTCATAAATGACTCCACATTCCATTTTAAGGAATATAAAATGAAATAATTCCACTTGATCTACCTGGGTGTCTTTATAAAAACAGTAGACTCAAGGTTAAGCTATTTTGATAATGGTTGTATCCTTCACCCCACACTGGTGTAGATAACTGGTTTGTGTTATGAATGTGTTTATTAGAATCTGAACACAAGAGAAGAATATAATCTGTATCTAACTGATTTATGTGCTGTAGTATTCATTTGAAGCAAGACAGATGGTGTACTGCTCAGTGCTACTTTTCTGTTTATATCCTTTGCTGGAAATATGTCAGTAAGTCAAAAGCAATGGTATCTCTATGATCAATAGAGTAGCTGGGTAAGAAAAACAAAAAGAAGATGATTTTCTGTAAATTTCACTTCATATTTTCTGGTTAGACTTTTAGGTCTATCAGCCAGGAAATCAAACTATGGTTGTAACTAAATACATTCAAAGAAATGTGTATAAAGTACTAGAAAAGACTTCTTTGCATAGTTGTGTTACTGGTAACCACAAACACTGTACTGTATCATACCAATATTCCTCCCCCACAGTTTTAATAATGGCTCCATTTTCCCAAAAATATTTATTTCTAAAGTTATTATCTGTTTTTAAATTTGTGGCTCTGGGGAAAGCTTTATGGAGTATTTTCAGGCCATTCTCATACTGCATTTAAATCTCTGCCATGAATTTAAAGAAAATAATGTGTTTATAGTCACCTCTCAATGGTCCCTTGTCCATTAAAATATTGAATGAATATGTCTCAGAACATGTGTAAGATTGACAGCATACATAAATTTAAGTTTCAGGGCATTGTTGCACTGTGGTTCTGACAAGCACATCTTTGATGGATGATCTATGTGCTTTGAGAAAAGTCAATGAGAAGCGTTGAGTAGAATTCTTTTTATGATGCTGCTGCCTCAGAAAGTCAGTGGGGAGATCTGTCTGAGATGGGGCCTTCAGCTGTATTACCACTCTATAATCACGGATTGAGGTATTACAACTCTGTAATCATGGATTGGAGAGAAAGAGTCTATCTGCTTTGGTTTTATTCGGATTTCTCAGAACATAGAATAATATTCTTTTTACGCACATAAGTTGCATAAACTCTTATTTGGACTTAACAAGGTCTTCATTTTTAGCTGTGTTATCAAAGGGAGTGGAGACATGACAATAAAAGGGAGAGATGTCCGCTCATCAGTTCAAGGGAAATAATAAGGTAGAGGCTAAGGGTTTCCTTTAAGCAGAAGAGTTTGAATAAATCTAGTGGCTAAAAAAAAAATCTTTTAGGCTTATCCAATTTGTGATTCAGCATATGTTTAAGCACAATAAAAATACATATGGAAGTGTTCTCCTGACTCGGGGTGCTTATAAGTAGGAGTATTGATCTGAATTAAATTACTTMTGAGAAAAGAGCACATCTAGCTAGAAGTTTAACTGCTTTAGCCTTTAAAATTCTCTAAAACATAAACAGAAGATAAACAATAATAATAACCCATTTTGTGATGTTTTGGGGGAAGAGGTTGGAGAGGGAAGATAATTAAGGCTTCTCAAATTAAGTTAAAATTATTTTTCGCTTGACATTTCCTGTACGTGCTAGTGCTTTGATAACTTGTGTGATGTGAGGTTTGAGTGTACTTTCAGATCTCTTGTCCTCTGTAATGTGTGCAAACTTTCTCTAACATTTTCCTGTAAATAAATCTTTTGCTTCTCTATCCAATGATAGTTTAAAACTAGTTTAGTTTTAGAATTTTTTGACTGTTGTATGTATCTTAGAATCATAAAGAGGTGGAGAGAAAAACTTTTTAACATTAGTGTATTTAAGCAAACACATACAAAAATTATCTTAGAAAGCGTTTCATCTGGTGAGTGAGATTACCTGCTTTATTGCACTATTTACTTCAAAGTTTATGCCCCTCAATTTGCATAGGCAGTAGCTGGGTCCTTCATTTGTAGATAGGTATGTCTGGGCAGCTAAAGTTTCAATGTTTCTAAGAAGCATAATGAATCTTGGTTACTTTTCAATAATATTTGTAAAGTTTTCTTTCTTTTGGAGGGAAAAGCTGGGAGACTAGTACATTCCATTTTATTAGTAATAACCTCCTCATTGCATAACTTTTACCTTCCATAACTATCCAGTGTAGTGCTTTTCTTTCTGTAACTGTTTCATTCTAGTTTTCAGATATTGTCTTTCTTTTTTTTTGCATTTTTAAAACATTATTGAACACCTTAATTGAAGAAAGTAACGTTACCAAAAAAATTATCAATACTTTATTGCTAAATGCTCAGACTGACTCATAGGACTGTTTGAATAAGATGTCTTCAACAGGAGTTGAAATCAATGTGATGGTTCAGAGAAAATATATATAGGCTTTCAGGGTAATTGTAATACATTATTTGCTGGATAAGATCAAAGATGTCTGAGTATTTTGTCTCGTAAGGTGGCCAGGAACAACTATAGAGAGAAGAGCTATAAAAATAAGTGACCTTTAACTTTTAGTTTTAGTTTTCTATTTGTAGATCATCCAGTTTCTAGTGAAAGATGGAGAACCCCGGATACTAATTATAGCTATAAAATTATACTCTTTATAAACATACTGGCAACAGTAATTTTAAATGATTTTCTGCAACATACTCCTTTGCCTACCTGTGGGGAAAAAACCCTATACCTATCCCTTCCCCCACTCTCCCCACACACATGCTCATTGAAGATTTTATCTATGACTTGCACTTTCAAGAGAGAAAATTAGTCATGGTTACTAACATCGCTTCTCTTTGTATGTTTCTCTCTCTCTCTCTCGTTAAATACTGTTTAACAAAGTGTTTTATCAGCAATTTCAGTTTTTAAAAGCAGCATGTCTAGAAGCCCTAAAGCTGTGATTTGTGTTGCATGATACTGTAGATTAAAGAGACTTGTTGGCCCATTAGTGTCTATCACAAATGTAAATGACACAAAATCTTTCCAAAACTGTCTTAAATCATATGAAGCCCTTGAGTCTCAGATGTTTAATACGTAGAGATTTAAAAATATTGTACAAACCCAGCAGAAATTCGTATCATCATTCATGACTTACATAGTCATTCAAGAGTGCATATTATTGTATTGAAAATAATATATGTTAAACAAAATTTGTTTGAATCAGGTGAGATAGTATTAAATGCTATAGATTTTATTAGGTTGCTTTAAATTAGAAGGTTTGTTTTCTTTTTTCTCTCATGTTCTTTTTCATTATTATAATGATTATAATTTCATATCTTTACAAGTGCACAGACGGTCATGTAAACAATATTTGTGTCTAGGGGACCTCACATCTAAGAGGACTTGTGCATTTTGAAAGGAAATGGCAGTGTTTTGAACCGTATTTTAGAAAGTGTGCTTTCAGACCCTAATATGCTAAAATTCAGGTAGACGCCAAGGGAGTGGTTTGAATTTGTCTCTGGGAATTTATCTCTGAGCATCAAATGGTCTCATCTGTGAGATGAGATTGATATGAACGAACATGAAACCAGATAGAGTGACATTGTTGATACACCTAATATTAGGAAGGGAAGGTCATAATAAATTGTTCATGGACTATGGATTACCTACTAATGTAAATAAAGAGTACAAAATGTTTATGTTGAAAAGCAGTAATAAATTTCCTAGAGATCATAGAATCATAGAATCATTAAGGTTGGAAAAGACCTCTAAGATCATCAAGTCCAACCGTCAACCCAACACCACCATGCCCACTAAACCATGTCCCTAAGCGCCTCATCTACACGTCT